>BGPT01000158.1:0-48850 GCA_003297045.1 Symbiodinium sp. clade C Y103 | reverse complement strand
GAGTGAACATGTTAAAATGCAGCAAATACCATGCAAAATGACAGGTTCAAGTTCCAAACTGTTGCAAATACAAGGCAAACGGAGCCAGAGCATAAACCCCAAAAAAATTCCAAAACCTGTCCCAAAAAAAATTCCAAAAACTATTCCACACCCTATTGATAATAGGGGATGGTACAGGACAGGCTTCAGGCAACTTTGCCAAGTCATTGCACCACAGGATGAGGGAGAAGAAACCAGAATAAACCATGACGCACTTAGTTCCCAGATAGCTTCAAATTGCTCTTTCTTTTTGCTCCTTCGCAAACACAATCACACAATCACAATATCACAATCAATACAGTGGGATTGAGTCGCAGTTTTGGTGAGAGGCAAAAAGAAGTGCAGAGAAATGCAGAGAAACTTCAGCAAGATGCGACCTTCGGCCATGGAAGCTCCAGCAAAGCTTCGGCCCGTGAGAATATCCAATGCTACCAGGTGGTCTGGAACCGATGGGATCCGATGGAATCCAATAAAATCTGTGTGAGTTGTATATGACTTATATGAGCTATATGACTTATATATCTGAGATGAGATGGATGAGATGTTTGTTTTGTTTTGTTTGTTTTTGGAGCCTCGTTGACATATTTTGACATGCCGAGTCCCAGTTTTTGTGGGCCTGGCCACGGCAATGCTTCGGGCCGTGCCGGAACACTTGGAACAGACATTGACTTTCGCCACGGGTCAGGAGGAATTTACCGCGCAAAGTCGCGAAGGAGTCGGCGGGCGCTGGAAAGGATCGAAAGGATTTTGGAGTGCCCAGCAATGCCCTCGGTACAAGACCGACTCACCTGATTCTTGTGGGCATCGTGGAAAACTGCAGCAATTCGTGGATGAAAAACTTCTTGGAGATCAGGAAATCAAATGTCAACTCAAGACTCAGCAAATCTCAGCAATCAGATCTGAGATTTTTCTTCCTTTGCATATCTGACATATCTTTGCCATTCTTCCAAATCTTCCCTCTTCAAAAGCATCACACACTTTGAGATTCAACTGAGGGATGTGGTGCTGTACAAGAATCCACCATGGTCCAACAATTTGCTCAACCTGTCCCTTTGAGGATTGAATGTTTCAAGGTCCTGATGCGCGTAGTCCAACATCATCCTCTGACGACTCAACTTTTGGGAGTTTGCTTTGGTTCATCAAGCAAAAGGACAGTTCCCAAAACCATCGTTTTGCAGCTCGTTTTGCAGGTCGTTTTAACCGTCGTTTTTCCCCTTCTGTTTGGAGAATTGGTGGAATTTCTGTGATGCCCAAGGGCGCTGGCGCCTTGTGGCAGCTTGTTGTCCTATGCACAGCACCTGCACCATGGTTCCAGGTGATTGGATAGGAAACGTTTTTGGGTGATATTGGGTGATTGGCCCAGAAGATTGAGATGATCGACTTCACCCTCTTTGGTAAAGATCGCTACCTGGTCCATGGCTGTATCTTGACGCCGTTTCACCAACGGTTCCACACAGCGTGACCGTTTGCCCGCCTGGAACAGGAAAACCAGCGGCGGGTTTTCGCCGCCGTTTAGTTGAACGGTGACCTGCCTGACAACGTGACTCAGGTAGCGTGGGGTACGCTGGTCATCACTGAGCATCTTCGATGCACAGTTGGCAAAGTCACATCTGGAGGTTGAGCTTCAAACCAGAAAACCAAATCCAGGAAAATCCAGCAGAATAAATGACCATGATGGATACTAATGGAAAACGCAGGCACAAAATCATTCTTGGGATCTTCACATCACTTGAGATGTGACTCTTTTGCCGCAGCGATGGCAGGCGAGACTTGTCCATGCCGCGCCGTAGTCATGATGTAAAGTAGTCAGAGGTCGTGTCGGAAAGCCTTGATCTGGCCGAAGCCAAGGGAAAGTCAATAGCAATAAATCATGAAACATCTCAGAAGACGCCCTTGGCAGGGAGCTATTGGGAATGTGTTGGGATTCTGGATGACGATTGGTTGAAAGTATTTGAAGACCCTGGACTCCCGGTAATGGCCAGATCAATTCTTTCGCAGACAATCAACTCGGTTAGATGCCGAGCAAGAAACGCAGGCTTTGCCGAGACCCAGTGCAACTCGCAAAAAGGTTTGGGCAGCTGTTTCAAACTTGGGCTGTGAATCCCAGAATGGATCCTCACATCATAAACACAAGTGCGACATGGACAGATCTTTTAGACGGACACTTGGTCGGGATCAATCGATATGGTTAGAAAAACATAGAAAAACGATAGAAAAAAGATCAACTGATATTGATATGTTTGATCTCTGAAACATCTGAAACTGGTATCTTTTTGATGTTTTATGATATTTTGATATATTTTGAATTATTTTCATTGGTGTACTTCAGATCTATTGGTGATGCCAGTGAGGTCGATTGAAGAGCTCAGAGAACACCTTGATCGGATCGACTCACTGACATGTTGTAGGAGCTGCAGGATGCCCAGCATGTAGACAGTTCAACAGCAAGACCTTCCACCTTTTCGGGAAGTACAAAGGACATGTATGGAATTCGTACGGACAGGTTCGGTCAATGCATGCCTTCGAGTGACACTGATCATCACAGATCTCTGCACATTGTGACATAGTGTTTTTTGCAGGCAGGAGATGTCAAAATTCAACAGACACGATGGACACACAGTGGAAGCGACAGGTCTGAAGCGAGATACGTTTGATAGGCTCTGATAGGCTTCAATAGGCTCCAAGACTTCAAGCTTGACATTGCCAGCATTGCGATTGTGACAGGATGGCTGGCACAAGGAGTTGAACGAAGCACAGGACAATCGAAACCATGAGAAGTTTAAACAGTTTAAACCATGAGGCCCCTGTGATGCCGCTGGGATGCCGCCGGGTCAGCAGTGCCTGATTCGCCAGGATCTTCCAGAAAGACACCTGGGACTCTTTGCATCACTGGCTTCACTTGGCACCATGATACCTGTGGCTTATCAGTACTTTGTAATTGCAGATCTCCAGCTTCGAAAGCGAAGAAGGAAACGAATCCAAGAGATCATAGAGAAGATCAAAGAGAAGATCCAAGATGATCCGAGACTCATCTGCAACGACGGTGATGTCTCAGAGCGTGGCTCTTTGGGATGGCCAGGTGGTGGACGTGACGCCTCTGCGCAAGGTGAACGACATGGGATGACAAGGGACGAGCACTTGGACTGGGCCTTCAGCAGCTCAAAACACGCAGACCCCAAGTTGTGAACTCTGTCAGAAGGGATTTCTAGGGCCAGGGTTTCACAGAGTCTTCATTACTATTGCTACTAACTACTTTTCTTATCATCTATATACAGATAATATATATATATTATTAGTGGATATTAGGGGTAATAATAGTTGAATGCTAGTAGTAGGAAGATATTGTTACTGTTACGAGATGTTACGGGAAGGGGTTGCCAATTTCCGACCGCGCTGCCAGGCGCTGATGGCCATGTGCGCCTGCTGCCGTTTGAGGCGTTCCACCATGGTGACCATGCGCTGCCATGGCGATCTATCAATGGATTGGGCTAAGGGAAAATTTACAGGAAACCATGGATTTTCCCATCAAATATAGAGGTTTCCTGTAAATTTTCCCTTAAACCAATCCAATGAATCTATGACCGATTTCATGTGATTTCGCTGATTTCATGAGTGAGTTGTGATGATGAAATGTTTGTCGCTGTACGACAGGAGTTTTCATAGTTTCAGTATGTTTCAGTCGTCGCAGCTTGTCGGGTTGATCGAACATCCTTGGTTTGCAAGGCTGATGGGAGTAGTTCAACGCTGGTTGGAGGATGCTTGTGTTCGGAATTCTCAGCTTCCAATTTAGCTGTACCATTTGGGCTGGGTTGTAGATTATATATTTGTAGCAATGATGCTGTTGGGATGTCTGCACGACTTCCTTTCCGGCATCCTGTGGATGTCAAGCCGCTCGATCCAAGGCCAAGCTGAAGCTGTCACTCCAGGCCAAATCCTTCAGCTGAGTTTGTTTGACGGGTGCGACGGCTTGGTTTGTTCCAATTAGGACTTATGTTTCACCACATTCGAGATGACAGTGACACAACATGACACAACAACATGCACAAAAACCTTCACTCACATTCAGGGAAGTGAAGCCCACCATGATTTGAGCAATCACATACATTGGATATGCATCGGGCATGGGATAGACGTGTGATGTCACCGCAGGCGAAGAGTGGTGAGATCATCATGTCGCCCAAGCAGCCAGATGAGCTCCACAGCACCATCCTGGCAGGGTCTTCGGAGCTGTGCCCACAAGCCATAAGATTGATGCAGAATTGTCAGAAATCCATACTTCATCTGACAATTTTCAACAGAACATAACACCGATTGATAAAGATCCATTAATCCATTTGTTTTCACAAACAGTTTTTTTTCCCGGTCATTTTCTGTGATTTTGTTGTGTGGTACTTCCATTTCTGCAATGTCCTGGTGACTCTTGATGGATCCATCAGTGCCCCAATGTCGCGCAGGCAGTGAAGAGCTTGGATCCCTTCCTGGTGGAAACAGCGCCAGTGCTGGTCGCTGGGCATTTCGAGTGGGTTGAAAGTTGAAAAGATGGCTGGCGGATCCATTCAGTCAGAGTTTTTTTTAATGATAATTGATGATATCTTATGGGTCTTGAGATTTATCCTGATTGTGCATCCATTTTAACCTGACCAGCATGTGCACAGATGCCTTTAGCAGCGACCACAGACTGCCGTGCGTTGAGGCTTCCATCCGTCAGATGTTCGAGGTATTGGAGAGTCGCTATCACCAGGCGGTTCACCGCGGTTCACCTGTGGAAAATCTGTCGAAAAAGCAGCAGGTGGGACTTTTGAGGATTTTGAGGCTGTTGAGGCCACTATAGGCCACTCGATTTTGAGACTCCTTTTGATCTAGAAAAATATAATATAGTAATTAAAATTAATCCTATTTTACGATTGATTTGAGAGGACAGATCGCCCAATGAGGTGCCCAGAGCTTTGGTCAAACGCTGGCCGTGGGCCCAGTGAGTTAAATCGACTTCCTCAATTGATGACTACAGTGACTACACAGTGACTACACAGTGACTACACAGTGACTTAGATGTTCCTGTAGATGTTGCCTTTCTGCAAGCTTCTTTTCACAGAACATACTTCTCATTTGCATCCGATGTCTCTTTCGCCATTTTTTTACTTTTAGACACCAAGTTGTTGAGAATCTAGGTTTCAATGGTTTTCAATGGCTTCAACGGTTTCAACGGTCCTAATGGTTTCAACATGTTTCAACTTTGTATGCGACTCATTGACAGGACAATGTGACTACCTACCTCACCGATCCTCACCTCACCTCACCGTTTGACCAAGGTATGAGTGCATTCATGCTGTGCCTGACCTGCGAGATCGTGCAGAGAAGTGGCAGAACATCTTTCGCAAGGTCACCACCGTGGTCCAGCAGCCTGTGAAAGATGTGAAAGTCCATGGTGACTAAGGGCTGGGACCACAGTGTCAGCCTGGCCAAACCCCTCAACATAGTGAGAGATGATAGAGATGACTTTTGAGCCTCAAAAAAATCCAACATCCGAAGGATCACGGCCAGATCAGATCAGCATTATCATCTATCAGCATTGCCTCAGTGTTGGAAGTGTTCCACAAGTGTTCCACAAGTGTTCCACAAGTGTCCCACAAGTGTTCCACAAGTGTTCCACACCTCTTCCACAAGTGCCCCACCCAGCCCTCAACGCAGGACCTGCGTGGCAAATTCAACATCAGAATCGCAGAGAAAGCAAAGATTCTCTCCGCTACTTCCTCAGACACGCCTGTCACATATTGTCCCGTGGACCTACATCCTCGGTGGGGAACTAGAATTCACAGATTTTGTATCATGGGCAGGGTGGCAATGTGCGGTTTTCATTGAGATGCTTTTGAAAGAGGCCAAGCGCTCCAAAGCCAAAGGTACTCGTCACAAATTCGTCTATTTGGAGCAACAACAGACCCTCCGAAAAATTGTGTTGCCTCTGTCGCATTTGGTAGAGGATCGTAAAAGGTCATTGAACATGTATCCTGGTTGCCCTGGTCATGGCAAAGGCTCAAGTTCAAGAATGTCGCTTGGTGCTCGAGGAATACGCTTGCAAGGTCGGGACAGGGGTTCTCTTCAGTGACTTCAACTTGAAGAACATGTTTTAAGATGTTTTAAGTGCATCGCCACTTGTGTTAAGAGACTACTTCAAGATTCGCAACACACCTCAACACATCTCATCATTCTTTGAGTTCCCATCGATTTGGAGCGTGTGTCGTCCTTCTTGGGGAGGTGTCCTTGACAAAGGCGGAGTTGGGGCTCTCGGAGTTGGGACAACTGTTCAAAGCTGTTCACCAAAGCTCCTCGTGATATGTTTGACCATGTAATTCTGAGTGTGTTCGTTTGCATTCTCTTTAAATAAGACACTTTCCCCTTCAGTTGACTGTTATTTCAAGGTTGCATTCAGGAGAACTCCTGCATGACGCGGTGCTCTGAGGTTTTACTACAACAAGATGCACAAATTGCAGGAACGAGTTGCGAAATTGCAGGAACAGGTGGGAATCTGCACAAATTGCTGGAGCTGCTTCATGACTTGCTGCTCTGTTGAATCATCCACAGCCGATTCGGCTTGATTCACAAGCTGCCAGGTCCAAAAGCAGCATGTGCATGAAGAGATGATGGAGCAACACCGGCTGTGTGTTGCAAAGCCAAATTGGGGGAATTGGGGAATGATCTGAAACTTGGTTGATTTCTACAGAGTTTTTCTTGTTCAAACATAGGGCGGGCATGACCTGTTCTTCTTGTCTTCAGTCTGTGAATGCAGATGACAAGAGTGTTGTCCAATTTACCTTTCGAATAGGCAGGCAGGGCTTTGAGCTTATAGCTTTATTCGTTACGAACCCTGACGCCTTGCTTGGGATTGCTGGAGCTTTTGCGAGGGTCGCCATCAAACCTCTCAGAGCATTTAATCCAATGGTTTGATCAGCAATTTAATGTGTGCAGCGGATGCGGTCTCACAGCCAGGATGCCTTTGTCAGAATTCCCTGGTTTGGCAGCGACGGTGCGGAGGGGGCGGGCTATGTAGGTCGGTCTTGCGTGGCCTTGCCCTTCAAAGTTTTTCCAATGATTCGCGGACTGACCTTGGTTTGTTTGCCGTGCAGGCTGAACAAATTGCGCCATTGCTGGACCTGTGGTTCTTGGCCCACGCACCTTGCTAAAAGATCGAGCCAAGTGGTCTTATCATCAAACTCCGATTTTGTTCGGGTTGCTATATGGAATTTTTGATCTGTGTTATTTCGCAGCTTTCCTTCCGGGTGGAGTCACCTTACGTAAGAAGTCTCACTGAGGATTGGAACCAGTGGCAAGACGAGATCCTCTTCGGAGAATTCGTTGGGACCTGTGTCTTTCGGAACGGAGCATCGACGGTATGGCTTTCTGGCTTTCTGATGATGGATATAATGGGCTTGAATAGACTATCATGCAGCTCAAGTGTGAATGCGGCTTGGAATCTGTGGATCCCGTGAAGCTTGCGGCTTTCAATCAAGCTGATCTTCACTTTCAGTCTATGATAGGCCTGTCTTCAGGTTTTTGTGCACCGTTTATTGGCCACCATTCAGGATTTCATGCGATGCCCACAGTCAGGAATCAGAATCAAAATTCAGACACGCCTTGTCTTCATGCGCATTGACATAAGATGGAGTACTTGAGAAGCCCACAGATGCCACTTATCTGTTTTTTTCCCCGTGAAAACCCATCCCAAAACAGCCATACAAATCTTATTTACAACCATAGAATCATATACAGTCACATCAACTCATATAAGAACCACATAGCAATTGTGTAATGATCATACAAGAATCCTACAGTAATCAATACAGATCCCAGCAGTCCCAGCATCAACCGACTGCGCCGGGGGGGCCTCTGAGCCTCCACTGGAGCCCACGATGAACATGGGCTTTGGAGATCAGGGAATGCAAAGCTCACAGGATCACCTCAGAGGGTTTGGATGAAGTTGACATGTCAAAAGTCAATATGGAGGTTTCCTAAAATACGGGTACCCCCAAATCATCCATTTTTGTTTGGGATTTTCCATTATAAACCATCCATTTTTGGGTACCTCCATTTTAGGAAACCCCCATATAATCTAGTCACAAATTGCATTGGTTGATGGTTGTTGGTCAGCAGGATTGCTCCTTTCCTTTGGGCACCGTTTGCAGAGCTCCCATTCGACTCTCTTACTTCGCAACAACCTCAGTGCAGTTCTGCACTCATGGATCTGTAAGCTGGGCAATAGTGATTCATCGCAAAGCTTGTGGCCCTTTCGGGACGTTTCAACACGAATCTTGGTTCAAACTCAAGCCTTTCAACATTGCCTGACATCTTTGCTTTGCATACAACTCATCCGTCATCTTCACCCCGTGGTGATTCTTGAATGTGAGATGGTGAGAACTGCAAACACTGAACCTCTGAGGTTTGCATTTTCTTTGTGTTACCAACTCAGATGAGCTCTTGTGCCTTCTGTACCTTCGCTACCTTCGGTACCTTCTGTGCCGTGTGAGCTGAGGTATGACTTGGCGAGTATCGCGAAGAACGGTGGAAGCAATTCCATCCTGTTCTATCAGGTGGGATTCCGGGATCAAGTCAGGTCCGCCGTGTCAGGGGATGACTTGGTTCGCCAGGTGGCGCAAGCCACGCTGAATGAAATCGTGTTGCTGCTGACCATCCTTTGTGCACAGCTAAGGGATGTCAGGGCAGAAGGAGGTTTATACTTTTCGAATCTTTTCTATTTGTGATATAGTTTGAAAGTTTGCAAAACTGCCGTATTTTTTTTGCATATGGTGTCCAAATCACACAGCGCTTCTTCAGCTGAGGTCACGAGTTTGGCCATGGCAATATGGCCCGATACCTTGGAGGTGAAATCAGCCACTTGCCTTATTCCGGGCCACACGAGCTATGGGCTCTACAAGGACAGCCCTCAGTAAGTTGCAGGTTGGATCAATGCCGCCGTTTTGTCTTGTGCAAATAGGTAAAATTGTACATGTATCAGAAGCTTGTAGTGTTGTTTCAAGCCTTTCGTTTGTTTGGAGACCATCCGCGATGTGCCCCATGCTGCCTTGGAGGTTTCAGGTCGTTGTCGCTTTGTCTTCCTTCAGAGAACGCTTCTTCTAAAGTCCATTCAGATGTTGGAAGCCTTCACCGGTTTACCTACTAGTAAAAGGGCTACAGGAGTATTGTTCTCTCCGTGCTGCTGCCTTCAGTGAAAGACAGCAGTCTTTTGAGCAAGTGTGGAATTGTTGGAATTGCTGAAAGCACTGCTGTAAAATTACTGTCTTTCCTCTCTTTCTGTCCTCTCCGCCCTGATCGCCAAGGTCACATCCTCCTGTGGGTCTTTGGTGGGATCTGCTTCCACACTCGCCCGCGCGGCCCAAGCAGCTCGACTGTAGCAATATCCGACAACCTGAGCTGGAATTGCAATGAAATGCACATTGTTTTTATAAGTGGTTTAAAACATTGTGCTTATATGTTGCTTTCACATGTTTTTATTTGCTGTTTTTCTTTGTCCTTTCGATGTTTTTGATGTCTCAATTCGAACGTGATTTGTCGACCGAAATCTGCAGATGGGGACCTCATCGACAACAGGAAGATTCTGAGAAACGACCTGATGGTCGTTGCAGCAGGAGAGATGGATTGAAGCAGATGGATTGAAATGAGTGATTAATTTTATGGATTTGCAGATGGATTGAAATTCGTTTGTTCATTTTTGTGAAATTAGTTTGTTCATGTTGTTCCACTGAAGTTGCTACCAATCCAAATTGCAGATTACATGGCCATTGTATCGAATTGTATGTTAATCTGCGGCTTCCAGAGGACCATCGACTCATTTTCTGCAAATACCTGCGTGGGGCTTGCCCCTAGGCAGCCTTTGTGGGCGGAAATTGGGAGCTTGAGATATTCATTGGGAACTTCAAGAAGGGCAGTGCCGGGGTTCAGTGACGTGCAGCGAAGGTGTTTCTGTTTGTTTCTCCTTCACAGCTGGTCTAGACAAATGTCTCTTGGTAATCTTTTTGCCTCCTACTTATTGCTTTGGACGATTTTGACTTCAAGGTTTGTAGACTATTGGATGGTCCACAGCACTGCTTGGCGCACCTGCTTCAATCCTAGACTGATGCTTGAATTCCCGCGAAGCGTACGCAGCACTCCGCTCTCATGGACCTAGTGAATCTCTGATAGCTCCTAAAAATGTAGATGTTTCGTTCTATAACATACATATAACATATAATACCACTTATATATAACATATAACATACATATAACATACATATAACATACATATAACATACATATAACATTACCTACATAACATTACCAAAATATAACATTGTTCTTTGACGTACGCGTTGTTGCGTTGTGCACGTGCTCAGCTCTCAGGATCCTGGCGCTGCTCTTTCTCGCCTTTAGCTACGAGGTCAGCATTTGTCCGGCATGAAATGGGTCCGAATCGCCACGTGAGATCATCCGCATCCGATTTGTGTCGAAACATATGCAACGTGCAGATTTCAGTCCGGAAAATGCTTTGTACAAAGTGATTTCAAGTCATTTCGATAGGTTCGCCTCGCGCCTCAGGCAAGATTCACGGGCTACGACTCTGCATGGGATTGCTTCCTCGATGCTTTGAACCCTTTGGGAGGCAGGACATCAGGACACATCACAACAACATGTTTGTCATCGTGATTTTGTCGGGGCCTAGTTTTTTTTGACGACTTTTCTAGGCAGTTGCCATGGGTAAGTTTTGATGTCAGCTCGTTCTTGCCAGGTATAAGTGGTGCTTTTTCATATCTGAACCTCGGCAGGTGGCCTTGCTTGGCATGAGGGCTGGGATGGCTGGGTTACTTGGAGACTCAACTTGGTAGACTCACCATGAAAGGCATTGACGAGCTATGTAGTCATTGTGTAGTCACTGTGTAGTCTTTGGGCCATGACAGGTGGTCGTATCTCCCATTCGACACAGTGCTAAGCGCCATCCGCTTGAATGTAGCCCGAGCTCCCAGGAAATTCCACGTGGGACCGAGCTGGGCAGATTGATATAACATGACAAAGTGACATAAAGTGATGAACTGACTTTACAAAAAACTTACCTGACCTACATACTGTTTTTCAATGAAATTGGTTGTCTTGGGGCGACACCGAAAGAATTCCAGACCTGTGACGACATGTATCCCGCAGCGGAAACATTGGGAGGTGACCTTGGGACTCGAGGGAGCGTTGCCGCTTCAAACAAAATTTGCGCTGAGCGTCTCTCTCAGCTCTGAATTCAAGGCACTTTTCCTCTTCAATGTCTTTTTCCCGATGTACCCTGCAGATGGAGCCAAATTGCTGGTTTGGGCCTTGATCAACATTGCAAAAGAGGCATTGAGCAGCATTTCGAAGAGATGGACAACCATCTTGAAGAAATGTCAAGCTCCAACTTGCTACAAGATCCCAATACTTCCAACAGCTCCAATGCTTCCACTGGGTATTTTGATCAGTTTCAGAACTCCGTTTTCAGCAGAAGACCCAGGTCACGGGTCTGATGTTCTTCTGTGGCGTGACGCCCAGAAAGGTGCCAGGGACAGGGAAGCTCTGGCGCCAGGTTGACAACATTTCAGCTGTCCCTGCTGACCAGTTCTAGTGATACATCTGATACAGCCCCACCTGGATGGCCCAGAAAGTGAACAACTGAATGTTTGGGACATTCTAGACCCAAACCACTGCCAAGGCAAAGGGATTTTTGAATCTTTTTGACAGAGTTGTGGAGGTGGGTACTGTTACGTACTGTTAGTCACAGGTGTGAGGCTCTTGGTCGGGTGGCTGGTATCCAGATCAGGCAGCCATGGTGTTGATTTGCACCTCTGTGCCCTGCGGCTTGCTGTTCATTGCAACTTGGAAGGGAGACGCGTCGTTGTGGTGGCATCTGAGGTCAGGTGGTATTGAAGGGTATCAGTATCATAGTCAGGTAGCTGGGAACTGCATGAAATTGCATCAGTTCATCTCCATTCCATGCCAGAGACAGTATGCAAAAGTAGAAAATTCACACATCAAGACATCAAGACATGTCAAGGTGGGAAGGTCATCCAGCAAGGTCTCTTCCACACCATCATGACCCACCACCCATAGCCATGACGCCCATGACCGTGGTCATTGAATCTAAGGGTTGGGCCATCTATGGCCTGATTGAACAGGGAGCTCGTGGCTTCCTGGGTGGTCTCGTTGGATGGATGGGCGTGATGAGTCTCATCGAGGCATGGGAGCGACGATGAAATCTGCAGCTTTCGCAGCACCGAAGTTCTCTGCCAGGCACGACGTATCTGGAAACTGCGGAAGGCACAGCTGCTGGTGAAATCAAATGGGAGACAGTTTCAAGATGTTTCAACATGTTTCAAAAACGTATTTAAAATATTTGGAAAAAGAAAAGGAAAGTACACATTGGAAACACGACTCAGATGCAATTCATACAGAAATGAAGCAGGAACGGGTCACACGGGCCAAGTGTATGCAGTGTTTTCCGAAGGCACGGCAACTTCACACCCATTCTTTGTTCGAGGCCAGGGCACTGGCGATGGGAAAACGATGTGAGACGTATTGAAAACTGAGTGAAACGATAGTACCAAGGCCATCAAAGAGCAGTCGCTGCATCTCAATTGTGAGTTTGAACTTGTTTCCTGATAGCACAGCAGAGGATGAGATCAACTGCATTATCCTGAATTGTTATAAAATTCAGATCGCTTCAGCAATTCCAGGTGGCAAAGAGCTGGCGTCGAACCGAGCGAGATCGTTTTGGCGTGGTGCATCGCATCAATCAATCGGATTTCGACGATGACCAGCCCTTGACCTCCGGAGGATGGAAGAACTTCTGCGCTCTTTTCCGTGGTGATGAATTGGGTCAGCCACTGCAGGGTCGAAGTTCCTCCAGATGTTGTTGCTTGGCATTTTTTATTCCAGTTCTATTCCAGTTCTATTTGACCGATCAGTCTTCATTAATTTCACTTTAGAGAAAGACTCGACAGTGCATCAAAACTGAAGAAGGGTCATCAAATGTGAGTCTTGTGTGTCTCAGCCCTGAAAACAGTTTGATCGAAGGTTGCTGCTGTTTCTTCAGAGGACCACAGGACGTGGCAGAGGTGGAGGTCAGTTTACAAAAAGAATGATGTTTTTCTTATTGTTTTTCTCGTTCCTGAGTTCTGTACGCAACTTGTTTGAATTCCCCGGCCAAAAGTGTTGCTCTAGTATTAGTACGCGCCCACCAAACCAAGCTGGAACCATGCACAAGGGATTGGACTTGTGAGTTTCTGGGGTGAAGCACCCACCATACCACAAAAAAGATAGGAATGGTGAGGTTGCAGGCAACGAGCAGGTCTTCGGCAAATGAACCCTGCAAGGTGGTGCCAACAAGCCCTAACTCTGCTCACCAGCAACAGCTCAGAGCACAACGCGATCAGTTTGTACAGAGGACCCCGTTTGGCCCTTGTCGTGTGATCAAACTCAGATGCAGACAGCAGCCCAATGATACACTGAACCCTTCAAACGCATGCACACATTCTGGGTCAAGCTTGGTAGGCGAGTTTGTTGTGATGTTTTGCCAAAAAGGCCTCACTACCCATTTGTTTTCCAGTGTGTCTGAGATCAGCCATGATTCGCACTTCCAGCCTGTGTGCCATTCATGCCATTGCCGTGAGAGGATGCAAGAACAGGCAGCCAATGCTCGGTAGAAAAGTGAGACACAGCTGGGACTGCCGGGCCGTTGCTGGTGGTTCACTGAACTTTTTTTTTCAGATTTATATTGAGGAACATATACAATATGGTATAACAGTATATTGTGTCAAAGGTCATGCGCAGTCTTCACGGGCAATCCTCTGAGCAAAAGGATATTTCATGTCCCACTACTTTAGCTGTCCCTCTCAGGCAGAGGGATCATCGAAGTGTTCCGGTTGCATGTTCTGATGCCAGGGGTTTGCATTCGCATTTCCAGCTTCCCTCCCTCTCTAGTTGCGGGCCTGCGGCACCAAGTCCAAAATCGACCCCAACGGGGTGAAGCAAAAGTTGCAGAGCTGCACAGAGACCATGAAGCGATTGGAAGAGGCCGCAGCCGGACGCAAGTGGCTCTCAGTTCCCAATCACTTTCGAAGTTGCAGAGAAATGCAATTCTGGAACAAGTTGGGTGAATGGTGGCGATGAAACACTGTGAATGCGTAGGATTGTTGCACGAAATGATACTTCAATGATCCATTATCATACAATCGTCTTGTCCGCTTTGTGGCAGGTTTTTGCTACGCAGCCGAGACCGCGGCAGGTTGGGCTTGACACCATTTGACGCCCACATATTTTTTTGCAGCGCCTCGAAGGGCCGCTACACACCTTGAAGTATCCAGAGAGACCGTCCATGGATTTTGTTGAAACATGTTGAACCATATTGTTTTTCATGTAAAAAAAACAGGTTGAAGCGGTTCAGGTACTGCACTCCCTGTCATTGGAACTCACGGAGTTGCGTGTGCTCCTGCCTGCCGGGCGACCCGTGTCAGTTGCGCTTCAGAATATTGGTGTGTGTCAATGTCTTCACTGTTCCGGTGTAAACCGCATTTATTTCCGGGTATCTTCAATGTTGCATGCAACTGGTTGTCTTAGAGTAGGGATGGATTGGATGAATATGACGATAGCCAGCGAAGCAAGAAGAATGACCACTGTAAGCGGATGTTGTAAGAGTTGGAGATCGTGGAAATCATGCTCCAAGAATGTCCATAGGTCATCGTATCCTTACGCAATCCGGGACTTCGTGAACGCCATTGGCCAGTGCACCCAGAGTTGATGGGATGTCAAGGGATCACATGTTTCCATCTTTCACATGAAAAACATTCGATGCTAAGTCTGCTAAGTGATGTGGACATCATCAGTGGAGTCCCTGAGAGGGCACATGATCTTGATTGATCTTGGGATATAGATGCACGATCAAAGACCACTGTCTATGCAAAGAGCGCATGTGCTGAGTTCCAGCAGGATCCAGGGCCGGCCATATCTCAAGTGCCAGGACCTTGATTGGCGAGGCGATTGATCAGAACATCCAGGCGAATCAGATGAAGGAGCTGTGTCAAACACGGTGATCTGGGTTGATCACCCCCGAAGAACACTCTCCACCAATGAGCTGTAGAAACATTGCCCCCAAACAATGGCTTGACACAAAGATTTGGTGCAGACCCCAGACCTCATTTCAAACATGGTTTCCAGGGGGACCCGAAGTGGACGACTTCTGATGAACCCGTCTCTTGCGACTTACGCCACGGCACATCCTGTACAGCATGCGACGGAATGCCATGGCATTGTGCAGCATGATGTGCAGGAGATGAACCTCTCCAACATGAACGAACGGTTCCCATTTGCGCGGAAGCTTAAGGGTGGGAGTGGGGATCTTGAAAAAGATCACAAAGTGCGATTCAAAGCTTAAACGATTCTTTACAAGTCGGCGTCTAGTCATCGATGCAAGATTGTACTGTGGTCTTGTACCCACCCTTGGAAGCTGGGCATCCAGCAACGCAGCCTCCTCCACATCAATCGCACGACGCCATACCTCGACTCAACTGCAACATTTTCTCAAGGAGGGGTTTATGAGCTTTTTGGGTGCCGGCGAAGCCCGGTGCTTGTTAGAGCTGATGTCTAGTGGCGCTTCTAGCGGCTATGTGGGGCCAAGCAGTGTCTCTGGCGTGATTAATCTTCAAGTATTCTGCCTGAATGGTGAAGGATGCATGTTGGAGATCAGTGGTTGCTCTATGGGCTGGGAAGTGTACGAGATGGTTTCAAAGCACCTTCCACCAAAGAAAGGCGGAACACTCAAGCTGCATCATCTTGACTCCCAGCTCGCGCTCCATCAAACATTGCAAGAGCAGGGCATTTTGGGCAGAGAAGCAAGGCTCTCTTGCACTTATGTTCAAACAGATATTTATTCAGCATGGTGTTCTATCCAACAACAAAGATCCCGATACAGTGCGCGAATTGCTGTGGAAGGGTTGGGCAAATAACAGGCATAACAAATGCTTTGTCTTTGGAGCTTCTGCCAAAAAGCCTTGACCACTTGACATTTGGGCGCGCTTTCAACCACAGCCTGGAACGGGTGACCCTGCCAAGCAATCTTCAGAGCTTGACATTTGGGCACGATTTCAACCAGAGCTTAGAACCGGTGACTCTGCCAAGCTGACATTAGGGAGCAATTTCAACCAGAGCCTGGAACAGGTGACTCTGCAAAGCAATCTGCAGACCTTGACGTTTGGATGGGGGTTCAACCAGAGCCTGGAACTGGTGAATTTGCCAAGCAATCTGCAGACGTGTGATTCTGTCAAGCAGTCTTCGGAGCTTGACATTCGGGCGCGATTTCAACCAGAGCCTTGAACAAGTGATCCTGCTGAACACGTTGCAATGTCTTTTCTGGAGGTGTATATCTATTAGCAGCTTATGATCTGCCAAAATGAAAGTGCCACCGTCCGTGGATCTAACAGAAAAGAACCTGCTCAGTTGCGTGTGGAGCAAATGGGGCGCAGACCCATTATCATCATACACAAATTTTCTTTCCAATTTCAATGAATCAAAGAGAGGTTTCGAGTGCCATGGATGGCACGGAGTAAAGATGAACACGGGCTGGTACTTGGACTGGATTAGGAGACAGGTTGGATCAGTTGAAGCAGGTCTTTCCCTTGGAACAACATTTTAGGGCCAAGGTGCTCCCAAGGTGCTCCCATAGATGACCCTTGGGACTGGACCAAGGTGGCACACCTCGCCAAGATCCAGGTGCGACCTGCAATGCGAAGTCTCAACAAAGAAAGATGGACCACTTTCACCAATTTTCATTCATGGAGGAGAAGGATGTTAACAAAAAAAAACATTTCCCATCTTTCAAAGCAGGTGTGTTTTTTTGATTTTTTTTGGTGTTCCAAGCAAATCTAGGTGGCTTAAAGGTGCCCCATGGTCGTCAGTGCCAATTCCATACACTGAGTCACCATGGAGCAATGGAAACCAACGGGACACCAACGGCAAACAAACGTTTCATGTCTCGGAGGCCATTTCGGAAACCGCCTCCAAAGAGATGTTGATCGAAGAAGAGCTGCGAAGGTCGGGACTGTCGGGACTGCTGACAGCGCTGTGGGTTGGCGGTGCATCTTGGTGCAGGATGCAGGAACATTGGGCCAAACTACACTTCGAGTTCAAGCCGATTGGTCTGGACTCCCTGGACCATGGGTTTGGGACATGAATCGACATGAATGGGTGTCTCAGATGTCTTAGATGTCTCAGATGTCTCAAACTTGATTCAGTCGCACAGAAATGCCTGGGTTCTTTGCACATTGTGTACACGAAAGGAGGCACCTGAACCATCCCCACAATGCAGATTGATCAGATTGTCAATGCAGCTGCATTAATTTCACTGGCAACTGCTGAAGTTACCAAGGTGTTTTTGGAGAAGATGAACACCGAGTGGAGGCAGCTTTGGGGGAAGTTCTTCAGATGCGAATCTAGAAGCACCCTTTTCATTTGCGTGATGATGCACGGATAGACAAGGGCTGCGAACAGGAATTCGGGACAAAAACACCACGACAATGCATGCAAACAAATTGCAAACATGTATCCTATAGATTGTTACAGAACAAGTGTGGACTTTATGTGTTGGTTCTGTGCCAACAGAGTCTTTCAGCACCTTTTGCAAAGTCATTTGCAAGCAGCTTTTGTTGTTCAAGCATCCAACACTTGTCGCCAACCTCACCCTTAGATGAAGCAAGACTTGAAGCACTTGCATAAGTGCATTTGAATGTTTGAGGATGCATTCAGGATGCACTAGATTGAGATGATTCAGTTGCTAAATATCTGCCACAGAGCATTCTAACTGCAGTAGATTCGTGGCTGTCGTGCAGGAGGAGTCCTCTTCCTTGGTGGCTGACCTACATCACGCTGAGGCCCTTTGTTCACGCAGAGATTTTATTTTGATTTTGGCTAGAGTCAACATAAGATTAATAACCCAGTACCATCCAGTACCGATCTATTCCCACATGACATGTGGAAAGTCACAAACTCGCCACAGTCTGGAGACGTCCAAAGGACAGCTTAAACACATTTAAACACAAACTGTTGCTCTCACGAGCTAAAGTTTAATCCGCTTAACCTGTCAGCGAATTGAGTTTGATACTGACTCGGAGCACAATTCATAGTTGGTGTTTTCTTTGAATCTAAAACGCCCATGAATATCCATGAATATAGATTAACATGATTGAACATGCAATAAATCGAAGCAAAAACATCGGTTGTGAAACTTGCCATCCAACTCTCAGGGCCCCATTTGCTGCCAGGTTTGGGAGCTCATCACCGAGCAGATGGCCAAGGCCGCTGGAAAATGCTAGGGCTGGGTTGGCGGTGGAATATCATGCACTAAGGCTGAGGAAGCGTCAACAGATGCTTAAAGCATCTTAAAGCTGGATGGTTTGGTGACGATTTTTATGCGCTAGGAAGTGCAGCGAAGTGCAGTCGCTATAGGAATGGAAGTCTTCTGAGCTTCGCCGGCGCAGGTGAGGACACTTGGCCGCAGGCCTAATGCAGCGGTACACGAGAAGGAGCACGTGCAGTGTCAACTGGCAGCCTGGGTGATTGACAAAGTGACATTGTTAAATATTGTTAACACATACATTACTGACCACCATTTTGGGACAAAGACCACTTTTTGATCGATTGTGTGGGTGTCCTTTGGTGCCCCTCTTTTGATCTCACAGAGGACTGGTAATGCAGGATCAGGACCATGAAGTAGGTTTGCTGGGTATGTCATTGTAGAGGTCAACATGGAGGAGAGTTCCAGCCCATGCATGTCCATGCCAGAGCCCTTGCTGAAAGCATTGGATGTGCAAAAACCAGAAGCATTTATTTCCAATCGTACAGAACACAATAGAACACATATATTCAAAAATCATCAGGGTCACAATGCGATACTCTTCGGATACCGCAACTCGCAATTGTTGGCTCAGATGGGGGTGCTCCCTGGCTATCTCTGTCTCTATAGGTTGAGTGACCAAAGATGTCACTGTCCTGGCTGCTGGCTCTGACACTTTCTCGGGCGACAGATCTCCCAGTGACGGTGTCTCGGGAACCTTTGCGGTTCGCTTCTCATGACACCGGGTGCATCTTGGAGCGAATGAAGGTGCAATACACCTGTGAACTCAAGGAGTTCACCCCTCAGCTTCTTGGCACCAGCTGGGACTGTGAAACAAACTGCCATCCCGGATGAGCGATGTTTACACACTCAGGGGGTTATGATGGGTAATTGGTTTATGTATTAAATTGGGAGAGTAGACTGAACTGCGCAGAAACTTAAAATAAAGACCAGTGAACAGTTTCAATGTGTTTCAATGAAACTTGGAGTTGCATTATGGTTGCATTCGTTTTAAGTTTGCAGATGCTTTTGGAAGCTCGGAGGGTCGCCTGTGAGGCTCATGGTTTTCCGCATCGATTGTCAAAGTGCACTGGACTTCCGAAAGTTCAAGCTGTGGGATGCGCAGCATTTATGCGCCCACCTGACATATGAGCAATCTGCGGACCATCGTAGAGGTGAAGGGTCACATGAAGTTGACAGCTTCGTTCTGGAGAAAGGCGATGTGGTTCAATTTCGATGTATTCTGTTGCCGCTAAACTTCTCTTCCTCGCATTCTGTATTCCATGGGACAATGAACGTGGCATTTCTTGAGGAAAAGGAGACGGCAGAGGAACACATCACAGCATTCGAGTTGGTTCTACCAGATGAATGCCGCGCAGCTGTAGCCAATGTTTATGAATGGCTCCTTACAGTCTACAAATCGAAACAAAATACACACACTCTCCTTTGGCAAAGTCCAAAACTCTCTGTGACCTCACCAGGCATCAAAGATTCTGTCGGTCTTCACCAAGGCTTGCTGTGGAGAGATGAGTTTTTGAATCCTCAAATTGCGTCTGTGGCTTGCAAAAAGCTGCCTGGCATCAACCTAAAGGAGAGAGTCCGTGTGTTGAGGTCAAACCTCAGCGTTGTGGATTTTCGAGATACAGACAACAGCACCTGGTTTGGGGTCCACTTCGACATTGATGTCAATGTGACCTCCTTGCCAGAAGACACGCAAGACTTGCAGGTTGTGGTGAATTTCTCCCTTCACCGGAATGTAGGAGACTTTGTTCCTAGTAGTTACGAACAGATGGTTTCAGTGCCAGTAGAAATGGCACAGGACACAGCATCTGCCAGAGCGAAACGTTCTTTTTGGTTTCGCTTCATCATTTTCATTCTCTTAGCCTTGCTCGTGGTGGCCGTAGCTCTGCGGCTGTATGCCTGCCACTTTGCCTGTGACCGTGCGTTGCCACAGGCCCAGGCCCGGCCACCAGTGCCAGCACTGGCCCCACCACGCGAGATCGAATTGCGGACCACTTCGTGATGCGACAAAGATGCGGCAAAGAAGGGTTTCACGTCAAATAGGCAATGAGGTTGAATAAACAAACGTTTTTGTTCGCTCAGAGATCCAACGTGCTGTGTCATTCATGAATGGCTTGGTTAATTTGGTTTTGGTGCATATTTGGAAACGATTCGACTGCAATTTCCACTTGGACTGGCGTAGGCGTGAACCCGATTCTTGTACACTAAATGCCATGGACTCTGACCAACCGGGACAATTGTACTCAGTGTGTTGTGAACATTCTGACTTGGGTTATTTGCATCATGCAGCGTCAGTTTATGAGTCACTTTTTTGTGCGACTTCACTTTTAAATTTTACTACTTACTATGAATCTGATATGCCAGCTGCACCAGTAACACCATGAAATATTATGACATATTGTGAAATATTATGAAATATTTGAGTATCCGTCTGAAGAACATCTAAAAGATATGAACACTTCACCATCACTACAGTTTGACACAAGACTTCCAATGCTTTTTGCCCCGTGAAGATTCCAGGACCTGGTGGCGCACGATGCAAAACTCAAGGCGCACACAGCCGGTTCCGATGGTTCCAATGGTTCCATTCCTTCGATTACATTCGTACATGGTGTATCGATGTGTATCGTAAATTTACCATAGCTACATTTAGGCCAGGGGTAAGCCAAATGTAGGTAAGGATACATTCTCATTCATGGATTCATGACTTTTGCATAGTCCTTTGTTTTGTGCTTTCCTAATGCGTAGATACCATGGCTCTCAATTCGATTTGCTTCAGCTCTAACTTTAAAAGCCCTTCGCCTTGCGAAACTCACGTATCAGGAATTTTCCAGAAAACCTGGTCTGGACAACAATTCAAGAGATATGTTTTCACAAGCAATATGTTTTGATTGTTTTGGGATCCTGGCTTTGGGCTCTTCCAGTATCCATCGGGGCCTTCGACCCTTGAACCTCTCGAGATCATTGGTGAGCTGTGCGACCGGCTGCATGAAGCGCAATACGGCAGCTGAGCTCAGAGATCGGATCAATCTGGAGGTCTGAAGTTTGACGACAAGGCGTTCAGTTCGTTTACCCTGGAGGGACTTGGAACATCTTGGAAATGGGTTTCACATTGTTTTACCAATCAGACACGATTGTCCGCTTTTCGCTAGATTCGACCCAAAAGGGTTGGCTCTTCCCCCTTTGTGTGGTTCGTGACTATTCATTTTCTTGGCGAGTATTGTAAGACCAATACATCGATTGGTTACTACCAGATGCCAAAGTCACTGCGGCATGCTTGCCTCAAAGTCTCCATGCAGTAAGGCTATGTCTTGGCGCGCGAACATATGCTGCAAGAAGGTCTGGTGAAGGACTGTGCAAGAGATGTCGCATGCAAAATGGCCCCAAAGGAACCGAAGTGTATCAAAGTGGACCAATCTGAATCGAAGTGATCATGGTGTATCAATATGTCATTTGGGGATCATTTGGGTTGGTAGGTCCTCAATGTTGACTTCTGCCATTTTACCAGGAACTCATGCAACGTGACACCGAACGGAACAAGGAGTGGAAGCGTCCGAGGGCACGGAAGGGTGTGAATGGGGATGGCTGCTGTGTAGGATTGCAGCTGTATCGGAAACTGATGGTGGACAGGTGGCCTGGAATGGACAAATTGTGCGGCAAGACCTTATGATGCTTATGCGACAAACACCTCATCAAATTGGTTTGTTCGTTTTTCCTTAATGGTCTTAATGATTGATAAATGCATCTATTGCATCCATTGTGTTGCGGTTTTTGCTAAGACGGTAGATCTGCCATGTTTTGGAGGTCACCCGAAAGCGTTTTCCGTGCTAAGGTTTCTTTGAAGTGGAGAAGCAGTGGCAAAACATCATGATGCACCTCAAGTGCGCTGCCGCTCACGTGGGTAATTTACAAAAGTCAACCAGTTCATGGGAAAACGACAGGCTCACCAGGCTCATCGGTTCCAATGTACTGCTGCTTGGTTAGTTACTGACTAACCTACACAGGATTGAGACACACCAGGTGATGGGAGGAGGACTGGTGATGGGTACAACTTCAGGACACCAAGAGTTCATTATTCACTGATGTCCTTTGCACTAGAAAGAGGTCAAGTTCCGTGGTCGCAGACTTGCAGATTTCTTGGGACTTCAAAACTGGAAGACCCGAGTCCTTTTGAAGGTCTTCAAACACCTGGCTGCAGCTGCTGGAAGTGCCCAAGATCTCCTTCTTTTGTCGCGAGGCAATGTCGATCTGTTGGAAGTGATGATGGGTTGGGCCATTTGATGTAGCTGGGACTTAGCTGACAGCTACTTTACTTCTTGGATGGACCATGCTGCCAGAAAGCTCTCTGGGAATCTGCCCCAACAAAGTCAAAATCCAACATGGTGATTGCTAGGAGGGCACTTGACAGATCATTGCACCACTGAAGAGGTTGAGATCGGTATCCTCTCCTGAACATTTGAGATGGAGATCAACAAATTGTTTGCAATGGAGGTCACTTGAAGTACGCGGCAAAAGCTGTTAGGGAATATCCCTGAGCTTTGAACAACATGGTTTCATCCGCAGCTGCTTTGAACACTCAAGCCGACAAGTGAAGATCGGGCACTCGTTGCCACTTGCCGAGAAGATTTGACCACCCCCTTTTTCCCTCCAGGCCTACCAAGATGACCAGAAGCTCTGTGTGTCACAGTTTGGGGTATTCGGGTATTCGCAAGAATTAGGGTTTCTAAGATTCCGCCAATGTTTGTTTTGGCACAGGGACCAACGGACATAAGACGAAGAAACGCAGACTTTGTAGCCAAGCACATCATTTTGTGACATCTTTGACTTGAAGAACATCAAAGATCTTCACCGCTGCCTTTGTCAATCCTTGATATTTCATGATATTTCTATATATTTCTTCATTTTCAACTCTGAGTTGGCCCGAATTCCGAGATACCTCCCATCACAGCAACGAAGTTTCGCCCAGGTTGGGAGTCCTCGGATCAAAATGGCCTCGCACATGAAGCTGCCATTGCCAACCCGCAACTTCCCAAAGCCGCTTAGCTGCATGGAAACCCTTTGAACAACCCTTGGAAACCTCTTGAAAGAAGGGACTTTGTAACTTTTTAGACTCCAAGGCATGGCGGGTAATGCTTAGACTTAGCCTATCATGGATTCCTCACTTAGCATATCTCAGCATCCGAGCTAGTAGGTCAGATGTGCTGATGTTCCATAAGATCATGGCTTTTGTTTCAGCAAGCATATCACATCACATTGCATCGCATCGCATCACATCATCTCATTCCAAGTTGTCTATCATGCTGTTTCCAAAGCCACCAAGAGTCAGAATCCGCTTGTATCCACTGATCTAGTGACTCTAGTGGAAGCAAAGGTGAGTCAACATTTGTCAAAGTTCTCATGTTGCAAACAGGTCGACAGACACGACACCACGCTCCTTGCGGTCCCCTGGCGGGCAATCTCCATGCGAGGTGCGATGCTGTGGAAGATGTCTGATAGACTGCGAAACCATGCGAAACCTTTGCAACCTCCAAGAGTCTTGATATCAAAAGCTCATTGGAGGAATCTCTTCGAATCTGATCGAATCTCTTGGCTGAAGACCAGGTATAAAAGGTCCACAATGCTGCCCTGCAATGCTGTGTTGATTTGATCCTGTCCCGACTCCAGGCATACTTCAATGGTGTCCGGTGCTCAATTGCAACAACTCTCCCGAAAGCTACAGCGAGACTCTCTGAAAACATTCGCCTTTGAGCTCATAATATAATTAGACCGTAGTACGTCCCAAGTTTACTCTATGACACTCTACGTATCTCTGTAGGAGTCTTAGTCTATACTAAAGATGTCTCATTGCAGTCTTTCCACCTGTCCCTGCTGAGGGAATGGGGCTGTCACCAATGTCAGCCTACTTCGAGGGGCCACAGTGCTTCTTTGGAGGAACTCCGGGACCCACAGGCAGACCCTTCGACATCGCAAGGATCCAGTGGAAACAAGTTGACTTGTTTCAGTTTTGGTTTGCATCGGTATCATCCTCACCCCAATCCTGCCCAACATCCTTCTGTCCACCTTCTGGCATCATGGTGGCATCATGGTGGCATCATGGTGGCGTCATGGTGGCGTCATGACCATTGTAGTCAAGTAGTGTTCTGGTTTCCTATTTCAACGCCGCTGAATCTGGGACGCTTCATGGCACGAAAGTCTGCCAGGTGCTGAGTCTGCTACAAACATGATGCAACCAACGTCGCCACATGCACCAACCTCCCCAGTGGCATCAGAGCCTCGTTACCGAGACTTTTGCGGTTGCAGTTTTAATGATAGCCGGCCAAAGCTGGCCATCGCTGGTTTGCCTGTGTGTTGTTTGAGAATCCTGACTTGTGCCTTTTTGATGCTTTTTTGCAGATATGAGATTCGACGGAATGTTTCTTTTCTTTTGAAAGAACTCAACCGGAGTCTCCAGCTTTACATTCTTCACCACAACTAAGGACTCAAGGGCACCTGCCACACAATCTCCCAGCAAGGCGTGTGATCCTTACTTAGGTGTTCCAGGGTGAATTTGTCTCTAACTTAGCTTAAAACATGTATCGAAGGTTATCGAAGCATCCATCACTTCATGACATGAACGAATCACCTCCCGGATGTACCGGTCCTCCAAGGCCAAGCGCACAGCCGCAGAATACCAGCCAGATGCAGATGGGAGTGCTACTGGGCCTCTTTAGGATTTGATCGCTTTCACTGTTGGTGTTGCCATGTGTCTGCCCAGGAGGTGTGCAAGTTGTCAAATAATCTGCTAATTCCAAAGCCAATGACTGAAAGATCATGCCATGCCTGCCATGAAGTGATTGTTTAATATGTTTTTTTTTAACATTTTTTTTTTTTTTTTTTTGTGTGTGTGTGTGACTGCCCTGAGTCACTGAGGCAACAACACACCATGCCCTTTGTCACCTACCCCACGACTCAAGGGATGCCGTGGCCTGCCGTGGGGCTCCTCAGATTGAGAGTCCCATGAACGACACTTGGTCGATGACGTGCAGTGCCCGACCTCTCCAAGATTTCTTTGGATGACGTGATGACCTTGGCATGGCTGGTGCGGATGTCATTAACTTTTGAGAGCTTCTCTCCAAAATCCAAATTTCAGAGATTTACAAAAGACTCTCAGACTCTCGCATACGTTTGAACATGTTGAAACTGCTGTTCAAGCCTTTTCACTTGCGGAGGTGCAATCAGGGGCACCAAGCCTTTCAATCCCAACCTCTGGGTGAGGGAAGCCCAGAACCAGCTAGCCTCTCACCATTTCGTTTAGCAACACCCCCTGACCTTCATCACAAGTGCAACCACAAGAAATTACCTCTGAAAAAAGCATGACTCGTGAAAAAAACACCTAAAACTGTGTCCAGCAAGTGATCCAAACTCCAACCGGGCACAAACAGTGTCTCAGGTGACATATTGTGGCATCATGTTTCCCACATGTTCCCCATACAAAGCCCTGAGGCCTACTTTGCTGCAAGGAGCGGCTGCCAGTGTGCAAAAGGCGGTGGTGTTGGGATCCCTAGCGACGCCACTATCCAGTTGGTAACTGCTCCGCACATCTTGGCAAGGCATACTTAGTACAACTGGGGTACAATGGTAGAACTGGTATAGCTGTAAAACCATACAGTCATATAGTCATATAGTATCTATAACTCCTTACAGTATATTGTAGTTATGAACCACCTTCCAATTGGCTGCATATGGATGAATTCATGTGTCTGAGGCCACCAAAGCAGCCCATGCAGCAAACCACTGGACGCAGGGTGGAAACCAGGCAGAATTCCGGGAAGCAAACCATGCCCAAATCATGGGACGTTAACCAGAGACGCAAGTCAAGTGGATCCGAGCGCTTTGTGAGATTTGGGAGAACGTGCTTAGCTACAATGTTCAGGCCCACCCTAGACACCTCAAGTTGGACGCGATGTGTATTTACAACAGGATCTTGACATCTATCCAACTAGGTCAACAGGGGTGTCCACAGTGAAACCCCCAAAACATTCCCCATCTACCACATACCGAAGGCAGATTTGCCACAGGCCAATTTTTTTCTGCAGTCGCAGTTGGTAGCGTTCTTTTCAGTTCGGTAGGTCTCCTTCCAGCACTCGATCTTGCCCTGCCGCCGTCTATGTGGACCTCTCCTCCCTGCGCATGGTGTCTCAGAAAGCTCCACTGGAATACTCTCTACCGACAAAGACATTGACATTGTGGATATAAAACTCTACCCATTGACAGTTCGGTCATTTTCACTTCTAGGAGTTTTGGTAAGAAGATGTAAGAAAACAGGAACCACAGTGACAAAATGGTGAAGACGTAGCAAGGGAAATTCACCAAGAAGTGAGCCACAAACATACTACAGTAGACCTACGGTAGGATCGATCAAAACTCTCTTTGGCTCAAGTGATCGTTTTAGACAACGCATCCAATGGCTCTGTTGCGGATCCAACGGATCTCTGGTGAAGAGCTGACGTTGGGCTCTGAACAGATCTGCGAGTTGGTCGAAAGACCAGGGTTCTTATCGGTGAAGGCACTGAAGCAGTGGCTCAGCTGAGCTTTCCGTTTTTCTGGTTTTCGTTTCCTTCAGGTTCTGCAGCTGAGGATATCTTGATAGGGTCCCTCTATGTCTCGCTATTCCGCTGCAATGTGTGCTGAGGTACTGTAGCTCCCATGTCAAGGTGTCGATTTTTCGGCAGCGCCTCATTTACAAAGACCAGATTCTTGAAGGCTGGGAGCAAACACGAGAAAACATGGCTCGAAAATCAACAGTGAAGCTAGGTGTTTGAGTCGCAATGTTTAAGAACATGGCGTGATTTTGTAGTTGGCTAACCCTCCAATGTCATAGAAGTCAATTTCAGGGATTGCCATGATTGCTCACGACTCATGGAGGTGAAGTGGCCTTGAAAGACCTGGAGTGTCTCGGCAAGTTTCATGAGAACCTCACAAATTGATACAAATTGCACATTGGAATTTGGGGCATGGCTTGGTTCAGGACTTATCGACGTATGACACTTTTCCATCTTTTCCTTCTGAAAATCATCCACCTGGTTGTTTCTGGCCTTGTTTCTCCAGAGGTTTCCAGCAGATCTCCAACTTCTCTTGGTGCCGTTCATTGTGCCGGACGTGAAAGCTACCCGCAGTTTCTTCCGCGCAGTGCAGACGGGGAAACAGTCGACCTTGGAGGCCTTGTTAAAGGAGCCAATTGATCCGGATATTGTGAATGGCCGTGGATACACAGCTTTACACGAGGCTGCAGGGCGCTCGCATTTTGAGCTAGTGAGGCTTTTGTTGGAGGCAGGTGCCGATAAAGACAAGGTAGCAGGGGATAAAAGTGGTTGGGTTCCACTCAACTTCTGTGAGGGAGACCCACGAGTGCTACGTTTGCTGTTGGATGCAGCCGCAAATCCTGATGGAAAAACTACTCCACCATTGCAGCAGGCACTAGAAATTGGTCAGGTGGAAATGGTAAAACTGCTGCTGAATGCTGGTGCCAATGCCGAGATTCCAACAACCAAATCGGCGCTGTTGGTCGCTGCAAAGTCAGATCAGACTGAAATGGTTCGTTTGTTGCTTCAAGCTCGTGCAAATCCAGATCGAGCCTCTGGTGGGGAGACGCCCTTAGTGGCCGCAGCCCGCAGAGGCAACACCGCAGTGGTGCGTTTGTTGTTGGACTTTGGAGCTGACAAAGATCAGATGGCCAAACTCCCAGCAGTGAGAATCCCATCGTCGTTCTCACCACGAACAGCTCTGTCTGAAGCTTGCGAAGCTGGACGAGAGGACGTGGTGCGCTTGTTGCTCTCGGTGGGTGCCAGCAAGGACCAAAATGAGGGGTATGGCTTGGGCTAAAGGTGCAAGAGATTTGGAACATGTTGGAACTTGATGTTTGAAGAAATTGAATCAACTTGAATCAAACCAGTAAATCATTCTTTGACCTTTGAGCAATTGAAGCACCAATTGAAGCACCTTGAAAGCCAGGACAAGAGTTCAGATCCAATGGATCTGCCCTTAACAGCTGCATCGAGGGCAGGGAAGCTGCGAGTGGTGAATCTGTTGTTGGAAGCAGGAGATAACTTGGACAAGGTGCGGATGGAATTGAGATTGCTGAGGGTTAAACTGTGAAGCATGGTTTAACAGCTTTCACATTTTCAAGTTTTCCTCCCAAATTGAACTAGATTGAATTGATTGGTCGGCAGTCAATGAAGGTGGTAGCCAGATCATGCCAGGTGACTTTAGTGACTTTAGTGTTGTTTCTCTTCCCAACATGTTTTACTTGGCCATTCTTTGATGCTACCCTGGAGGCCCTGGTGACACCACAGTCCCCTCTGTGCATCACCGGTGTGACCGGTTCTTCAAAGCGCAGAAGATGCGAAATGAAACCGGAGAAAAAGGTGATGCTGCGGCAAGCGCGGCTTCAGCAATTGTCTAACTGTTTAATTTGTTTCAAATCTCATCCTGTATCCACCGCATGCTCTCTGTCTCCTATGCATGCTAGATCACAGCTGAAGGTATGGAACAGACCAAGTCATTCAAGAAATCAAGCGATAAGCACTCGGCGTCGAAGTATTTTCACAGCCAACTGAGGTGAAAAGAAGTAGAGCCTCGATGGAACCTGCAGGCAATAGACACAGGCGGCCATGGGCCTAGACACACATGGAAAAGGTCATTCTGTGTCTCTGGGTAGATTGACTATGTACGGATTTAGTTGATAAATCAGCTTTGAGTAGATATCCAATATCAAACCCCTTGCGGGTATGGTACCAGTGCCATTGTCTGCCACGATGTTGAGACCTTCGAGATTCGAGGTCAGACCGCTCCTGTGCAGCGCTCCTGTGTGTGGTGTCCGGGCTCCCAGGATCATCCTATGGAGGTTGTGCAGAAGTGAACAGATTGAAAATGATTGAAAAGGGACCAAAAGGGTCTGCAAATGATTGCTCGCAAACATCCGTAAACTGTCAAACTGCAGTGTTTCATGGCAGAAGCAGATCAAAGATCTTGCGCTCTTGTGCTTCGCATGAGTCTGCTGTTTTAGGCCCACAAGCGAGATCAATCTTCTGAGAAGGCACCTTCCCCCCATGGGGGGACCAGGTTGGACATTCCACACTAGATTCATCTACTCGATCGACATATCAGGCAGCCTCCATGAAGATTCGGATTGATTCAGATGTTGGATGAATTTGTCGCAACTCCCAAGGTTTTTTGCCTGGTTAGATTCTTTGCCCGTAAATAAGGCAGTTTGACTTCGACAATCCGAGAGCATTTGCCACAGCAAAGTATCATTGGTCTTTCGAACGATTAGTTGCTTTGTGGCTAGAGAGACCCTCTGTAAGCATGATGAATTGAATCAGTGAACTTCAAGCCTGGCCGCCAAGAGCGTGCATCCACAACTAGAGAAGTGATAGGCCCAAAGCACAATGATTGACAATGCTTCAATTGTTTGGCTTGACAAATGCACTTTCTGGTTTTGTCAACGGCCAAGAAATGGAGACTTCAAAGTTGACGTTGCTGAGGCTATGTGGCGGTAAAGATCCACTCCTGAGAGTGTCATGGCAGCGTTAACAGAGCTTGGGCCCCATTTATGCCCATATCCAAGGCACACCCACAAGTTCATCAAGAGTGATCCAAGCACTGAAGAGTCTCTTTTGGGGATAATTCCCACTAGAGATGGGGAGATCCCCTTCCGACCCCCTAAAGCGAGGTAGTGCAGTGAGCAGACCCAACTGAACATTTTTTTCGCTTCTCTGCTTGGCAACTCTGAGGTGTTTCTGCGCACACCGAACAGCCGGTGCTTCTGCCGAGCAGAATTCTGCACCCGTTTGGAACACGCCGTCCAGGAGTACAGCATCTAGAAATCTGGCAATTTCCTCATAGGGTGAAAAGGTTTTGATTTTATACATGTCTTAGATACCGTGGAACCGAATCCTTAAGAACAATAGAAGCCGAAGCCTTTTCCTGCCCTTCTGTTGCAGGAAAACAGGGTTTGGAAAGTGGACGAACAAGCATGAGATGTATTGAGATGTGAGTTGCTCCTTGTGAGACTCCACATGTAAGAATAATTTCCCTGAATGAGGACCCTGCTGCAAAACTCCAAGTCTTGTTGCCCAATTGGAGGATGGTTCTGAAACACGGGATATCTACGCAATGAGTCCTGCAATTTTGACTAAACAAGGCACAGGTAGATTTTGCGATGGTAGTTCATTCCAGTCCTTGCAGTCTGTTGGAAGATTTTGATGTGACTCTTTTTGGTCGATCGACTCTTCCCGCCATCCGGACGACGCAATTTCTGTCCCCATGTCGATTTCTGGCGAATTCAGGAAGCGTGTGCTCCCTGTCAAAGGATGCGTGGCCACCTGTCATTTTTTCAAAGTTGGACCAATTCTCGAAGCAAAACACTTCAACCATGTTAAAACATGTTAAAACAGTTCCTCTGAATAGCCTGAATTTCGATGAAGGACAGCCTCGCAGCATGGCCATCTCTGGATTCCCCATGTTTACCGGCTTGAATTACACGAGAATTCATATTCCTTTTCCGCCAGATTAGTGTGGCCTTCTCTCGTTTTCTGAATGAACAAATTGTATGTGACCTTATGGTTGGTGATATTTGCTTTGGGTAATTATGCTTTTGTTGCATGTGTCAGTAGGACAAGGATCACTGTAGCACCATACCTGAATAAACTGATCTGAGGGTGTCTGAGTTGGATTCAGATTTGTTGGGGCGTTGGAAAAACAATGGAAAAACATTGGAAATCAGGGACCTGGCTTTGCTGTTTTCCTGCTGGCGAAATCGCCGCAGTCGGTGCTCGGACAGAGGGCCGAGCCAGCAAACAAAAAGCTGGTCTCAATGAGAGTCAAGTAGAATCAATAAGATGGGGTTAGATCCGTGGTATCTAGTGCTTTTGACACTATATCAAGGGACTTCTAGGGACTTTTCTATCTATTCATGTCCTGCATTGCTAGGATAACTGCAAAACCAAGCATGCTGGGTTGATCGGCAAGAATTCTGTGTTGTTCTTTTGGTCATAGCCAATGGCATTCAATGGTGCTGTGAATCATCTCAGGGGGCTTCAACTTGGGCCACAGTCACTAGGGGACACCACTGGGCTGACATCCAAATGTCATCGCACCCCTGATCCCAGCATGATCCTCCTTTGGTGTTGTCATGCCGCTAGATGCCAACCTGTCCACAGAATCCCGACAGCAGCCCGCTAAAGATCTCACCAGAATGTTCAAATATTCTCACAAGACCTTTTCCTGGTAGAACAAGTTGCCCAAAAGGCAAAAACAAAAGGCAAGTTTGACACACAAACAAACTGTTTCTGATGCCAAACATAGAAGCGATAAGTGAACTTAAAGTGATGCTGACTGACTTTGAGACTGATCTTAGCATCTCCATGGACCTCTCTTCCTAGAGGACTGGCCTGGAGCTGCCAGAGAGTCGTTGTACGACGCGACAAGCCGCCGACGCGACAGCTTTTGAGCTGCGATGCCGCTGTGGGCTGCCATGGATATCCATGGATCAATGTTACAAGAGCCCAAGCAGAGATCAAGCAAAAGGTGTCTTTCCTGGAGACGTGTCCAATACATGTCCACCTCAAATGAGCTTTTCTGTGATCATTTCCGGAATCTGGACAGTCTCAAGCAGTTGGATCAAGGATTCCTTCATTTCCATGTCTGAAACAAGGAGGGACCCACAAAGGTTGGTTTTGAGACATCCATTCGGGATCATTCCGGTATCCGGGTATCCGCCAGATGCCAGCCCCAGCCTGAAGCTTGCAGCCTCACAAACTTAGAGACCGCTGCCCAGTGCAGTGGTTGCTCCCCTCACCATTGCAGACATCACCGAGTTACCGAGTTATCCGAATTTCAATTGCTTCACTGCTAAAAGCTGCAAAACCTTCACCCTGAGAGTCACTGTGAGAAATGGTGTCCTAGCCCAACTCCGTGTAGTTTCATGACCCTGGATGGAATTGTCAAGTGTTTGCTTGGATGAGACCCAATTGAATCGTTCTTTGAAGTCCCTGTCCGTTTTTTGGTTGGGACGTCACAACAACAGCAGGGTTTGTGAAACCGTTTTGTGGTAGCGTCTGGATTGGAGAGGGGGATTTTCCATTGCTGCCGGACAGAAGTCCGGGCTTTTGGAACCAAGAAGTTTTGCGACTTCGTTCCTGGCATCTTCAACAACTGAAAGCTGCCGCCGCTGCCCGGGCGTTGCTGAGCTCCAGTGTCATACAACTCGAGGACCATGTAGATCATTTAGAAGAACCACAATAGATCCACATAGCCATTGTGAGGTGTGTCTCGGGCTTTTGTAGTCCAATCTGTTTCACTTCTTATACATATACATATATATATATATATGGCTTCCTCTGCTTTGTGGCATCACTCCAAAGGTCTCGGATTTTTGATATATTTGCTTTTGTGAGCGTCATGAAGTGATAAACTAGGCATGGCACACCGCACACTTTGTACTCTCAATGTTGCTTTTTACTTTCACAATCTATGTATACATTGGGATGTTTTGTCTTTTGTGCATGCATTCTACCAGTCCAGGTTTTTTCTTTTTTCAAGATATCGGACTCTCAATCTTTGGTCTCTACAAATTTGCTCTGGAGCCTGCACGTTCCGTGCTGCACTTCTTTCAAGGTCGGACAAAAAAAGAGCAGTCTCGGATGCAGTAAGTTGTGATCTCGTTCTAAACCCCTTAATCACCAGTTAGTTGAGTGAAGTATATGTTGTAATATGTGTGTGTCTAGGGCAAATCCAACAAGCTTCTGTTTCTGATTCTCGGAAGATGTGACCCACAATCAAGCTGGAAATGGTGGAAATGCTTGTTTTTTTAAAAATATTTTAAACACTTCTCTACTTTGAGTGTCACCTGACAGTCCTGACAGCCAGGCAGCTGCCACCATGGAACACATCCAGCGCTCCATCCACGATGTGCTGGACATTCATCGGAAGCAGGTGAGCAAACTGCAGTTTGTACAGGCACAAGCCCATCCCATTGTGAATTTTTATTCCCAATAGGAAATATTAATTGAATCACTAAATGATGAACCCATCCTACTAATTGAATCTAATTGATGAAGTTGCGATTTTTACTAATGTAAGGAAGAGTCCTGATCCCATTGTGAAACTTGATTCACTCTGTATGCCCTATGGCCCAAGGATTCATGCGAGTCATGTCACTTGAATCACTTGAAACAAAAAGGGATGGTGAGACGCGTCTTGGGAGATTCAGAGATTCCGCTGCCCAGGTGCCTCATTTGTATCGCCTCTCAGATGCCTCGAGACCCAGCACTGGCTGCATCACTGGCCTATTCACAAAAGGTAGCGCTACCTGAATCAATGCGTGTTAGCACTGGGTGGTCCATGGACCCCATGGACACTCGTCATCTGTTTGGAGTAAGAACATCTTAACATATCTTAACTCTTTTCGATTCCCCCTGGGGACATGTGTAGAGAGTAACGCCAGTGTCTGAGGCATGGCACCGGCTCAAAGTAACACTTCTTTTGCACATTTTGGATTGGTTTGTCCACATAGAGTGCCCCTACTGGTGGCAGCACCTCTACCTTTCGTCCCCCCCTCTCTCGACTCTTCCGGTGGAATTGTTTTCGCAGACTCACCCACGAAGCAATGCAAAGTCGCATTCAATCAAGGGAATGACTTGCCCTCATTCAATTGATGCTGATTCCGCATGGTTCAACTGGGGCAACAGGCTCCCAATACTCGGAAAGGCTGAACACAAATATATCGCGAGGAACTGTCACGACCTGGGATTCGACTCCTATGGGAGCAGATAAAGCGACTAAAGGATACCCTGTCTCCGCTTGTTTTGCTTCCCTGTCTCCACTGTTAGGCTGAACTGATGCGAGTGATCCGCTATGGTTTGGGCACCCCAAACGCTGCAGTGTGAAACCAGTGGAACTGCCATGAGTTTCTATCTCAAAAAGCAGCTCCAGAATGTCTATTTTGTGGAAATTGTGACCATTGTGCAGTGCAGTCATTATTATTTGTGCTTCCATGCCCAGTTCCCATACCATTCGCTCATCAAAAACTCAGGTCATAATCCTGCGGAACCTGCCATCAGAGCATGTTTGCCAGGCGCCGGAAGCTCTTCGATTAGTCGTTGGTGGTTTCTTTTGTTGTTTGTTTGTCATAAATATTTTCTGATGAAGGCTTACATATGTACTGTATCGTACAAGAATCATTGCTGAGCTCATGAATGGCATCCTGAAGTGTGAAAATATCAGATGAGATACATGGGGTCTTGAACATATGAAGTAAATGGCTGTTTGACCTGCAGAAAGTTGGGGTTGCGATCTGGCCGTCTCAGAACATGTGTTTTTTTCAGCTTTGGCTGGGATGACTAGTGATGTTTATGACACTTTTATGACTTTCCATGCAATTGACATAAACCGCAGGTGTCTTCGCGCTCGATGTCGGCCCCAGCGTGATGTCGCCGATGCCTTGCTTGCCATTTTTTGTTTGACCAAGCTTCACAGATCCTTGCCACATGAAGACCAGCAAGACCGTGCTGCACAAATGACGCCTTTGCATCCCAAGTCATTCCCAACTGCAAGCAGCGGGTAGTACTCTACAATTCTGAATGGCTAGATAGTGTATCAAAGTGTGTAGTCTGACAGACGTTTTCTGAGTGTTCCAAGCAGCTGATTGCTTTCTTTATCTCTCTTCGCCCTGAGAGATACATCCAACTTCCGAGCCGCCTGCAGGCGGCATGATAAAACCACGTGAAACCACAATAAATGCATACCACCCCAAGAATCCTCGCACGGATCGTTGGCACCAAGGGAGGGGCATGCCATTCGTGGCCTTGTGGGCGACACGGGTCCGGAGCCCAGCAGACTGGAAAGCAGATCGATATCCACCATCCACTTGGATGTACATCTCATTTAGAAACTAGTTCACATAGTCCACACATATTTAGGTATACAATGGTATACTGGGATATAACTGATATAACCATAGTTATGAACCATTTACTTGGCGCCACAGGTGAGTACCTCTCCTTGCCGGAAGAATTGGCTGTGCAAGAAGGCATGCAGATCAAGGACAGCTCCCAGCTACAGCTGGATATGCTGCAATATCATTGCCGTTTTGATGGGAAAATGTGTAGACCACAGGATTTGGGGACACCATATTTTCAGACAAACGCATTTGTTTTCTGAAAAAAAAGCAGGACTGGCTCCCGAAGTTGATTTCTCAGATGTCGCACTTGCTCCGGTGGTCAATGTTTGGTTGGGAGCCCAAGCAGCCGGAGCAGTTTGTCAACCCACGGGGCAGGCTGGAGAAATCACTGGGAAGGACGATCAAAAAGCATCCAACAGTTCACTCTTCGCGTCATAACGAAGTTGTCTCGTGACAGAACCGACGTAAAATCCATTGCCAAAATGAACATGTTCAATACATGTTCAATACATGTTCAATACATGTTCTATGATGAGTTCTATGAGCAGCAACAGTTTTCGTGTTGTACCTTGTGTCGACAGCGCTCTGCAGGCTTGATGCTATCAAATTTCAATGCCTCGGATCCACGAGTTTTGGACGAGAAGTACCCTCTACAGGCGGAGACGGGCGGATCTCGTGACGTTGAACTTCTGGATGTTGCCAGCTGGCCTTCCCCACAGGTGATGGAAACTTGCATCGTTTCTTCTCTGTATAAATATACGTATATAATATGTATATATATATATATGTATTTAATGTAATATATGAATATATATATATATATATTTATTCATATGCATATTTATATTTGTATTTTCCGAAAAGAAATGCAGCAAACCCAAGATCTCTTCAGACCCAAGCACTCCTGAGCCAACCTGGGAGGTCCGCGCTGCAGCGTTAGACTTGGCCTTCACTACGGAGGTTTGACTGATATCAGTGTGATTGGAGTGGACGCACTTCTATCCAAATTCCAATGGGCAAAGTCGGGTCAAGCATCAAAAACAGATAGAGAACCAACAGTTGCATTGAAAATCACTGAAAGAGTTGACTCTTCAACTTACCAGCGAAGGTGGAAGGATTGCTTGTGGAGATCACGAGCTGCGAACTTGGAGTCATGGGTTGCGTCCAACATGGGTGCGAAGCGACACGCATAGTGACAATATGTAAAAACTAAAACCATTTGATTTGTTTCTGCTGCAGAAGTGGGAAGGTTTCCAGCATAGGTTGAAAAACGGGATGTTGCAATGCCATGCTTGAAACAGACCTGAAAGCAAACAAGGGATCTTCTCCGTTCTTCCCCGCAACACATTGCACTTGGAAACTCTACGGGTCGCTACAGGTGCATCTTTGCTGCAAGCACGGAGGCGTGGTGACGCTGCTAGGCCAGGAAGTGGGAAGGTATATGTTTGCCGCACCGCTCCTTCTGCAACCAGGCTGAGCTTGTGCACCCTGATTGACCAAATCCAAGAAAAGCGACTGCAGGCCAACCTGTACCTGTCAATGGTGCACTGGGATCAGTTGCAAAGCTGGTGAAGAAGGATTGCCCTTGCAAAGACTAGATGTTCGAACCAATCGACATTTTCTATCGGAGCAATGGTGAAAGGCCTTGGGTCATGTTTTGTCGCTGAGTTGCACAGGCAGCAGACAGCGAAGATCGTGGAGTGGACTTCGCAACTTGGCCAACGGACTTGGCAAATGGTTTCACATCACCATATGAATGTTTCTTTACCCGTAGAATTCAGCTTTAAAAGCATTGATTCAATCAATATGTCGAGTTTGCATCGGGCGTGTCTCGAGTAAATTGATGTGTCCTTATCCTTTGAGTCACATCACTGCCAGTTGAGCGAGATTGAGTAAACTTATGCTTCCATCTTCAAAACCTGATTGAGTGCCGTTTGATGCAAATTGAGCCCACATTAAGTAGAAGTGCGCGAGAAATGATATGCAAAAGGACGACCTCAAAGCTGGCTCAAAACCTACTCGGGACCCACTCAAACCACAAAAAAAATGGATTGATGTGATTTTGAAAAGGACATGGTCTTTCAAAATGACCTGAAAAAGATTAAGAACCTCAATTCCACCTCAAAATCTCTGTGCACCGTCAACCAAGACTTACATGTACCGGCCCTGTGTGTACCTTTTGCGTACCTCAACCTCCTATATCCTCAAGTGTGACTCATCAGCACCTCAAGCAACTTAATTCTACCTCAACCGATGCCATTTACACAAAAGTTTGCCCCCAACCAATAGATAGCCGTACCGATTCTATGATTCATTCGTCGGAATTTTCACTCGGTGAAGGCTCATCTAGCAAATCTAACCCAACATTTTCTTTTACTTTTCCCAAACTATATCATGATATCAACACAGAAGACACCTTTTACAACCCTTCCTTGTATTATGTTTTGCTGGGCGAGGGTTTGTTGACCAGCCAGGAGTCCTTCGTTGCCGGCTCCAGCAGTGAAGAGGCTGTGGTGAACCAATCCATGGCATCCTGTGGGAAGTTCCCCTGGGGATAGGTAAAGATTATTTGGACATATTTGGACCCCCAAAATGGATGGCTTAATACGAAAAATGGCAGGACATCATGTAGTGGATTTTCAGTTGTAAGGTGAGTCGATGAGGGGGAAGAAAGGGAAGCAAACCAATGATTGGTGTTTACAATGAAATATGAGCATCATTGCTTACCACCAAGAAATGTACACAATTTGCTGTACCGGTCGGATTCTCGTGAGAGAATAAACCCTATTCTCACTTCGGCTTAGCTTCGTCCCGTCCCGCAGGAGTCAGTCGAGGAAGAGGAAACAGAAACAGAGGAAGAGGAGGCTAAGCCGAAGATTGGGAAATCATCTCAAGTCATGATTCGGTTTGTGCGGTCTCATGATCATTCAGCACAGGATGAGAACGAAGATGAAGAGGAAGAGGAAGAAGAAGAAGAGGAGGCGTGGCCTCAGGGATCTTAAAGGTGTGAGACTGACTGTGGGACCATTTTGGTTCAGATGTACAATGAAAGCTCAGAGCTCAGCCCCACCTACAAAAATCCCGCTCAGGAACCAACCAGTGACGAGTCCGTGGAAAGCGAGGTGGACTGAATTGGCTTCGTCCCATTGGATATTTCAAATATGGCATCCTTTTGCAACATGCTTTTTCACGTTACATCATATGTGGCAGTACAATTCATTCCGTATGATGTTCATATCGGGTTCATATCGGGTTCATATTGGGTTCATGTTGGGTTCATCGCTTCATAGCTCTGAGTCAGGGCCAGTTGCATAGATACCGGTCATGACAGGAGAGTGATGAGCAGCCTGCAGGTGGGAACCGTGTTTTTAAACTGCAAAAGTAAATGCCCCGGTTTTCAGTCTTATAGTGGATCCATGTGAATCCCCAAATTGATTTCTACCCGTTGAGTTTAGCAAATGCATTAGCATCTCCAAAGGTCCTGTTTCTTGGCAGCCACTATTTTGAAGCCCTCTTGAAGTTTCTGCAAATGTTACTGACTCATGTAGAGCCATCGACTTAGTACTCATTGCCATTCGCCCAAGCTGTTCACAGGAGGACGCATGGCAGCCCGGAAGGCATGCGCAATGTCTGCAGTCCAAGGGTTACATGTACATGTATTGTACATGCACAAGAAGATTTGCACTCAAATTACATCGGAAAACCTCAAATTCAGCTGTCACTACACGTTCAGTTGCATCAGCGTTTCACTTTTTTTTCCCGGATGATTCGAATTCGTCAGCAAATTTTGCTCGCATGGCTTGGCGGATCCATGAGATTCCAACCGCCAGGCAGTCCGTTTGGAGCCCCCACCAGTGGCACTAGGAGCGGAAATTGGGACATGAGGGTGGTCAGAGGATGCTGGATAAAGATGATGTACACCTGGATTTTTCTGACATTAGTAGTTTTTTAAAACATTCTTTTGATATGTTTAAGGCACTTCTGATGAAATTCAGATCCTTTCTGGAAAGATTCGATGGGCCAGGAGGCCTCGCTTCGGCCAGATCATCTCGTGTCGCTTAGCTGCACCATGGACCAGATTTGCCATCAATAACCAGGCTGACGTATACTTTGTGATTTCTTTTTGATATGTGTTGATGATGTTTAATGGTACAGATGAGAGGCAATTTTCCATGTGCTTTCATGGATGCTGAACCAAGTAAGTGGTTCCACTGTGGACTCTTTGTCATTTGAGGCGGAGACCGGCGGCAGGAAGAAGGAACCAGGAGCCCCACACCCAGAGAGCCACAACGTGGCTAGTGACAAACTCGTCCTTGATGGCAGCCTCAAAACACCGAGTTGCTGCATCAGAGATTCGGAAGCTTAGTAAAGATGCTAAACCCGAAGGGATAGGTGTGGACTGATGTGGTGATCCACCAAACCATTGATCAACATCCTGAGGAACCTGAAAGGCTGAGGACGAACATGATCCCTGAGCATGGCGAAACATCCCAAAACAATGCAAAATTAACTCGTGTCAAAAAACATGGGGCAAAATCATCGAGTCAAGCTAGGCACATGCGGCATGTTCTGAGGCACGTAAACTTCTACCAGAGCATGTCCAAGCGCAGGTGCTGCGTGGCTTTGATTATCAGATATCATCGTCAAATTCTCATTTTTGTTCAAAAAAGGTTTTGACGTTTGCTTCCTCTTTAGCCTCGTGTGTTGCGTCAGGTACCGTGGCAACTTTTAAGGCACGGTCGGGGGTATGGAGAGATTTCTCAACCGATCAATATCCTTGACTGACACCAGTGAAATTGAAGCATTGGCAAGGAAATGGTTGAAGGGTGCTGTGGACATGCTTGTTGGCAACGTTTGCCAATTCAGCAACGAAAATCTGACTTGACAACTTCTTTGTTTATGTTGTCATCAAGAGGATTCGCAGCAGGATCAGCATGGCTTCGGCTCTGCAACAACTTCTTCGTTGGCGGGAGGCCGCCGAAGAGTTTTCAAGGGATTTTCTGTCGCTGTGTCGTGTCCCAGAATCAGGGTCAGTACCCGGTTTCCACAGGGCTCCGCAATCATTTTGAGTTTCGCGATGAGAATGGAAGATGCATGATTCCCACTGGGGTGAACCTGACCTGACTCCGTTTCACGCAGATCATCGAGCAATTGGTTGGGTCCTCAGATGGGCTGTGGCGGGTTGGAAGCTCTGCTGGGAGAATTCTTCCGAGGAGCTGGAGCGTCCAGAAGGTCTGCAAGGGAAGTTGGCACTCACTTCGTATCGTTGGCTCACCACACTCCGTATTGCTGGCATGTCATTTTGTAGACTTCCAATAGATGATAATAGACTAATAGAATCTAATAGATGCAGAGTGAGCGGAGCCTTTTAATGGACATTTGTTAGTATCAGTGGCAGTGCAGCACTCCTGTGTATGCCTTTGGTGCGAGCAGTCGAGGCAATATGTGATGCTTCTTTATGGCTCAGATCCACAAGTGGAGTCAAAGGAAGAGATCAACACAGTACCTTTGATTTATGTCTGGACACGCATTCACAGCCCCACAATTGTGTTACATTATTATATTATATTCTGAATTTGTGATTCGATTGGGGTTAGTGTTGCACCTGAGAATTTGGAAGTTGAGATGGTGGCAGATCCAGAAAGTTTTGACTTCAACGTTGGAACCTTTCTTATACCAAAGAAATCAATTTCGGATGCGTCCCTTTGCCTGTGAGCGATGCCGACAGAACGCAACCAACAAAGGAACACGACCATACAGAACGCTTATTCGTTGCATGAATCTGTACCGGCAGATCGCTGGTGTGTCACTTTTTTGGACTTGAACTTCCTCGGAAAAGAACTGCACCGTGCCATCCAACGTGGTGAAATTCAGCCACCGGCGGATGGTCAGGACAACTTTCACAGATGGGCAGAGTATGGACCAAACATTCATACTGTGAATGAACAGTACATCAAACCTGTGACGAGCCAGGCTGGCAAGATGAGTTGGGCCTTGATGAGAAATCGAGAGGGTTTGGACTGTGATTTGTTTATTAGTCATGCCTGGCAAGAAGGTGTTTTTGAATTCTTAGCCAAAGTCAGACACTCTTGGCCAAGAGGTTTGCGACACGCTTGGTGCTGTATGCTCGCCAATCCTCAAAACTTGAACATTTCTTCTTTTTTGGCATCACCCAGAAATTCGCCCTTTGCAATTGCATTGGGAGCCTCCAAAGCGGTTTTGGTGGTGCCAAATCGGCACAAAAGTGTATATTCGAGGCTTTGGTGCGCCTATGAGGCGTATTTGGCTCAAGAAGAGGGCAAGACAATTCTGATTGCCAAAGCCTCACATTTCTATGCCCATTTGCATTTGTTGCTACGAATGGCTGTGGCGGCAATCATCGGTGCTTCTTTGGGCACCTCGTTCAGATTCCTAAAGTTTCATAGCAACCTGGGAGTTCCAGCTATGGCTGCACTTGCTTGTGGTTTGAGTCTTGCTATTGAGGACGACACACTCCGGTTGGTCCTGAACGTTTTCAGTCAGGTGTTGATATGGATTCAGTTGACTCATTGGGTTCCCTACTTCCACACCACCTTGGAGGGTGCGCCACGAGAAGTACTGCAGATCACCCGCCAGGGCTACTGGGCCTTGGGTTCGATCGTTCTTTGTGTCATGGAATTCGACCGCGTCCACGGCAAATCCACCGTCCGTGAAGCTGAAGAGCTCCGCCGGGGCTACAAAGGCATTGAACACGCGGAATGTTCACAGGACGCGGATGCAGCAAATATTCGTCGGGAGATCGGTAGTCAGATTGGTGCGGTGGACCATGCGATTGATGTACTGCTCACTGCTGGCATGTCAACTCCAACATTGCGGGACATAGCCTGTGCAGGGGTGAATATTAAATCTGCTGCATTTTCAGAGATCACCGGGACAATACTTTTGCTTGGTCCTTTTGGCACCATGGCAGCCATCACAGCGACCATTCTCCACATATTCTACCAGGGAGCAAGATGGTACCTGGCAATCCTCCCAAGTATATCTGTCATTGGCAGGTTGATTCTAATAGTGAGACTCTTTGCAAGCCCTCCAGACGAACAGTGCTTCATTCTAAAGGTCATGAGCAAATTCATGGCAGGGATGCTGGCTTTCTTTGGAATTGCGGTGGTCCTATCATTCATGTGGCCCTTCACAACCGTGGCCTTTCTGTGGCTCGCCATCTCAGATCTGCATTTGCTGATCATGATTTGCTTGGCCTTCCTGGGCATTAGAGGAACAGCCAGGCTTCCCTTTGGCTTCCACCTGTTGCAGATGTTCTTCAGCAGAGGCAGAAATGCATTTCTTCCCTTTAAGGTTTGTGAATGTCAACCCTCGGACGATGCTGACACCAGCGACTCATCTGCAACTGACACAGAGTAACAAGGGACTTGAGCCAGTCTAGCTGCTGGTCGCATGCCCATGTGAAGCAGGAAATAGGCGTGCTTTTTCCTCAAAATCTTCTAATGCTTCGTCAGTCTTTGCACAGAAGTGTTTTGCTTTGCTTCTAAATGCTTGTGGTCAACCGCCAGTGTTCTTTATCACAACTAGGACACGTACCCTTCTGTGATGATCTTGACTTTTAAATGGCTAGGAGGTGGATGCACCTATTCTGTTCAGGGTGATGCAGATACTACGACTGAGCCCTTCCCAGTATGATCCATGAGTTGAGCTGTTGATATCTGTTGTTTTGTATTGGGCAAGGACTCATTGACGATTTTCGGGTCCTTTTCCAACTCACCTGCCTTGCCAGGGCACTACATGCGTTCAAAGACCGCAACCAATGGAGAAGAGTTTCAATCCTACGTGGACCGTGGCGGCTGCCTCAGATCATCAAACTGCATCACAAAGAAGCAGAACATTGCGGATTTTTATGACAAGATGCCTCACCAAAAATCTTTATAGATAGGATCCATTCATAAAAGCAAAACCAACACTTTGACAGTCTTCTTACGTTTATATGATACTTGTAGCATTGTAGGAAACAGGAATACAAGAACTTGTCAGCATGAATCAAGTTTCCTGCATCCAAATGGCTGCATGGTCTCAGCTCGAGGACTCTGAAACCATCCCTGCAATCCATTGGCATCATTGGCAGTTGTGAACACACCATGTCAATCTACAGTGAATAGGTTGATTGGTCTCGCTGGAGATGATATGTGGTTGAGGCCAGTACACCCTCTCCATGGCCGGATTCGACATAGGTGCAATGCCATGGTCAGATGTTGACAAACTCGAACTTCCATCAGAATGAATTGTTGCTGGAGGTATTGAGAGGAAACCATGCCAGGATAGATGTAGTTCCATTGCGCAGCTTAGCATTCTTTGATTCCTCAAAATCTCACAACAGCACTGCAAGACTAAACAGAGACAGTCTGAAGGGCAGATAGAAGGGAAAGCAGCAGATACAGTAGAAGGGAATAAGGACATGTCTTTGGAAAGGATTGTGGTCCAAATGACTTTGGATTCTTTGGACACGTCCCGTGGCCGATGCCAGGTTATGCGTGGCAATACCTGGGGAACGTGGGCCCAGCAGGTCGTATGTATTGGGATCCGCAGACTGAGAAGGGACAGCTGGGTGCCCAGGAGAGGAACTTTGCCATGCTCATCCATTGAGATTCCACGAAGTTTCCCAGATGCCGTAGGTTGTGTGTGGAAAAACTTGTCGGTCCATGATAGGCTCGGGTCCCTTTCCTTTGCCAAAGGCTGATCATGGTGCACTCCTTTGCGACAGCGAGAGGAGTGTCGCTGACGGCTTTGATCCGCATCCTTCAGTGGAGTTTGGAAAACGATCAGTGAAACTCGGTGAGAAACTTCCAATTGAGGTGGGCAGTCCATTGAGAAACTTCAGGGCCTAGATGGTTTTGTTATTGACGATGCTTCAAACTTTCTGAAGAAAGGCAAGATACCACGACTGTCCAAAACACATGAAAGGGAACTGCGTTGGACAACGGATATATGATACATGGCTGATATGGCAGGTGATGAGTTGCGGCGAGTGCCGCGGGGAAGCGCCTGCTTATCTAGCGAGACAACTGGGCAACCTGGCGGCACACTGTTGCTAAGTGCCAATCAAAGCAAAAGGTCATCAACCGATCTTCAACCAGTAGGGGTACATCTCAAGAATCTGTACAGAGACTAATTAGAAACTCTCCAAATCTTGAAAGCACATCCCAGTATTCTAGCGCTTCACTTCAGGCTTGGTATCGCGTGAACTGCATGGCAAGGTCTGCCTGAGTGATACATTGGAATGAGCTGTGTTGAATGGGGCGCTTGTTGTTGAATATTTCGCCGTGTTTTGTTCATGAACATGTATATGTATTTAGCATTGTGATGTATATGTATGCCACGCCTGTCCATCCCTTTCCATGCATCAACCGTTTCAATGGATAGATTCCCCAATGTTTGTGGGTTGCTGGCACTGCCGAGGTATTGTGCAGGAGAAGATCTTTGTCAGTGGGATCCTCATATTGCGATGTCCTTTGATACCATCACTGGAGGGTCTGACCAAGACATGAATGTCATCCAGGGAGATTGTTTGTCTGAAATGTATACAACGGAATTACCCTCACGATTGATGGCTATTGATGTCCTTGATATAGATTCATTGTGTTTGGTCCCAGTGCATCTGCTTCACCACCCGAGCAGTCTGTTGGCCGAACCACTCATAGCTTGCACCAATTTCATGAACTGCAGATTGGCGAACCTCTTTCTTGTCGGTTTGGAGACATCTGGAAGCTCGACAGCAATTCAGAGCCTGGTGGCCGGACATGCTGTGTCCGTCTAAGAACACATAGTAAAGAAACTACCCCAACTAAAGAACACATAGGAAAGTAGAAACTAGTGGATTTGTGGGCACCATAGTAGTCCGCAGATGTCCGCAGGATCTGGATTTGAGCATCACAATGAGTTTGATGAGCTCGAACGAGCATCAGCAGCCAGGAAGGTGCCATATTGGCGAAGATGTGGTTGACCATCTCCCTGGAAGTTTCTGCTCACGTGACCCAACAACTTCGCCGCATCAGAAGAGATTTCGTATGTTTTCGTATGTGTTGTATGCACCATGCCAGGTACAAGTCTTGTCAGTCTTGGCACAAGAGTTGCACAGCCAGGAGCCTTGGGATTCAGCGTATCTATCCCTCTACACAAATGGCTGTCGGTCAAAATGCCACGCCCACAAAAAGAACAGATCTTGGGCAGTTCTGCCAAGTCAACCATCCAATTTTGGTGATAGTCAACCGTTGCGAAGATGGGAACTGTGAAGGTCAACGAATTCTGCACCCGTTGGAACACCGCTGAGGCCATCTCAACGCCTGTCGTCTCAATCTGTCCACAGAGGTGCCGGTGATGCGTGCGTTCCACCGTGGATCTGCAAAGCTTTGGATGTCATGGCATGTCAATGGCATGTTCGGTAGAGCTTTTAGCTTAGAGTACTTGATCCACTGTGGGTTGTTGGCAGGCAGAAAGTCAAGTGTGAAATCTGTTTCATTGCTTGCCCATGTTTGCTAAAGCTTTGCTACACCCTTGAATCATCCTTGAATCCAGGCTCCAACTTCCTGGGTGTCTTTGGAATGTTCCCAGGTGCGGTGGAGCACAAGGGCTAGGCTTTTGCTTTTTGCCAATCCCAGATTTCCGGCATAGGGTCAGAATCGACGAATTGACTTTTTCTCAGCGTCCATTGTGGGCGCCAGTAGTTTTCTTGGAGGTTGCAAGTTTCCTGATGCAGTTCACTCCGAAGTTTCAAGCCCCATATAGCCTGCAACTTGCCTCCAACAGCCACTTCTGCCTAACTGCTTTGGCCTTGAGTCTCAGCACCTTTGCTTTCTCTCCAACCAATGTTGCTGGAAGTCACACGGCGCAGGCTATGTTGGCTCCTCAGAAGCTACCCTTGCAGGAGCCTCAGATACCGCCCCGGACCTTCTGAATTTTCCGCAAATTTTTGGAGGGGGCTTCAAAGAGGCTCTGGGGCTGATTTTGGTCCCACGATGCTTTACAATTCCAAGCACTTTCATACATCCAATGGTTTCTTCTTCGTCTTCCTGTTTATGAACCAGATTGAGACCCGAAAAGCCCTGTCACGCTTGCTACCCAGGTTGTTGCTTCAAGCTTTCCGGCCTCATGCTCTCGCCACTCCGAGCCTAGATGCTATTTGCGAGTTGCTTGGCAGTGCGTAGCAATCGACATGGAGAAGATGATGGTGTTGCGTCCCACAGGCAGCATGTCTACACACTATAGCAAATAGCAAACAATATGATGTCGTCAACGGTCTATTTCGACAATTCAAGAGGTGGTATCCGCAGAATGTTCTGTGGCTGCTTCTGACTCTCAGGCTCTGGCTCCTCTCCAGCAGCATGCGGCCCACGACAGCAAAGGCGATGTCCTGAGCCGTTGGTCGAACACCCAAATGTACTACAGTGAGAATTGAATCGAAACCCTGAATCACCAGTTGAAACCTGGCATCATCTGATTCTACAAGTCAAATTCTGTTAGTTTGGTGCACATTTTCTTGCACATCACCATGTAGCAACTTCAACCTCTGGGCAACTCGTCCTTGATCCAGGCAGTAGCGCCTCTCACAGCCTTTGCTTGGCGCTTTTGTGAGGCACTGGCACCATTTCTTTGGCTCACAGACCATAACTGTATAGCAGCCCTGGATCATGGGAAGATCAATGGTTGTTGTAATATTTGTAATTTGTTATGATTGGTTATGTTTAGTAGTGATTAAGTAATTGGTAGGGAGCCCTTGATCCACCTCAAAGTGGGATGGATAGTACCACAGCCAGACGATTTTCCTGAACCGTCGCGAGGCCAGTCAGCTCTTGTCTTGGACATCGCATCAACGTGTGGTGCACTCCGGGCATGCCGGCCGCAGCTCCCAGGCGGGATGCTGCAGACGGCAAGCTCTGGGGAATTTCACAAATTTTCTGCGTCTGGATACGTGGGACATAGATGATTAGCATGCTAATTCGCATGTCAATTCGCACATCAATCAGGTGGCTTATTTTAATGCAACCTGCCGTGCTCCCGTGGCTTGGCGCTTTCATTCAACCACAGGTCCAGTTCTATCTATTCTGAGGAGGTCCATTCCCAGCACGAGTCTTTCAACCTCCCCCACTCCACATGACCGCCGTGGCTGCAATGGTCAGGCAGACATTGGTCGAATTCCTCGAGGTTCACCTGGGTGTGCAGCTCAATCTTCCAGAAGAGTCTTCAAACATCACAGAATTCCCTTCTGAGTTTAACATATTCCGAGTTTCAATCTGCAATACTTGGGGACAACCCGAACTCATTTCGGGAAATGTGAGTTTCTGTCAGTTCATCCTGTCAAAGCTTACAAATTTCTGGTGAAACCTGCGAGAATTCACCGAGACTCTGGCAGCTCCGGTTGCTGTGCGAGACAACCGTGAAGATCACAGTCCAGGCCAGGAGCATGTCTTCCAGCCCGGCGCTGGGCAAGTCCTTTTGTTGTTACGGGAATCATTGGGATGCTGGGCGAAACTGGATTCCCATTTTTCTAAAGTTTTCATCACTTTCATCCAATAAAATTCATGATTCACTGTAATTTTGTCTCCGATTACGATGGTTGTAACTTACCACCCGTCAGTTGGCCAGTCAATCCACATTATGGAAGTTTGATCTGTTGCTGATTGCCGTGGATCAACCAGGTGAGGAGAGCACGGCGTTTGGCCAAAGGACGTGCATCCTGGCAACAGAACTCAGTGACCATGGGGTGAAGCTGGGTCACAGAGAACCGGAAAAGGTGGCTTTTGAGTTTGATAACATTGATAACATGTGAAACTGTGAAACCCTTTTGGCCCGTGAAACAGTGGCAACTCCAGAAGCTACTTCGCTTCATACCTTTGATCGTGGAAGCAAAAAACATCAACCGCAAGCACGGTGCCAAGGGAGGATAACAAGATCAACACCTTGGGGACTCTGTCGTCAAGCTCAGCTAACAGACTGGTGAAGCTTCACAGGTGAGTTTGATGTGTAATGGCAGGATAGTGATAGCTTTTTCTGGAACTTGATAAGCGCATCGATCACGGTCTTGCACTCTTAAGTCCCGTTGCATTTCGCAACGCAAACCCATTGACACCTTTGTTGTAGGTAGAGATGTGTTTTTCTTTTTGGTCGAAATTCATTTTAGGCGAGCTTTCCCATTCCTGTTTGAGAAACTCAAATGGATGGTTTTCCCTTCCATTTGCTACTCAGAACGTATCAATCTCCAACTATCCCATCAAATCTGGACCAAGACTGCCACCCGGGTCACCCTTCCGGGCCACCCTTCCCAGCCACCTGCGAGGTCGGAAGGTATGGGGTCAGAGATGCCGTCCACGGCTTGGACGATTGACCCTTTTTCCCGAGAGCGTCTGAGCGAAGGGTTCTTCTAAAAGTTGGATCTGCATATCTTCACATCTTCACATCATCACATCTTCACATCTTCACATCTT
>BGPT01000157.1:413916-434999 GCA_003297045.1 Symbiodinium sp. clade C Y103 | reverse complement strand
TGGCAGATGCCACGGCAATTCTCTTTTTTTGGTTTCCGGGTTTGCTTGTGAGCAAAGAGCTTGTCACATCATATCACTTAATCGCAGACCCAAACTGGGCACCGAGGTTGGTCTTTGTAGAAGACATTGCCTCCAGCTGGTGCGAAGCACACCATTTGGNCTGGGCACCGAGGTTGGTCTTTGTAGAAGACATTGCCTCCAGCTGGTGCGAAGCACACCATTTGGGGTACGGGCAGCCTTTGTCTTTTGAGGCCAGGTGTTGGCATCATTTCCGTCGCTTCAGTGGCGCTGCAAGGAACCGACGTGAAAAGATGAACAGCAGCGTAAAGAACAACTGATAGTTCCAGTTCTATGTCATTTGAATTCCTCATATTTCGAAGGCTTGCTGCATTTCCGATCTTAGTTGGCTGGACTTCAGTTCCGAATCTCTCNAACTGATAGTTCCAGTTCTATGTCATTTGAATTCCTCATATTTCGAAGGCTTGCTGCATTTCCGATCTTAGTTGGCTGGACTTCAGTTCCGAATCTCTCCGCGAGGCCTTCAATCTTTACCACGCCAACTTCTGGGTCATTGAGCCTGCCACGGCCGGTCATGGAAGAGGTGGCTGCAGCTATGTGGAATTGGTGGCCACCTCGGCTCAGATGCAACGTCCCTTGTGGCAACTTGGCTTCTGGAGCACTTGGCACGTCTTTTTTGAGGGAAGAGATGGTGCCTAAGTTGACAAAACCCAACACGCATCGAGATGCAACCGACACTGATGTGGATGGATGCACAAATTCGGAGTGCGTCACGATTTGACCAACTATCATATGACTATTAAATTGGGATGTGGCCCTTAAATTATGCGTTGCAATGCAAACAAACAGTGGATCAATCCATCGGATACATAATGTCTCTGCGGAGGTTTCTCGGTTTCTCCTGAATTTCACAACTGTACGGACTATACCCTTTTTGACTTGGAGCTGTTGAGGTTTGTCTCCCATGCGTGGCTGGAGCCGGTGTGCAAGTTCGTGGCGTGCCTGAAGCGTCANCTGTACGGACTATACCCTTTTTGACTTGGAGCTGTTGAGGTTTGTCTCCCATGCGTGGCTGGAGCCGGTGTGCAAGTTCGTGGCGTGCCTGAAGCGTCATGCCTCTTTGCGTCAGTTGTCGGATCAAACGGCCTACTGGGTCTGCGCCTATGCGAACAATCAGCATCAGTTGAAAAAAGAGATTTGCAACAATCCCCGGNTGTCGGATCAAACGGCCTACTGGGTCTGCGCCTATGCGAACAATCAGCATCAGTTGAAAAAAGAGATTTGCAACAATCCCCGGAAGACGTCCTTCTATCATGCCATCAAGTTGTGCGCTGGGGTCTTGCTGGTCCTGGACCAGAATGCCACACCCTTCACCAGGACCTTTGCCTGGAAGTTGGCATCCAAAGAGTGGCAGTGGGGGTTAGAGTCGGAAAGTATCATCATTTACGAAAACCTTGAGTAGAATCCATCTCCTGATACATTGACATAAATTGCACAAGTTGGCTTGTTTCAAGTACGCGTTTGTACTTGCCCATCCACAAATCTGCAATTTTGCGAGGATATGGTGTTGCTTTGAAGANTTGACATAAATTGCACAAGTTGGCTTGTTTCAAGTACGCGTTTGTACTTGCCCATCCACAAATCTGCAATTTTGCGAGGATATGGTGTTGCTTTGAAGAGTCCATTGCGGTGGAAGAGCGCAACAAGGGGACTCTTGGCGCTGACTTTGACTTGCCCTACTTTGCATCAATGATTATTTCCTTTGTCAATTTCAGATCCCTTCCGCTGTCTCTTTCTACTTTTGTCTGTGTTCTCCATGTTCTTCCCATCCTTGTCCTTGCGGATTGAGCCGGTGCTCTGAGCCTTTCAGGAACCCTTTGCTGCTGGATGTGGCGGCCTCGGAGCACGGGTGCGCCCATGTCATCACCGACGGCCTGGCGGGCGCCGAGCAGCAGATGATTCATCACCGACGGCCTGGCGGGCGCCGAGCAGCAGATGATGCCACTCTTGGGCTTTTTGGCAAAGAGCAGACGAGAGGCGGAATTTCCAACCGAAATTCTGATGTGACTCGGACATTGAACGATTGGAACGGTTGGGTTGTGAAGCAATTGAGTTTTGGGGAATGGTGCGTTGGCAATAGGGATCAGCATTTTTCAAATCATTCTGTGAGGCAACAGGTACTTGCAAAGAGAGTAGAAGTCGATGCCGATGTTTCATGATGTTTCTTTTGATGCAAAACATTTGTACACGCGGCGTAGAGGTTTCAAGAACATCATCGTTGTCTGGCGATTGATGCGCTGAAAGTGCCAAGCTGAGGAAAGGCTTGAATGTTGACATTGCCAGTGCTATGGCAAGCGAAGCCTCTGACAAGACCCAAATNCAAGCTGAGGAAAGGCTTGAATGTTGACATTGCCAGTGCTATGGCAAGCGAAGCCTCTGACAAGACCCAAATTCTGAATAGCCTCCTTTTACCGAGAGCTGGGACTAAAGTTCTTCAACAAGAAGCCCCAGCCACTCATGAGAGCAACTTAGTTGAAATTTAGAATTCTTTTCTTTCTGATTTCTTCTCATCCCCTGACTGAGTCAACCCGTTCTCCATATGTCTCAAATGGTCAGCATCTTCCCTCAACCCTCCGTCGAGCTGACATTGGGCAAATTCAGATCACAGACCAAGATCTGGCGGTTTCCTTCTAAGTCTTGATCCAAACCGATTCCGGCTGCCCCAAATGCGGCCTCAGTCAGCTTTTCGTCACGCTATCCAAACCTTTTTTTGTCACCAGGCGACCAAATGCCTGAGGTTATGATGCCGTGGGCCGTGCACTGGCTGGGCACTTCGCCTTAGCAAATTGGCTCCTTGGAACAACTGGGAACTTGCTGAGTATTTAGCTTTTTCTGCCAGGTCGTTCGNGTGGGCCGTGCACTGGCTGGGCACTTCGCCTTAGCAAATTGGCTCCTTGGAACAACTGGGAACTTGCTGAGTATTTAGCTTTTTCTGCCAGGTCGTTCGGAACGGCAAGTGCTTGTTTTGTGAAGTAAATTTTACAAGTAGGTGAAACAATCTTGAACAGTCTTCTGTGTGAATTCTTTTGTGAGGGGCTCCATGTTGTCATGTTGTCTCCTGTGCCTCCCAAGCAGCTTGGATATCAACCAAACACCACAGCTGAGGTTTTCTTCCGTAGCGAATGGTCTGGACACTTCCAGGTGGGGCGTTCCCAGACCNGTGCCTCCCAAGCAGCTTGGATATCAACCAAACACCACAGCTGAGGTTTTCTTCCGTAGCGAATGGTCTGGACACTTCCAGGTGGGGCGTTCCCAGACCGACGTGAAGTTCGATCACGGCAAAAGGAAAGTCAAGAGTTGGGAGAATTNTCTTCCGTAGCGAATGGTCTGGACACTTCCAGGTGGGGCGTTCCCAGACCGACGTGAAGTTCGATCACGGCAAAAGGAAAGTCAAGAGTTGGGAGAATTCACCGAGAATGGCAGTCTATGGTTGGAATGAGGGCGAAGTCACCCATTGAACACTAATTTTCCACAAATACTTTTCACACAGGGTGGAATTATCTTCTGTTCATCCAGTTTTTGACGGGATTCAGCGCGCAGTCTGACGCAACACGAGGCCCCTTCCCGAAGGGGGTGCCAAGTGCAAAGTGCACAAGTGAATTAACGAACTGTACAACAACTGCAAGGCAAGGGTGAGAAACGAGATCAACCGCAAGCACAAATGCAAATTAGGCCCCAGCACGAGCAAGGGCACGAAGTTCTTTGGCTTTACGTTTGTAGCGGGCCGTCACGATGCGTTGCCAACACTGGTTGGTGTCTCTCAGGAATGGAGGACTCAGTCAAAGGCCCAAAGTCAAACTGAACTGGCTGGAACTGAACTTTGACAGGGAGATGAAAGGTAAGGCTCCCTTGCAGACTGGAGACATAGTCAAAAACCGCCTGACAAGTCTCAACTGGATTAGGAAGTACAGGGCGGCATGGGACACCTGCAAACGTACCTTTAAAGAAGAAATGCCGCAAGGTCGAAGTCTTCTTGGAAGCAAAGTCTGGGAAAATATTCACCGATGTGATTGTTCTGATAGCCAAAATGGCTTGGTGGAAAGTGTAATACGTACGGGAAGCCGCACGCGAAGAAGTTGGAAGGCATAAGGCCTCTTGTGAATTGTAGTCGTAGAAGACAGCATTTTTGGTTTGTCCACCCGATTTCACTGGAGGAAGACGTTTGCTAAACAGCACAAAACTGAATAAAAGCTCAAGCCAGGAAATTCCCCAGTCATCACTACGGTCATACTCTTTGGAAACATCGAGGCCATTTGCAGTGAGCAAGCCACTCAACGACAGCAGCAGTAAAATTGGCCCCTTGAAGGATACCATGAAACGTCGATTTGTCAACCTCATCAAGCTGAAACAGTGGCACATACTCGTCAGGTGAGAATGACTGAAGGAAGCGCAAAGCTTCATTTCCCATCAAACGGGCTGGCATGAACTGGGATGTAGGCTCATCTTGTTTGATGGGCTGACCGACAATATCAGCAGATTTCATCGCGGCATCACGGGCCCGATTAAGTTCCACCATATAGGTCAGAACTGTTTGGAGCATAGCTGCTTCAGCTTTGTGGAAAGAAGCAATGTTGCTAAATAAAGATCGAATTTCAAGTGGCACATTCCGAAGGGAAACAGTTGCTGCAAGATCAGCGGCCGAATTTCCATAAATGGTCCACAAGTCATGCCAATCAGTAGCATCATCAAGGGATCGATGGCTTTTGGTCTTGAAGACATGAATACGCTCATTCCAGTGGTTCTTGATTTCACGAATGACATCACCATTTCTTGTTTTGTGATTTGGGAAGTCACACAGATTGTTGCGCAAGGCATAATCAACAAAGCAGACATATGAGGCATCAGTGACGACAGAAACGGAGACAATGTCATCGTAATTTTCAGCAGCTACAAGGGCTTTCCAAAAAGCGACAAGCTCGCCACGAGCCGCCGATTGATGGCCAGACACCAAACCCGAGCCAACCACACGGAACAGAGGACACTGCATCCCCTCACCTGTGACAGATGACATCAATTGAATGCCAGGGATATCAAGTGCAGAGGTATCAGAAACCACTGCCCAACTGGCAAGCCTGGCATCAGGGTCAGTGGGGTTAATAGCTCCCCCGTCAGTATAAAAAACAACAGACTGGGTGGCATCATAATGAACAAGATCAGAACCAGGTTGAATGGTATGCAAGAAAGCCCGTTGCAAGACAACATCCGGCGATGAATGTGCAAGTGGAACAAATACCCATTCAGGTCGGACATCTTGTAAAATGCGAAGAGCTTCCTTGTGCGCCTCACGGATATGAGCAAATTTGTCACATTCCAACAAGCGGTGTGCTCTGGTATCATCCGCACCACACAACGGACACGCGATGGCAGTATCAGAGTCCCACATTTTCTGAGTAGCCGCAGTTTGAAAGCCACCTACCAAATTGCGAACCAAAATTGATTGATCCGAAGGTGAAAATGAGGCCATTACCTTGGAAGTGATGTTGTAATGTGGAACAAAGTCGCCAGTCCCTTTTCGAGAAAGGTTCTGGACCAAAAAGTACGGCCAGGCCATATAGAAAGTGTGACAAATTTTGGACGTCGAATCAGTGAGAAGATTCAATCTGAAGTGTTCAGGGCCTACCAGTGATGCATCAGAGTGAATGGTCCATCCAATTGCCTCAAGATATCTCTTTAAAGAGGAGGCCGGACCAAAAGGTTTGGAACCAACAAACGAAGTGGCAGCTTCAATGATATTAAGGGCGGTATCACGACAAATGGTCACCAAACGCTCCAAAGACCGCAAGGCATTCAAAATGACATACAAGAGTGGATCCTTCAAAAACTTGGACAGTGAGAAACAAGCAAGCCAAGGCGATGCAAAGTTACACTTCCCAACAAACGCAAACAAGGCGGCTGATCTCAAGTTTTGGAAGTGATGCATGCCAACAAAAGAGGTGTCAGCTGAATACAACGACATGGGCCACACAGAAGCCTGGATAACCGAAGCTTTAGAGGGTGTATCCAAAGGCAAAGTGCGAAGGCGCTTACAACGCTTTTCCGCTTCGGCAATTTTGTCTTTGATATTGCCAAGTTGCATAGAGGCTTCAAAGTTGAAGCGTTCACCAAGATCCTTCATGCGTGCTTCAACCCTGATTGGAACATCTCCTGCCGGAAACAGGTGAGCAAGGTCCAAACAAAACTGTCTAAAGTCACGGTTGATACCCCAGTGCCACGACTTGTTGAAATCAATCAACAAGCGAAGAGAGGAAGTGAGCCTAAGAGTTCCCTTATAGGCAATGCGATGAGCAGCCTGGTTAAAGGTGCTCCATCCCCAGTTATCCGCGTAGCCGTGTGGTACAATTTGGTCATTTGCAATACACCAGTGATATGCAACCGCAAGTGCAAGCATCGCCATGACACTTAAACAGTCTCCTTCCGGAGCACCAGTAGAGCTGTCAACAGGCAAGCCCAAGTATCCATGCAAGTGTGGGTATCTTTGCAACCGCATCAAAGAGTTAAGCCAGAAGTCGCATACCCACTGTGGAACACCCAAACGTCGCCAGAGAAACACAATGGGCCACCGTGGGAACAAGTTGAATGCCTTCTTCAAGTCAAGGCTAAAGCCCCCCAACTGAGAACGATTCGAGATCGCTATTTCAATGCGGTGTTTCAACAAATATGCAAGGTCTTTAACTCCACGACCTGGGAGTCCACCAGAAATCAGGAGTGGGAAAGAAGATTTCCAAACTCGAACAATCTGTTGAAATATGATGCGACCCGTAAGTCGATACAAAACACCAAGCACTGTAATAGGACGAATTTGGTGAAAGGAGAGAGGCTCAGGCACTTTCGCAAGCAAGGTAGCCTTCGCCGCCATCAAGGACTTAGAGAGCCCATACTGAGCTCCCTTAGCCATAATTGACGCCAAATCAGCAATGCAACACTCCGGGAGAGCCTTAAGCTCCTCGTATCTCCAACCGTCAACTCCATGGGCCTTTCCAGCCTTTAAGCCTTTGATGGCATGCATCCAAAGAGAGACAGACTGCAAGGAAACTTCAATGTTGGGATATTGTGGCATTCCCGACTGTTCAATTTCTTCCACAAAACTCTCCCAAGCAGGAGGTTCCGTGGCTTCAGACACAGAATCACGGAGCCAATACTCCGACCAGAAGTGATTGAACCCCTCTTGAATGTCTACAGTAGACATGGCAACCGTTTCCTGAGTCAAGCACCCCTGGACTGGGATATTGGACGCCTGAGTGGTAAAGAAAACCCGATCAGAGACCTGATGGGTGAGAAAGACTTCAAAGTCATCAAACCAAGCCGCAGCATTCACGCGAAAGGAGACATTGTCGGCAAGTTTCAAGGACATTTTACCCTTTGAGGATCGAACAAGGCAAGCAAGGGATGATTTCGAGATTGGAACCTCATACAAAGGGGGTGCCGACGCACCACGCACAATGCGGTAGGACAAGCTCATAAAACCATCTTCCTGGTCAACTCGTATGCGATGTCGAAAAGACTGGTATCTGTTACGTGCCTCTTGCCTACAGATCAAGTTGCAGTGCATTTCAGTGATATCAATACAAATATCAAGCAATTCAATGTCCGGCAAGTGGATCGGAACAAAAGGCACCAAACCGTAAGCAAGAATCCAAGAGGCCCAACGACTGCCAAATCCCTTGGCATGAAGAATGATTTTCCATTCATATTGCAGTTGACGCTGAAGCTGAAGAATCTTCTGTGGGTCACCAGAGTTTGACAATGCCTTGTATGTACGCCGAAAGGACTTCAACCTCCGAACTTGGCGTACCACCTGTTTGGCCTTCATACTGAATACTTCAGCGTCAGGTGTGTAGCCATGTGTAGGGTCTTCAGAGACACCACCATTGGCGCGAGGTTTGAAAACACTCTTGACATTGCATTTACCCCTATATTTGGGATGCAAACCAACATGAGGTTGAACAAGAGGATTGAGTTTGTGGGAAATATTCAGAGCTTTGTCAACCGCAAGTTCAACAGAAGACGACCACGCGAGAAGAGCTTGTTCAGTCTTTTTTTCATCATCGATAGACGACAAATCAAAAACCGAAGAAACAGGTCTGTTGTTGTAGCATTGTGCTATAATGTCACTTGGTGGAGCCATAGCAGCCCACGAGCAAGGAATCTTCCACTGATGAGGCACCCACATGTCTTTCGTGAAGGACAAGTCAATGAACAACGGCACATGGGAATCAAATTGAAACTTCTTGTCAACCCTCATGTTCACAACGAAGGGGATCAATGCCGGATGGAGAATGGCCGTATCATTACGAGTCGAACCAAGACAAGTCGCAGGAAGGTCATATCCCCATTTGGCCTTGAAAAAGGAAAAAGCTTCAACCGCACCCAGTTGTTTGAAAAGCGAAAAAGATGGTAACTGCTGAGGAGGGTCGTTAAAATCACCAGCGACAATGAAAGGCATGTCAATTTGCTGAACCAAATCGAAAATGGAAGCAAGAAACATGTCATTCATCCTGACACCTTGTTGGTATCGAGTAGCGAATCCGTAAACAGCAAAAATCACAACATCCAAATGACCAAGTCGAACCACAGAAGCACAAACACGACAACTATCCCAAAGGAAAGCCGGGTAGTTGATTCTAGCAACCCTGGATGGCAGCTTGGTAAAAATAGAAGTGCCCAACGCTTCACCCCGAAAAGAGGGCCTAGAGTCAGACGTCAACTTCTTTGGAGGGGCAGGCTTCGACCAGAAACACCTAAAGCCCTTACGTGTCAAATGGCCAGAAACATCAGTTTGAATGACCGAAGTGGCAGAGGTTTCAGAAAAAACAACCACATCCGAGTCCAAGCTCACAACTTCGTCAGTCTTTTTGTACACCGCTGTCGGGTTCGAAATCGCAAGCCTGGTACAAACAGGATCGGAGAAAGACCCTGGACCAGGGTGAGAAGCTTCTCCAATGATCAAGCCAAAGAACCATGCAAAAAAGTGTGACGGAAGAATTGCTGGCACCTCCAGTTCAGAAAGAATGCAGGAGTTGACACACGGCCAGTACCACCAAACTTCAAAAGAATGTGGGCTTTCAAGCAACAAGTCATCAAACCTCAAATTGGCAAGATCTTCATTGGTTCTAGACCCATCGGGCAGAAAGCGCGCGCAATGCACAGCAACAGCAAGCCATGTAGGCCAAGCCACAAAGTCAAGCTGACAGCAAACCAAGCAACAAGTGTGCAAGAGATGGAATGGGTCAAACCACAGCCATCGGTACCATCGGAGTCATCAAGAGTCATTTTCAGCTTCTTGACGCGGCTTCTTCGGGGGATTCTCTCGATTCTGAAGAAGCGTCTTGAGTTCCTGAAACTGGGAGGTCATAGCATGATCCTGCTTGGAGAGCGAGGTCTTCATACTTTCTTGGAGCGTGGCTGCAAGGGCCTTGAACTGCTCCTTTGCTTCTTCCCTGATGGCGCCAAATTCCTTCGCATTGATGATGTTCTGCTTGTCAAAAGCCTTCCCCTGACTGGAGATGGCTTCTTTGAGCTGAGTCATATCCTTTCGGATCTGCGTCACTTCCTTTGCAGAGGAGTCCTTGATCTCTTTGATGGCCTGAATTTGTTGGTCTTTGAACACTTCAAAGTCAGCAGATTGCTTGCTAAACCTGTCCTCAACCGGTGCTTCAAGTTTGCGCACAGCTGCAAGCGGCACTGAGGCTGACGCAGAGGCAGAAGCTGCAGCTCACACTTTGGGATTCCAGTAAACCCAAGGATCATCAAACTGCATGGCAGAATTGGAGGGCATCTGAGCTGTCTTGGCTGGGACAATTTTCGAAGTGTTTCCAGCAATGACCACCTTGTCACTTGGTGCACGACTCTGAATCCATTTGATCAGGATTGGCAAGGAATCCCACATCTCAAATTGGGAATCGTACACTTCAGAGGCTGCACAGAGCCAAACGTTTGACGCCAAAAGGCGCATCGGCCGAGCTTTCCAAGACAAGCCATCCAACCATGTTTGGACGTTTTCTGCAGACGCTCCAACTGGCACTGGGGAGATCTTGAACAAGTGTTTCGGTGGAATGTCACTGGGCACTGAATCTTGAGGGCGAAGCTCGGAAAAAGCCGTCTTAAAGTCTTCACGCCAGAACCTGATTCCTCGAGCGATCTTGTCCTCACTGCGCATGCTGCGCACCAAGCCTCTGTGGTGAGGGTAAGAGGCACAGGTAACCCTCAGGTTGACAAGGTTCATGTGCGAGAGCCATACCACTTGAAAATCGCTGCTCAGCTGTTTCAACTCATTCTTGGCTGCCGTATAGACTGCCTTTGCACCGCTGGATTGAAGGACCTTAGTAAGGTCATCTTTGGAGACACGAGCGTGGAATTGAAGCGAAGTAGCCTCATTCGGAGAAACTTTGACTCGGTGCTTTTGGTAGACTCTTCCCCAGGGAGGGGCTAACAGCTGGAGCCCTTCGCAACACAAGTCAAGGACTGTTTTGACTGGGGCCACAGTGATCTCCTGCCATTTTTCATCGGAAATTTCGTCTCGGCAGACTGTGAAAGAGACTACGGCTGAGTCTGGTGTGAGGATATTGGTCTCCACCCTTGAAGCCTTGACATGCTTCTTTCCAAGGTCATGCAAACACCCTGACAACACCAAAGGTTCTCCCTCAGCACTGTAGGCAGGAATTTGGACGCGCTGTCCTTTGGATGACTGAGAGCATTCACATGTTCCCAGGACTACCACTGCCAACTCATCTTCAGAGAGATCCGTAGTCTGTGCCAACCAAGGAGTGGCCTGGGCAAACGACATCAAGCAAAATCCACTCTCCTTCGGCACGACATCACTTCGTTGCACACACAAGGAATTGTCCTCATTTCGAAAGAACCCTTCCTTCACTTTGATTCCTTCCAGGTTGAGGGCATGAGTGAAATCCCGGACAGGCTTTCGAATGCGTTCATGGACCTTTTTCCTTTGAGAAGCTGGCGCAGCTACAATATCAGGAATTGCAAGGTTCAATGCTTTGGAAATCTTTGAGATTCCTTCCCACTTGGCCTTCACAGCTTTGGGCTGTAGCAGTGACTCAATGGTGGCTGGACTTGTGGCTGCTAAGAGCTTGTCAGTGAAGGGCGCAATGTCTTGGATGTCTGCTCCTTGACCCAAGAAAAAGGTGGCAAGTGCATTTTTGGCCTTGGTGATATCTTGAGCGAGAGGTTTGGACGGTCCTCCACCCCTCAATCCTGCGACATAGTGGACGGTCAAGTACAACTTGTTCTGAGAGTCCCTTTTGGCATAATCCCAGATCCTGTAGTCCGGGTTCAATGTGCAGGCAAAACCAACGGCACGCATTGGGGTTGGAATGCCCAAGATCGAATTTGCAAAGGCCCAAGGTTCAAGCAAGGACTCCACAAGAAGAGTCTTGGGAAGCCATCCCACAAAAGCCGTGTATCCCCAAACTTTGATTTTGGTAAACACCGTGTCATCCGTCTCATGGACACCTCTCGGAAGCCTCATGATGACGAAGGCAGATTTGAGGAAGGTGTACAGGAGTTTCTGCGAGATGGAGTCCATGTTGGGATTGGGGATGAAAACAATCCGAGCCCTGACAGGATTTGAGAACTCTTGAAATTGAACAGACGTCAGCCAACCCATCTTGTCAACGACAAAGTCAAGTCTGACCTGGTGCAATGATTGGGCAAGACGCATGAGGAGTTTGAGATCACCATTGATGTACAACAAGTGTCCTTGGGTCGTCATCCGGAGAGGAGCACAGGGCGACAGGCCAACGTCCCAATCAATGTTCGACAAGTTGGTCCAAGTCAACAATGCAAGCCTCAAAGCACGCTCAGATTCGTTTCGATCAAGCTCAAAGACTTCAAGCAATGTTTCAGGATTGGATGGCATCATGCGACCAGAAGCTTGGGAATCAGTAGAATACTCAGACCCTTCCTGAGACTCAGCTGGAGATCTGCTCCTGGAGGCCAATCTTGGTGGATTCGGAGGTGTCGGTGGTCGTGGTGGAGATGGTGGTGTTCCTGGCACACTAGGAGGCGTTGGTGGAACTTCCGTGGTGTTAGGAGATCGAGGTGGTGTTGGCAATCTTCTTCGCAAGCCAGAAGAGGCAGGTCGAGTTGACTCAGTCCTGGAGTCTGACTTTGGGCCACCACCACGCAAGCTGATGACCAAGAAGATTTTGACTTCACCTTGTGAGACCACAAGCGGATCAAGAAACTCAGATAGGGACCTGTCCGGATTGATGTTGTGACCATTGAGGACAAGCCGGATCTCCCAGTCAAAAGAGAACTTCCTCATGATGTCAAGCCAAGTTGTCCGGACATGTGCAAAGTTGCAAGCAGGATCCCACATGCCTTCCCAAATCCAAGAATTCCAAAATTTGAAACGGACCCTCACAGCAGGATTGTCACCAATTGACTGGATCGTCCCAAACTCCAAGACGAAAAGCAAGACCGACAAGCAGCGCAATGCATCATCACTTTCAATGGCAAAAGTTCCTGGCATCTTGACAAACTGGATCAACTCAAATCCATGAGGACGAATGTGAGAAATGGGTACGACAAAGGTCCATCCCATGCACTGCAGCAAATCATGGATGCCAGAGGTGCACAGCAATTCAAGGAAAGAAGCTAAGTCACCTGGCATTCCATTGAACGTGACACACATGCGTTCGCCTCCAACATCAAGTTCAAGGAGGGAAGCTGTACTCATCGGTTGGAGTCCCTGTTTCGGCAAAACCACCACAGCATCAGGGCATGGGATCCCTTCCTCAAGGGGAAAGCCCATCATGTCAACACAGAAAATGCGACGAAAATCAAACTCAAGCTTCAAGAAGTCAATCACATCGCTCGTTCTCATGTTTTGGCGCCGTGCAATCAGAACTGGTCCAAACGTACAAAGAGCAAGCACAACTTGGCTGTCACGAATGCTCACAAACATGGATGTAGGCAGCAAGAGTCCCCCCATGACGTCAGAAAACAGGATCAAACGTTCTCTCGGCATGGTCATGCAAGTTGGCAAGTCGATCCTGTGAGCCAAGATTCCAGCTGGAAGCATGAAGATTTGAGCAGGTGTCGACGATCCCATCAAAGCTTTGATGACAGCCAAGACGTTGAGACCAGCCTGAACATAAGCCAAGACCTCATCTGCAGGTGATCTCAAAACGAGTCTGTCGCAAAGGTGCATCGGAGCTGTCGGTTCAATCTCCGAGGGTTGAAATAAGTATCCGTCTTGCACAGCTACAATGGACAAACGTGAAGCTTTCAACCGCATGTCCAGCAATCGTGCAAACAGCTCAAAGATGTCAACATGCGTCAAGTCAGTGATGAACGCAAGGCCATTCAATACAGAGATCGCTGCATGTGCAGAGGAAATGGAGTTTCCTAAGATCGAGATTGCGACCTTTCGTGACCTTGGCAACCACTGGTCTCCAAGTGGAATCTGATGCAGCAACACCTCAGGTGTGGTGAGAAACCTGAGACCATCTGGCAAGGCGACCAGCCCTCCGCACAGTCCTCCTGATTCAATCACATGTCTTGGAAGCAAGTGCCCCTGCGAGTAGTTCGCCATCAAGCATGTCATCTGTTCCTGTGGCGTCTTGATTCTGTACCTTGCCACGTCAACCCTAGATCTCTTGGAAGATCGATTTGATGAAGATTGCTTTGGCAGATTTGCGGGGTCCAAGTAAAGCTTCAGCACTTCATCAGTGGGTCGAGCTTCATCCAACCAATGGTCAGATGCACAGAGCAGCACATCGAATTGCTGCATCGATGGTGGAGCAACTTTCGGCCAGGTGCAAGGAACGTGTGGCATGAGTGATCCATCATGGGATTTCGTTGCGATCAACAACAAGCGATCACGCTTCTGAGAGGCGACTTCAGCCAAGTCAAGTGTTTTCGACCATCGCAAGTCCCACTTCCATGCCCGAAGCCATTGTTGAATGATACCCCAATGAGGATGGTGAACCATACCACTCACGTTCTCAATGCAAATCACTCTACAACCACACAAGGCAAGCAAAGCAATGGCAAAGGGGGTCAAGCATCCATCGTTCCGACGAAGTCCTGGAGCTGATACAGAGGCTGCAGACCAAGGTGGACAAGGAGGAGAGGCCACCCCCATCTCATATTTCTCACAGCCAAGCAAGTGAACCCATGAAAAGTCAGCTACGTCTGCCTGGATGNACAAGGAGGAGAGGCCACCCCCATCTCATATTTCTCACAGCCAAGCAAGTGAACCCATGAAAAGTCAGCTACGTCTGCCTGGATGACAAGCTTCGAAGGGATCTTCTCATCAACACTCAACTGCAAGGGTGTTCCACCAATGTGCATCGTCGCTCCAAAGGTTTTCGAATAAGCAAGGACACAATCAAGGTCAATGTCAACCGCAAGCGATGTTTCAACTGGAAGATGCATGGTCTTCAAGGCTCGTGTGACATGAGACCAACCTGAGAAACCACCACAGAAAAGCTCAAGCACATGCACAAGCTGTGAGGAATCATCACCACGGCATTCAGGAGCAGGAATCACTCCACCGCCCTCCATGCACACATCAAGCAAGTCACCAAAGACAAAGGCTTGGAGGCAAATGATCTTGGAGACCTTTGACACTACACACAGCCATTGCTCATGGGACACTCTCAACTGAAACTGGTCAGTGATGTCATGAGCACATCGTTTTCCTGGCAACTGCAAGTCACGGAAGCAATCCAAGACCAAGGGATGGTGTCGAACCACACGCCCTGTCAAAGTCACATCGTCAACCCCCATTCTGACAACGGCCAAGTCAGACATCACAAAAGTAGACCTGTAGTGGCAAGGGCAGATCTGTGGTGATGGAGAGATATAACGAAAGTACTTCAGCAAGGGGCCCGATGAAAACTCCATGGCTCAGTTCGAAGGTAGCCAACCCACCAGCTACACTACGGGGAAGTTGAGCCCAGTAGCTATCCAGTTTTTGACCATGTGTATTCGACTGTCGCTGATGGCTATTATGATAGTTTATCATAGTTTATCGTTCCTTTCGGACCATTGAATGTGTGAGCGTGTTTTGGAGTCGATCTGCATCTGGGGCCTCCAGTGGTCCAGGCTCTTGACAGCTCTGCAAAACGATGATAAACGACGTATGGTGCAACTCTCCTTGACGGGATGCTGCAACTTGACCGTTAAGAGACTTCAGGGTTCAGAAGGGACATCCCTAACCAATGCGAGACTCAATTTTTGTTGTATCTGCATGTATCATATGTATCCCAGGTGTCAAATCGGTCCAGTTGAGTGGGTCAAAGGCTGCACCTTCCAGGTCGATCTCAGCCAAGGCAAGTTCGATGATGCGCAGCTTGGCACTTTGCTGGGACACCTGCCACCTCAACTGCAGGTTCTCCGTACCCTGGCGCATGGGACATCTGGATACATCTTCGGGACGTTGGCCCCCCTCCAAGCTATGATCAGCTAAAAGTCTTTCCAAAATCGGTGGAAACACATCGGGATTAACATGGGGTACTCGTCTACGTGGGGAACATGCTTGGACCTGGGCTTCACAGCCGTGGAACGAGTGCAGTTGGACTCTCCGTTGTCGGAACTGCAGGAGCTCTCCTTGCGCTTTGTCAAGACGCCCCTGCACCAGGTGAGGGTAACCGACTTGGGAATTGCAGTGGAGGTTCTCCGCCCTTTTGGGTCCTGAAAGTTTTTCTTTTTTGCCCAAGTTTAGTAGTTCTGCACGTTTTTGCCTGGTTTGCGCCCCAGCTTGTCGGGTGGAAGGTGAATCTTCAGCGGAGCATGGTGCCCAAACTGAGACTCTCGGAGCTGCAGAACTTGACCTAATGCTGCAAATGGTGGATGTTGATAGGTGTAAATTGGTATGAATGCTGTAAACCCAATAAACCACCAGTTTATCCAAATTTACTAATTTTGCAATGAACACCAATACTTTTCACCAAAGAGTTTGTAAACCTGGGGTTGATATTAATGCTGGTTTCGGCGACTTCTATTTTTTGGCCCTTTTTAGAAGCAGGTGGTGTGTTACAGCAGTTGAGGATGCTTTTGTGCGAAATGCGTTTGAAAGATACAGGGACACCTACTGACTCGCCAGGATCCTAGAACATATTCATTCAATTCTGGTTTAGCATTGACTCAATAGCTCACTTTGGATATCTTCACAGGGATCTTGACTTCAGTCCCATGTTCTTGTTGAAGGCACAACTTGAGTGGCCCGCTTGCTTTTTTCCATGGTTGACCTAGTTCCATACTTGATCTGCTTGCTTCCTGTGGTGTTTTGTTGTTGTTGTTGTTGTTGTTGTTGTTGTTGTTGTTGTTGTGGTTGTGGTTGTGGTTGTTGTTGTTGTTGTTCTTCTTCTTCTTCTTCTTCTTCTTCTTATTCTTCTTCTTGTCCTTGCACTTCCCCCTTCTTCTTCTTTTTTCCCTCCTCCTTCTCGTTTTCAGATTTGCTTATAAGTTCATTCAGAGCGAAAAGTGCAGTATGACTGCCCGTGCTATGTCTTTTTGATTTTGGAGGAAGAAAGTATATTCTGACTGTGGGTGCACTGTTTCATGGATTTCCGCCAGTTCTATGTGGAAATCATTGGCGCCAGCAATGAATTGACACAAAAAACAATGACAGTATTCATGATCTGACTTCAGCAGCGTGATGTGCTTTGGGGATGTGCCTTTAACGGCCTAATGTGACTTAGGTCGACATCTTGTAGTATGAAGCCATCTGTTTGTAGGGTTAATAGTTGACACATGACCCATGCCATACCCATACTTTTGTGGTCTGTGCCTCACCCGCTCTGAGGATCCTTGCACCTTTGGTTGTCCACTTTGCCAGATCTGGAGGAGTGTTGGATCATGGATTCGTTGAAGCAAATTGAAACATGAAGGATGACAAGTGATACTTGTATCTCCAAAAGCAGGTGTGCGTAGTCACTATTGATGCACCAACCTGTTCAAAAACATTGTGTGTTGCTGTTTCTCCACAAACCCGCTACAGTTTTTGTTATTCTACTTTCGCAAAGCCACAGCTGCAGCTCCAAAAACATAAAACCAGGGAACCATGAATGAAGAACAACATTTTCCTTATGTTTTCTCCATTTCCAGCCATTGACATAGAATGTTAGGGGCTACCAACCCAGGAGCTGCAGCTGGACTCGCAAATCACTCGAAGTGTCCAAGAGCTGGTTCTGCATGTGCACCGCTGTCCCAAATTGCCACAAGCTGCCAAGTGACTTGGCCAAGTGCCTCATATTTTTTGAGTGTTAACGGCCCCATGTTTGAATCTGTTTGAACATATATGGCATGTGTGGGTGTATATTACAACTTGGGAATTGGAAGAGAACCTTTGAAGAATTGCTTGTGTTCCAAAAGCTTCGAACCCAGGCAAGCCCTCTATGACTGTGTTCACAGCTCCTGGCGCACCAGAGACAAGTGGATCAGCATCGAACAAGCCGAAGCTGCCTGGTTTCACATATTCCAACGAGGACAGGCGTTTTCAACAGATGATCTCCCGAAGACCAAGTTGGAAGCTGCAAAGTTTCAGGATGTTAGCACAGATTTGCCATATCCCTGCGCCCACCCGAATTGCACCAAGTTCCATAACAATGTGCATGGGTTTTGCCACAAGCATCGCTTCAGGCGTGTCTGGTGGAATGCATGTTCTGGAGTAATGAAGGCCTGCCATTGGATGGAGTTGGTCCTCCTTCTCACCATTCAAGCAGCAGCAGAGATCCAGAGCAGAATTTTGCTTCTGCTGATTTTGCTTTCCCTGATGCCAGTTACGTGCATTTTCCTAGAGCAAAGCACTGGGATGTCAGCGGCTTCCATTTGCGTGACATTGCTGGTTTTTGCTTTTGGAACTTGTTTGTACACAGCTAAGCGCTTGGATGGCATGCAACAGAGCGTATTTAACATGGCGCTTGCAACTGAAGCACAATACTATCAGGTGCTGCACCCGGAAGTAGACACAAATCAACACCTGGTTCAGGTGTCTACCATACTGAGAAACCATTCAGATAGCTCATCTCGAGAGGTGCTACAGACCGAGGAAGACTTGAGAAGGAACTATGAGCTAGCGAAGAGTCACATGAGTATGTTTCAGACAATTGTCTGTGAACCACTTGCTAGCACGGGACTAGAAGTGGTTGCCAAGATCAAATCCCTTACAGAGCTGGACGACAGGGAAGGAGGAGCGGATATTTTGTTTTGTGAAGTCTGGTGCGACAGCCTGCAGCAAGTGCAGCATGCGTGGGAAGTGTTGCAAGACCTGGATGTGCAGATGATAACCGCGCGAGATTTTTTTGCAGTCGCCTCTTCCAAAAAGTGCTTGCGAGTTGTGGTTTCTCTACAAGGATACTTGGCCACCATTTTGTTGCTGGAGAAATATCTGAGCGCTTTGGAGGCTCATCAAGGCATATGTGACACAGCAAATTCCTTAGGCCTTTTGGACAAAACCGCAGCAGCAAGGTGGGAAGTTTCTCAACGGCAAGTTAGTTCCGAGGTCCCTGGGTGTGTGTTAGTGGCTACCGGGCTGCTGCGGCTAGTGACGTTTTGCTTTTCTGTCACTATCGCCGGAGGCATTCACGGGTTGAACGATCCGTTTTGGTCTGTGTGGAATTTTGCGATGGCTTTGCCATTCTGGGCTTGTTTCGCCATCCTCTTCTGGGAGATGCCACGAATTGCCTTTGCTGATGAATGTGGGGGAAGCGCTCCAAAAATTCGACCGCGGCCCACACAAGTTTGGTATCTAAAGTACTTGGGGGTACAGGGACGTCACTATGCCTTCAAGGTTGCAGCCTTACAGCTCACGACCGTGTTGATTCAAGGCGTTGCTAAAGCCAGTCTATTCCGGACCATCCAGGATACCCATGGCTCTGAAGCCTTGAAGTCCAGCACCGCAGTTTGGTGCTTTATGGTGCTCCTCTTCAGCAACATCATTTTCCCGGCAATAGTCTTTGCCATCCCAAACTGCGTCCCTTCCCGTGTCGCAGCAGCAGCAATGGATGCCGTGTTGGACCTCGGATACATGATCACTTCTCTATGGTTGTACATTGGCTTCGGGACACAAGAATCTTTGAACGGCATTGTCTTGGGAAATCTGTGGAATTATATGTCACTTTACATTTGCGTGGCCCACGTCTTGTGCATATGTCGTTCATTGGAGAGTGCGGATTGGGTTGCGCTTTTTCAAGTGCAACATGCCAAGCCAATGTGGAGCTTGCNTATGTCGTTCATTGGAGAGTGCGGATTGGGTTGCGCTTTTTCAAGTGCAACATGCCAAGCCAATGTGGAGCTTGCTGAAAAGGATACTTTTCTCTTCTGTATATGCTTGCGCTTTGGCGTTTTTTGTCGGGGTGATGCTAGTAGGCAGTTTTGTGCCTGCACCAAATGCTGGACTTTGCCCACCATGCCGCTGCTCCACTATTGCACCAAGATCCCTCCTGCTGGAGCGCTGTCCCCTTCCCAGCGGCTATTTTGCCTATGGGGCCCCGCCCTTGGCGTTTGACTTGACATCGCGCAACATTTCGGAAATACTGCCAGATGCATTTTTGGCAAGTGGCAAGCACTCAAGGGTAACATCCCTGTCCTTGCGGGGAAACCATCTGACAGATTTGCCAGAGGGCCTCTTTGTCGCAGTTCTGGACCAGGAGTTCACCATCAAATCCCTGGACCTTGGTCACAACAGGCTGATGACACTCTCGGCAAGCGTCTTTCAACCGCGTTCCTCCCGAAAGGTACGCATAGGCCAATTGCATTTGGAAAGCAATTGCCTCACCACGCTTCCAGCGGGAGTCTTTGAAGATGTTTCGCTGAACCAACTCCACCTACAAAACAACAATCTGAGCAAACTTCATGTAGAAACCTTTCATGGTCTCACTTTTTTGGGGAACGGCATCCTGGACATATCGCAGAACAAGTTGCAGGTGTTGCATGCAGAAACCTTTCAAAATTTCACCTTTGGCAAGAACGGCATCCTGAACATGTCGCAGAACAAGTTGCAGCACTTGCCTCCGAAGGTCTTTGACTTTGACTTTGACGGCATGCACTTTTTGCAGACCCTGGACCTGGCGCACAACGAGCTGTCGACGCTTTCGTCGTATGTCTTTTATGGTCTCTGGCGGCTTCGCCGCCTGAGGCTGGAAGGCAACCGGCTCCGTAGCCTCGGTGACAGACCTTTCTGGTGGTTGTACCACTTGGAAGAGCTGAACCTGGAGCAGAACCAGCTGACAGAGCTGGACGAAGATGTTTTTGATTCTTATTATAATGATGATTGGTCCCTCAAGTGGAACTTGTTGAAGCTGAACCTGGGTCGCAACCGGCTCACGGCTCTTCCCGATGGCCTCTTCAACGGTTTCAAGAAACTCCGAAATCTGCAGCTGCAGAGCAATCGGCTGGGGAGACTTCCGCAACAGCTGTTTCAGACTCTCGGCGAAGTTCATTGGGCGTTTACAGATCACTCTTCTGAAAGAAATCAACCACAACCTCATTTTCCATACNAGACTTCCGCAACAGCTGTTTCAGACTCTCGGCGAAGTTCATTGGGCGTTTACAGATCACTCTTCTGAAAGAAATCAACCACAACCTCATTTTCCATACCATTTTTATCCATTTATGTCCTTCAACATTTCTTTTTGGAAGTCATTTGCAAAAGCTCCGAAATTCTGGGTTTCCAAGGTTCGCGGGATTGTGCAGTTCCTAGAAAGGTTTCTCAAACGCCATGACGTGCCACGCTGTTGGGGAGATTGAGTGGGTTTTTGTTTCTTTTTTCAAAGACTTGCAATTTTGAAAGCACAGGAATCCGAAGAAGTAGCTGCAGGGAGGCAGTGGAAGGTTTTTGATTTTGAACTTAGACGCATGTTTGAAAATCAGAGGTTTCCCGGTTTGGTGTGGTGAACGCCTTCCAATTGTGTGGTGGTTGGCTTGCCATGAGGAAGTCAGAAATTGGTTGGGGTTGCATGCCGCGGCTTGCGCCTGAGGAATTTGAGCTCCTTGAAGCTGCTGAACTTGAGTCAGAATGCATTGGCAGAATTGCC
>BGPT01000157.1:384858-395604 GCA_003297045.1 Symbiodinium sp. clade C Y103 | reverse complement strand
AAGGAAAATGATAGTCAGGATTTGTATTGGACTGATGTCCTCCATAGAATGGAGTTGGCTTAGGAGAAACCCAGGCAAAAGATGAAGTTGAGGAATAGAGAGGAAATTCATGTACCCCTTGCTCAAAATGTGACAAGTTTGCGCGGGTCCCTGTTGTTCTGCCGAAACGACAGCAAGTNAGTTTGGCAAAGATACAATGGTTTGTGCGCAGGTATTCGTGGCTTGGAGGAGAGGTTGAAGGTAAGGTTTCCCCCTCTTCATGCCAGTCAGACATGTCACACGCGCGCGGAGCTAAATTGCTTTCTGATAGCAGACTCGATTGGAGCTACAGATGTTGCGGGAGGACTTTTGACCTGATTAAAACTGATGGAAGAAGGGNGACTCGATTGGAGCTACAGATGTTGCGGGAGGACTTTTGACCTGATTAAAACTGATGGAAGAAGGGCGTAGGAGAGCTGCATTGTTATATAGTTGAAGTAGTTTTCGGCCCAGCAGCTTTCCAGAAGTAAAACTGATTCCACCGAAGACTGGGACACCGTATTCCCCACCATGGACCCTTTTGTTCGGGCAACATCATCGGGCAGCCGCTTCCATGTGGTTGCTCACGTTTTGGGACATCAAGACGGGCATCTCCTTTGCAGAGGTCTCTCACCAGATCAGCATTTTGAGGTGGCTGATGCGCCACCTTTGGATGTGGGGTTGTTTACCTTCTACGACCTGCTGAAGTCAGAGGACCCGACTGTTTGCAGGTTTGACAAGGACACTGAAGCCTTGCCACATCACCCCAAAGGGAAATTTGAAACCCTCAAAGTGCTGGACTTATGTAGCGGGATTGGAGGTTTCTCCATAGGCTCACAGGTCCTTGGACTTCAGACCATGGCCTTTGTGGAACGAAATCATTTGGCATGTTCGGCTCTTCATGCCAATTTTGATTGCCCCATCATTCAGGGGGACATTTCAGATGTGAAAGTGATTAAGCAAGTTCACCGTTTGAAGTTGTTGCATCAAGCGTTCCTTCAGATCACTGGAGGTTTTCCTTGTCAGGGATATTCTCCCCAGGGTGACATGTTGGGTCTTGATGACCATCGTAGCCACAGTTTGTGCTACATCTTGCACAATGCCTGGTACCTGCAAGTTGATGCGGCTCTCCTTGAATGCGTTGCGAATGTGATCAATTTTCCAAGCACTCAACGTTGCATTGATCACTATGCGGAGAATGCCAACATGCGCTGCACCAAGATGACCTTTGACTTGCAACATCAATGGCCTGTTCGGCGTAATCGATTTTGGTGTCATTTGATTTCGCATGATCACCCAGAGATCCCTCTACCAGCATGGCCAATTTCCCATGACTTTCCCACTTTGGCACATGTCATGCCAATGGATGCCATTTGGGGACCAGAGGATGAAGCAATCTTGGAATGGGATGAAAGTGAATTGGCCATTTACACAAATCCTGAATATGGTTCTGATCAACGTATGCTGACTCCAGATGACAAGGCACCGACCTTCCTGCATTCTTGGGGACATGTCAATCGACCTTGCCCATGTGGCTGCAGAACGGCCTTCAGCGATTGCCGCCTGCGTCGATATGGAGCACGTGGATTTGGACTTCGCTCCACACGCACCGGCAAGATGCGTCATCTTCATCCTGCTGAAGGTGCATTGCTATGCACGGTGCCACCTACATTTGCCTTCCCCATGCCATTGCGATCGGCTTTGAGCATGCTTGGTCAAATTGCAGCACCTCTTCAAGTCCTTTGGCTTCAAGCCCATATTCCTGCAGCTTTGCAGCAGTATCACTGGGGCTGGACTGGCATTGACCCATCATCAAGCATTCAGATCATGCAGCAGTACCTGGTGAATCATTCCATGCTCACCTGGGTCACTCCACGTCACTACCAGCCCCGTCACATCACTCTGCAGATTGACGATGAGGCCCAGCCCTTGGAAGTGAAGATTTCCCAACCTTTGACAGTGCAATCACTTGCGGCAGCTGAAAAATCACTTTGTGGCTGGGGCCACTATGTTGTTGTGAAGCACAACGGGATCCGATTGCCCCCATCAGCACTGCTGCAACCTGGTGTTCTTTACACCCTTGAACTGCGCAGATGTCACCAGGCACAGCCATTCCCGGCGAGCACGGCAACTTTTGGTGGAGGTACTTCACAGTCCCTTCATGATTGCTTGGGTGACCACATCATTTGGCAGTTCATGCAAGCCTTGGCTCAACATGCCGCTGCACAACATCAAACAGCTGCTCCTCACCTGGTCTATCCCTTTCGAGCTCAACACTTCCTGGAGCATCCATTTCCCCAAGGTGTCTCTGCTTCATGGCAACAGCTCTTCCAGGCATCTTCCAGAAGCCTTTATGTGATCTGCGAAGTTCACCAGCATTGGATTTTGCTGGTTGGGCACTGGGACCATGCGAATCATGGACTTTCTTGGATTTTGCACGATGGACTTCGACTTCACTCTCTGCGTCCCATTGCCATTCAGATCACAGCCAAACTGAGCCACCTTCTCAATGTCACCAACCTTGGACTTGCGGTTGGACATGGACTCCTTCAGCTCTCTCCATCCACCTGCGGGACTGTCACTCTGGTGCAAATGGCATTGGACTTAGGCCTACTTTCCACTGCTCATCCAGCTCAAATCCCAGCCTTGCATCTTTGGCTACTGCAACAGCAATGGAGAGGCACCATCTTTGCCGGGGGTCCTGATTCTCTTCAGCTTCAACTGTCCAACTTGATTTCCACCAAGGGTGTTCCCAGTCACCTTGCGGCGGACAGATCTCAACAAATCATTGCCCGTTTGGGTACGAAGATGATTCAGCAGATCCTTTCCAACAAAAATCCCTGGTCTGACTTGAAAGCAGCAGCCAGTCGGCCAGGTCATCTCTTCCGCATCGTGACCACTGAGGAACAAGCCAACTATGTGGCACAACGAGCTCAGACCAAGCATGGTGCCTCCATTCGAAACCACAAGGCCAAGAAGTCAACCCCCCAAGAGTGCCCCGAAATCTGGTCCGATGGTGATTGACCCTGATCAGTTCGAACTTGATGGAGCTCACTTCCAAGATGAGAATGACTCTCCGGTCCACCAGATCCCCTTCACTGATGTTGAGGCGGATTGCCGTGGAGTTGCCTTGTGCACTACTTCTATGGCCATGCGTTTTTTGGAGTCACCTGTCAAAATCAGCCTTGAAGCATTGGCCCTCTTGATTGTTGATACTCCAAGCCCTGAACTGCAGACCTCAGCCAAACTGTCCAAGATCGTCATCCCTGCTCGATGCCGGGGCACCAATGAGCACACATTGATCTTTGGTCATATTCTCCAGCTGGGTGATTTGGTGGTCTCTCGCACCTTTGCCGGCAAGTGCTCTTCTCCGGAATTGGTTGCCACTACTGTTGTCAAGTTCCAGATCTTCAGAGATCAACTGCAAGCTAACTGGAGCGACTTTGTCACTGCTCCAGTACGTGCTCTGGTTGCTATGATGGAATCTTTGCAGCTTTGCAAAGGAGTCAGCTGTGGAGCTCATTGTCCAAAATATCACCCGGGTCTGGATGAACAGATTGACAACGTGATCTTTGAACTTTGGGCACGAAGTTTTTTCAATGATCTTGGCCACAAAGCTCCGGCATCTGATGCCACACTCTTCACCGTCTTCATGCGACTGCCAGAAGGGGCTTTGTCAAGAGTGCTCACATCCACTCCAGTTGGGGTTTATGCTGAACCACGAGGACAACGACCCCGAGAACATGATGGGCGATACTGTGTGATTTGGCTGCCAGGCGACTCTTTTGAAGATGCCGACCACAGATGCCGCACCTTCGCCAAAGCCGTTTGTCTTGTGCGTCTGAAGACCAAGTATGGCATCCGTGTTCTCAAGGAAGATGAAAAGTCAGCCTGGGCTCATCTACGACCTGGCGTGGATTTCTTGGACTTGTCCATCAAGCTCATCTTTGAGCTCTTCCCTCTACCTCATGGAACACAGAGACATGCAGTCTCCAAACTCTTGAGTGACTGGGGCTGGCAGGCTCGACCTTTGCAGCCAGGTAAGGGCACCTTTGAGCACATGGCTTGGCGGGTGGGTTCTCAAACTCCTCCACCTCATCCAGTTCTGAAAGGCTTCGAAAATGATGTTGTCATCACAGCCGTGAAGGAGATCAAACCACAGGTTCCTGAAACCACCTTGATTGCCTCCACTCGTACGCAGAAGCATCTGCGCACGGCTCCTGCACCTGCCTCATCATCCAAGCCAGTCGGTGATCCTTGGTTGGATTCAGCAGTTGACCCTTGGGCCAGGTTTCAGTTTCGAGCACCATCAGCTGCGGCTGGAGAAGGCAAACATCGACTTGAAGAGCTTCGCACTCAACTCTGTAAAGATGTTCATTCTCAGGTCTCCAAGGGTCTGGAAACTCAAGCACAAGCTCTACTACAAGCAGCGGCTACGAGCTCAACAGAGGCATCTTCTTCCAATGAAGGACGACTACAAGCCTTGGAAGTTGGCATGCAAGAGATCAAGTCCCAGAATGCCCAGTTCACTACTTGGTTCCAACAAGCTGGAGAACGCATGCAAGCCACTGAAAATGCGGTAACTGCAGTTCACTCTACTCTCAACTCACATCAACAGGAAATTCATGCTTTGGGTCACAACTTCCAGAGCACCATGAAGAACATTCAGAGTGATCTCTCCAGCGAGATGAATGACAATTTCAACAAGCAACTGAGTCGACTTGAGGCTCTGCTTGAAAAGAAGCAGCGATCCAGCTGACTACGGCAGCCCGGCTCTGGGGGTGGATCGCCCTGGAGGCCGATTGGATTTTTGCGATCCATCCTTCACTTTCACATCCAGTTCCTCTGGCTTTTGGTGCTCTTAACACCAACAATGGCTCTCCAGCAGGGTGCTCCCTTTGCCCGGCACTACATCCTCAGCACAGCAGCCTCGGCTGACTGTGATTTTGGGTCGGGGGAGTTTCCTTGTGACAATTGGAAGCCTCAATCCCTTGGAAGCTCTTTGCTTCTTTGTTCCCAGATTTCTTCCTTGTCAGCGGGCTCAGAACGTTTTGGTGAGGCCAGACATCCTGGACCTGACCGGGGCAATCTCCTGACTGTGGGTGTCAGCAATCCATGTGGCCTACGACAAAAGGAAGACATCTTGCTTTCACTTGGACCAGGTATATGGTCCCTTGCTGAGACGCATTTGTCCCAGCAGACTTTTCGTACCTGCTCCAGCAATCTGCGCAAGGGAGCACGGGCTTTGAATCGAGAAATCCGCTTCTACGGCGGCTCTCCAGCACCTCTGCGGCAAGGATCCTCTTGGGCTGGCAAATGGACAGGCGTGGCTGTCTTGTCTGACGTTCCTGCCACCAAGCTTGATGTCCCATGGCCGCTTGAACATTGGAACAGTGGGAGGGTTCTGCTCACAAGACATTGGGCGGCATCCACTCCCATCACGGTGGGTACGGTCTACGGCTATCCAAAGGGACCTACGTGGCCGCGGGCCAAGCAGCTGAGCGACCAAATCCTTGAAACATTCACCACTGAGCTCGTCTTGGGCATGTCAGGAGTTCGTATGATCATGGGTGACTATAACCATGAACCAGGCCAACTCACCCAGCACCAGATTTGGATGCGACATGGCTGGCGAAGTGCACAGCAGTTAGCAGCCGAGCTCTTTGACCATGAGGTTCAACCTACCTGCAAAGGTACTACTGAAACAGATCAGATATGGCTCTCACCAGAGGCCATTTGTCTCGTTCGTGGACTTCAAGTTCGAGACCACTTCATGGATCATTCTACGATTTCAGTAGACCTCTTGATCCCAGCCAAGCCCATTGTGGTGAATCGGTGGCCTCAGCCTTCTCTCATCCCCTGGCATCAACTTGACCTGACTGATTGGGATCCACCATGCAATGTTCCATTCACTCCTGAACAAGATCCCACCACCTTTGTGAGCAACTGGGCGAAAGATTTCGAGCAAGCAGTCAATGCTCAAGTACGCTGCACTTCTGGTTCTGCCTTGTCTCTCAAATGTCATGGGCGAGCCCAACGACTACGTCCAGTGCGATCTCCACAAGCTGCCAATACGTGCAGACCTAGTCGAGAAGGTGAGGTTCGAGTTGAAAATGCCTTGATTGGCACTGCCACCAGGATCTGGTTCAAGCAATTGAGACGCCTGCAAAGCCTGCGTCATGCAGTGTCTGCTGGCAAGCAAACTACCTCAGCCTGCATCTATCGAATGGAGCTGTGGACCGCCATACGGCACTCCTCTGGTTTTCATCCTGATTTTCCAACTTGGTGGAGTCAGCAAACTCATTCAGTTGAAGGGGTACTTCAAGAATTGCCCCTCATGGTCCCCACTGACTCAGTGATCGTGATGGCCCTCTATGAAAGCTTCCTTGGACACTTCCGGGCTTTTGAAGCATGGCATCTTGGCCAACGCACTGCCTGCCTGAAGATGAAGTATGAGGGAACCTTGGAAGCTATCTACAAGGACCTACGTGATGAGCCCAGATCAGGGATAGACCATTTATGGACAGAAAGGCCATATACCATTTTGGATGTGGACCAGGAAAGCGGACAGGTCCATTTGGACCAACCTTTGCATGACAAATTTGATTCAGTTTGGACTCATTTGGGCCACACGGTGGATGTTGTTCAGGGCTCTGGTGATATTTGCACAGTTTCTGATCCAGAGCGTCTTTCACCTGGCGATGAGCTTGTTCAGAGAATTTTTGTCACTGACACGAATGACATCTTGTCAGCCTTAGAGGCGCATTGGCAACCACGTTGGAGTGCTCTAGCAGACATTCCATCGGATCAGTGGCGGCGCATCATGGACTTTACTCAGCGCTACATGCCACGCCACACCTTCTCCTGGCCTGTCTTGACCATGGATATGTGGCAGAGATCCGCCAAGCGATTCAAAACCCACGCAGCTCGTGGACCTGATGGCTTTCACAAGGATGACCTTGTTCATATGCCAGCATCACACCAAAGCCAGCTGCTTAGCCTGCTGCACTCCATTGAACATGTTGAACATGACGCCACACCTTGGCCTGCTCAATTCTCCTTTGGCAATGTGGTTGGCCTTGCTAAGATTGATGGAGCACATGAAGAGGGTCACTTCAGACCCATCACTGTACTTTCCACCCAGTACAGAAATTGGGCACGACTCCGTACGCGCCAGCTGCTTCATCAAATGTCCCAGTTCATGCCTCCGGAGGTGTTAGGCTTTATGCCGCATCGTGAAACTACGGAGGTTTGGTTTCATCTCCAAGCCACCATCGAACTGATGATTCAACAAGGGCATCCATACTCTGGTTTGTCAACAGATCTCCGACGAGCCTTCAACAACATTGGTCGAAAGCAGATCTTCATGGTTGCGGCCCACCTTGGACTTCCTTGGCCATTGTTGAATGCCTGGCAGAAATTCCTCCGGGTCTTTGTCAGAAGGTTTGATGTTCATGGAGCTATTGGCAATGTGATGGTTTCCACATCTGGATTCCCAGAAGGATGTCCATTATCCATCATCTCGATGCTGGTGGTCAATTGGAGTTACCATGTCTACATGCGGGTGTTCTGCCCACGAGTATCCACGTTTTCCTTCGTGGATAACTTGACTCTGGCGGCCAACGAAGCTAGATCTGTGATTCAGGCCTACTTTGCTTTACGTACGGTATGCCAGTTGTTTGGTCTTTTCACTGACGATGACAAGACGTATGTTTGGGCATTGACCAAGCATGAGAAAGATGTTCTGGCACAACTGCAATTTCCCTGTCTTTCTGATTCCAGCGAATTGGGTGGTGCCATGACGTTTGGAGCTGCCAGACGCAACCGAGTTTTGCGTGCAAGAGGTGACAAGCTGACCCCCAAATGGACCAGATTGCGCAGATCTTTTGCACCCCAGCTTCAGAAATTCTCCATGCTGCCCAAAGTTTTTTGGCCTCAAGCCTTACATGGGGCATCCAACTGCATGATCTCAGACAACTATGCTTTGGAGCTACGACGTGCAGCTGTCAAAGCTCTACACATCAGTGGTGCAGGCTCCAATCCTCTGCTGAGACTTTCTTTGGCCGATGACATGACCAATGATCCTGGATTTTTCCAACTGCGTTTATGTGTTCAGACATTGCGAAGAATGTTGCGGAAGACACCAGATTTGCAAATCATGTGGAAGCTCTGGCAACATGGCTATACTGGGAAACAAACTCCTGGTCCTTTCACTCGACTTCTTCATTGTTTGTCTGGCATTGGTTGGGCGATTTTGGATCCCCCAATGGTTGTAGATCATGAAGGACATGTTTGGAATCTCCTCACCATGGACTCCAAAACCTTGCGCACTTTGCTGCAAGATGGTTGGCTGCAATATGTCGCTAGCCAGACGCGACATCGAACTATGCGAGATCTTTCTGGACTTGATGGTCGACTCACACTGATGGATGCAGCATCTATGCTGCCACTGGATCGGGCGAGACTCTCAGCGCTACATTCAGGTGCTTTCATCAGCAACTTTGAGAAATCTAAGTTTGATGAGGAGAAGACCCCATTTTGCACCATGTGCAATCAGGAAGATGATCGAGCTCACTGGCTTTGCTGCCCCAGATATGCGCATCTTCGTGCTACTATCCCTGGATGGCATGCAGATAATGTCGAGCTGCCGGACTGCATGATCAACCATTTGCTGGTGCCTCGCCTTTCTCAGCTGGTCCAATGGCGAGCAATGCTCTATGCGATTGAGGACGGAACCCAAAATTTTTGTGTTCTACCCCCGAAAACTGGTTTTCACCACCTTTTTGTTGATGGTTCTTGTACGGTTGAAACATACCCTGAACTGCAACTTGCGTCCTGGGGCGTGATCAACGCCACTATGGGTCTGGTGGTTTCCTCAGCTCCTTTGCATGGGATCACTCAGACGATTGACCGCGCCGAGTTGGCGGCCCTGGTGTCTGCAGTTCAGTGGGGAGGCCACACGGAGCTGGAACTTTGCATCTGGTCTGATTCTTTATCCACGGTGACTACCGCAGAACGACTCAGTGCTCTGGATTTTGTCCCGGAGTGTATTGAGAACTATGACCTATGGCAACTTTTTCTTTCAGCTCTGCATGATCGCCAAGGGATCACCACCGATTTCAGATGGATTCCATCCCATCTCACTGCAGCAGAGGCGGAGGACTGCTTTGAGGACTGGGCCATTTGCTGGAATGGATTGGTGGATCGACTAGTAGTCCAACAAAATGGGGCTAGACCGGAAGATACTTTGAATCATCTGCGGCGGCTGCGAGCTCTGATGGATTCCACCGTCACTAGACTGCGGCAACTTCGTCAGTTTTTCTTTGCGGTTGCGGACCAAGGATTGCAGAATCCGCGTCTTGCTGAGGACTGCATTGAAGTGTGCTCATCCGCTGATGATGATGAGTGGTTTTGGATACCTTGCGAAGAGCATTTGCCTTTGAACTGGCAGATCAGATGCATGCATGGGAACTTTTCAGTGCCAGGCCGATTTCTGGTTGACATCATTCACTGGATTTGCGCGGCTGAGAGGTTGACAGGTGCAGTTCGTGTACTGAGTGACATAGAATTCACTTTTCTTCTCACACTTGATAGGAGTTTTCAATTTCCTTTTCAGGTAGATGGTGCACTTGATGTTACTTTGCGCACCATTGATTCATTGTTTCAGCGTCCTACTTTAGGAACCTTGCTCAGAAGTGTACAGCAAGCCCTTCAATGCTTGAGTAGCATGTTTCCACATCTTTTCATTAGGACGTCTCCTGCTACAGCCAAGGAACTGGGTATTCATATCAAGTTTGCTGGTGTTCGGCTTTTTTGTCCAGATCAGCTGTGGCAGGACATGAAACATAGTGTTTGTAGCTTCACAGCATCAAGGCCTGTGAGGCGTGCTGGAGACCTCTCAAGGCCAATTCCTTGAGATCAGACTTGGCCGTCGCTGCACTGCGCTGATGCCGCCGTGCCGACTGCCACAGAGACCGTCCGTGCTATATAGTTGAAGTTCCTTGGTCTGACTGACCATTCCACTTTAGCAGCGCATTGATAGCGAAAGTTCTCTTTGCATTTTTAGCCCAGGGAACAGTGAGATTATAATATAGATATTGACACTTTTTCTGGTGGTGATCCAGGCCACATGACAGTTCTGGAAATACTTTCACTTTTGTTTTTTTGTCAGTCTGCCATTTTTTTTGGTAGCAAGGGTCCACCTTGACCTGTTTGCAGGTTGTTTTCTGCCAGTTGTTCCTGGCCACTTTTGAATTCCCTGCTTCTCAAGTGTTCTTGTGACGCCAAGAAATGGATCCGCTACCTTCATTTCTTTGCCAAGAGATCCCCCAAATGATCCAAGAGCATCACTGATGCAGGAACAGTTTCATGCCGATGAAGAGATTTCAGACCCTAGGAGGTGGCCGGCAGATTTTCCACTGTCAATATCTCTTGAACACTTTTCAATACTGTTCAGACTGTGCATTCTTCATCTCAGGCGCGTTTCCGATGCCTCCACAAGGGCCCCTCCTCCGGACGATGTTCTGGAAGTTACCCCTGACGAGGCAGATGCGAATTGATACCTGCAACTTGCATGAAAGACTTTACACGGCGGACATTAGAAGCTTCACAGGCATTGATTGACTCAATAGTTGGAAAAATCTTCGAGGGACGACTCTTCATACATATACTTACATCTTGTATTTGTTTGCGAAAATGATCTTTGTGTTTTTCGTAAAAGTCCGGAAT
>BGPT01000157.1:334082-344267 GCA_003297045.1 Symbiodinium sp. clade C Y103 | reverse complement strand
ATGTTTCCAGAGGCGAAACCGCAGAGCATGTTGTGGTTGTGGGTGAGATGACCTGCTACCTTCATTTCTTTGCCAAGAGATCCCCCAAATGATCCAAAAGCATCACTGATGCAGGAACAGTTCCATGCCGANGACCTGCTACCTTCATTTCTTTGCCAAGAGATCCCCCAAATGATCCAAAAGCATCACTGATGCAGGAACAGTTCCATGCCGATGAAGAGATTTCAGACCATAGGAGGTGGCCTGCAGATTTTTTCCACTGTCAATATCTCTTGAATACTTTTCAATGCTGTTCAGACTGTGCATTCTTCATCTCAGGCGCGATTCCGATGCCTCCCACAAGGGCCTCTCCTCCGAACGATGTTTTGGAAGTTACCCCTGACGACCGTCTACGCTTAACTATGGACGTTGAACGTACTTTCTGAAATGTCGGCGGACATTGGAAGCTTCACAGGCATTGATTGACTCAAAAGTTGGTGGATCTTCGAGGGACGACTCTTCATACATGGACCCACATATCCTTACATAGCTTGTTTGCTTGGGAAAATGATCTTTGTGTTTTTCGTAANAAAGTTGGTGGATCTTCGAGGGACGACTCTTCATACATGGACCCACATATCCTTACATAGCTTGTTTGCTTGGGAAAATGATCTTTGTGTTTTTCGTAACTAGACGACGGATGGCCCGAGAGCGAAGAGGGGTATAGTGAAATATGTAAGTCAGAAGATGGTATAGCATGAAACATAGAGAGACAAATATATGAAGATATCTCAGAGAAAAAAGATGTGGATGTATAAGATGTGAAGATGTGTGAAGAGATTAAGATGTGAGTAGGAGAAAAAGGAAAAAAGATGTGAATGTATAAGATGTGAAGATGTGTGAAGAGATGAAGATGTGAGGAGGAGAAAAAGGATATTGAAAATGTGAAGAGGTGAGGATGTGAAGAGATGAAGACGTGAGGATGCGAAGATTTGAAGATATGAAGATGTGAAGAGGGGAGCANAAGAGATGAAGACGTGAGGATGCGAAGATTTGAAGATATGAAGATGTGAAGAGGGGAGCATGTGAAGATTTGAAGATGTGAAGATGCGAGGATGTGAAGGTGTAATATGTGAGGATGTACGGCCTGTATGGCAGACCGTCACTTTAAGAATAATCCTTCGCTCAGACGCTCTCGGGAAAAACCAAAGTCTAGTGGATGCTTGTCCAGATCTTATAGAATTGGACACACGCTGACCTCGGTAACCATGCGTCAGTGGATAGCCGTGATGCACTCGGAAAAAAACAATAACAACAACCGCGACAGCTTCGTCCTCATCCTGAAATTCATCCTCATCCTCATCATCAAAATCATCGTCATCCTCAACTTCATGCTCAACTTCATCCTCATCCTCATCCTCATCCTGATAATAAAAATGAAAATCATCTTCATTCTCATGATCAAAATCATCCTCATCCTCAACTTCAACCTCGTCTTCATATTCATCCTCATCCTCAGCGTCTTTGTTTCGTGCGTGAAGGCTTCATCCAGCACAGTTGAATTCGCAATTTACATCATTGTTTGTTTGAAGATCGAACCTCATTTCGTGCCGGGAGGGTTCATCATGATGAGAGGAGTCACGAACAACCTGATGATCACGACATCAAGCAAAGCACAGCAAACAGCCAGTGGTGTACCAAGATTCAAAAAGCATTGGCTCGAGGAAGGCAANACGAACAACCTGATGATCACGACATCAAGCAAAGCACAGCAAACAGCCAGTGGTGTACCAAGATTCAAAAAGCATTGGCTCGAGGAAGGCAAACCCTGGTCCATGTGCTGAACCTGAGGACTGTGATTGGGAATTCAGAGGCCCAGTTCCAGGGCCCGCAAACTATTTCGGGCATGCTTCAAAACTGATTGAATGCAGTGTTCCACTCAAGTTCCACTTGTTGGTCTTCTAGGTTGTTGTATAGATTCCTGTAACAGATTAATAATATATCAACGAATATCTGGCAGCATGTGAATTATCGATCAATTGCATCTGTCATCTGTTGTGGTGCCGAGGACGCAGTGTGTCCATCTGAATGCATGCCATGGTTTGTTTTTTTTTCCAACTTACAGATATGTTAAATCCAAATTATTGCAAAACTGTCTTCAGCGAGAACATTTTTTGTCGACATCATGCTCTTTCCTCGGTCAAAACATTTCAAACCGTTTATTTTGTTTGGCAAACAGATACATCACCGTGTTCCATTTCACTTACATTTGTTAGTCTTCAACGTCGTTTTACGAAATTGTTGGTACAGCTTTATAAACAAAGAAGCATGTGAGTCTGTTTTCGCAGTCCATGATGCCTTCAGAAAAAGAACAACAAACGTGATAAACGGCTTTGCCACTGTTGTATCATGTATTTCTAGCGGCCAACGACAATGATCCTTGAAGCAAACATCGGTAACTCAAATGAAATAATTCTCTTCATTGCGCGGACACAAGATGGAGTCGTGACCATTTTCTACGGTGAATACGTATCGCTCAGACAGTTCTGGCTGAAACACACATTCCTTGCCGTAGAAATTAAAATGCTGCGTTGGAGCTTGAAGGACATGCAGGCAATTTCGCCTATTCGGTGATGAGCCACGTGGAAATCCATCGCCATCTCAGGCATAACACTGCGACGGCAGTTGCTGCCAATTCCTCAATTTCCTTGTGCGTCATTCCAAATCCGTGAAATTGCAGGGTTCGACGCCAAGACTGTTTTTCTTGCCTTGTATCATGATGAGGATTTGCACCAGCCCTAGGCAGCGTCCATTCTTTCAGGACTTGAATTGCCTGTAAAATGTAATCGTCTTTCAACCCAAATCTGCAATTCAGGCCGTCGTCGCCAGTATAAAACCATGTTGGCTGAAACACTCTGGCCAGTTGGGCCACTNAAATCTGCAATTCAGGCCGTCGTCGCCAGTATAAAACCATGTTGGCTGAAACACTCTGGCCAGTTGGGCCACTCGGTCGGGTGCTGCGAAATTGTAGGCACCTTGTTCTGTGTTGCTCCAGCACTTGTTCTTCTCCAGCAGCGCCGGATCATCTGGTTTGTGAATCCGTTCCAGCGGCAGCATATTGTGGACCAGCCGCAACAAGTCCTATGCGCGCAGTGTGAAGAGCTATGCAGGGGACAAAAGCAGAAGACATTCAAAGAGAAAGAGCTGCAAGTGTGACGATGCACAGCCATGAAGAAGGAAAACCCGAAGATGAACGTGAAAGCCGTGAAACAGCATTGCAATTATGCAAGCTATGTCACCCAAGCTTTAAAAAAACAAAACAATCGCACAACTGTTTGCGACGCTGTCCTGAAGAACTCTCCAAACATGCGGCTCTTCGGTGCCTTTTTGCATTTGACTCACTCGTTGCAACTTCTTTTTGTTGTTTCCTCTGGTTATCTCATACGGTAAGTTGCCGTCCACTTGACGCTGCTCGTAAGTCTGTTGCTGTGGCACGAGATGGCTCCGCTCCGGCCGCGAAAAAAACCAATCTGTTCTCGACTCACGTGAAATTGATTTTGCAAACCCAGAAGACTTTGTTGCATCAGAGGAAATTGCCAGTCATTCAAATGCATCCGGAAGAGAAAAAGTGCCACGTCTTCACGACAAATGGCTGTCCAGGCCTCTGTGGCAATCTTCTTCCAAAAATAGCAAGCAATGTGACCAGTCGGATGGAGACATTCAGTAATTTGGAAGAGGTCGTTTGACTTTTCTGCGGGCACATCCTGAAGGCCGCTGCCGTGTCTCAAACAGAAAGCACCGCGCACTTCACCTCGCAGCATNTCATACTTCAGGTCGTACTGTTGGACATTGCACACCAGCAAACTTGATCTCTGCAACAGGTGAATGCAAATTGTGTTGCCCCACACATTGACCTGACGAGCATCGCAGCGCCACCGCCGAAACCCAAGTTTCAGAAAAACTCTATCAAACGTGGCCTTCCTGCTGCCCTCCTGCAAGGGGAAACGCAGTGGCAGTAAAGGACAGAACAGCCCTCCCGGACGGGTGAAGAACGGAACGGCGATAAAATTTTAAAATGTCCTGCTGCCGTCCCCGACGGGGAAACGCAGTGGTAGTGAAGGATGGAACGGCAAGAAAATGCATCCCAAAAACTGCCTAACGTGTCGTCTGAAACCGTAGACAAACTGTGTCAAACATAGCCTTTCTGCTGCCCTCCCGAACGGGGAAGCGCAGTGGCAGTGAAGGACGGAATGGCGACAAAATATAGCTCAAAAAGTGCCTAACGTGTCGTCTGAAACCGTAGAAAAACTCTCTATCAAACATGGCCTTCCTGCTGCCCTCCTGGACGGGGAAACGCAGTAGCAGTAANCGTCTGAAACCGTAGAAAAACTCTCTATCAAACATGGCCTTCCTGCTGCCCTCCTGGACGGGGAAACGCAGTAGCAGTAAAGGACAGAACGACCCTCCCGGACGGGTGAAGAACGGAACGGTGCTGCCGTCCCGGACACGGAAACGCAGTGGTAGTGAAGGATGGAACGGCAAGAAAATGCAGCTCGAAAACTGCCTAACGTGTCGTCTGAAACCGTACAAAAATTATGTCAAACATAGCCTTCCTGCTGCCCTCCCGGACGGGGAAACGCAGCAGCAGTGAAGGACGGAATGGCGACAAAATCTAGCTCAAAAAGTGCCTAACGTGTCGTCTGAAACCGTAGAAAAACTCCTTCCTGCTGCCCTCTGAAACTGCAGAAAAAAATTGCCAATCAGTCTGAAACTATAGAAAACAATTTTCTGCACGGCTGTCTTGCTGCTCCTGCCACTGCTGCTCCGAGTCTCGAAACTGGCCTTTCTGCTGCTCCTGCTACTCTCGCTTTAGCACGACAAAAATGCAGCCAAAAAAATGCTTAACGTGTTGTCTGAAACCGTAGACAAACTGTGTCAAACATGGCCTTCCTGCTGCCCTCCCGAACGGGGAAACGCAGTGACAGTGAAGGACGGAATGGCGACAAAATGTAGCCCAAAAAGTGCCTAACGTGTCGTCTGAAAACGTAGAAAAACTCTATCAAACATGGCCTTCCTGCTGCCCTTCTGGACGGGGAAACGCAGTGGCAGTCAAGGACGGAACGGCCCTCCCGGACGGGTGAAGAACGGAACGGCGATAAAATGAAAAACTATGTCAAACATAGCCTTCCTGCTGCCCTCCCGGCCGGGGAAACGCAGTAGCAGTGAAGGACGGAATGGCGACAGAATCTCGAAACGCATCTCCCGAACAGAGAAACACCATGGCACTGAAGGACGGAACAGCCGCAAAATGTACCCCAAAAAGTCCCTAACGTCCCGTCTGAAACCTTGCTTCTGCTACTACTGCTCCGGGTGTCGAAACGCACCTCCCGGACAAACAAACTCCATGGCACTGAAGGACGTCCCTTCTGAACCCCCATAGAATGAAGACATTTGGCACGCTGCTGCTGCTGCTGCTGCAGCAATTCAAGCCAAAACCTGCCTGGCGTGTCGTCTGAAACCGCCCTCCCGGACGAGAAACTCAGTAGCAGTGAAGGACGGAACGGCGACAAAATACAGCCCAAAAACTGCCTAACGTGTCGTCTGAAACCGTAGACAAATTGTGTCAAACATGGCCTTCCTGCTGCCCTCCCGAACAGGGAAACGCAGTGACAGTGAAGGACGGAATGGCGACAAAATGTAGCCCAAAAAGTGCCTAACGTGTCGTCTGAAACCGTAGAAAAACTCTATCAAACATGGCCTTCCTGCTGCGCTGCTGGACGGGGAAACGCAGTGGCAGTAAAGGACGGAACGGCCCTCCCGGACGGGTGAAGAACGGAACGGCGATAAAATGTATTGCTGCCGTCCCGGACGGGGAAACGCCGCAGTGGTAGTGAAGGGTGGAACGGCAAGAAAATGCAGCCCAAAAACTGCCTAACGTGTCGTCTGAAACCGTAAACAAATTGTGTCAAACATGGCCTTCCTGCTGCCTTCCCGAACGGGGAAACGCAGTGACAGTGAAGGACGGAATGGCGACAAAATGTAGCCCAAAAAGTGCCTAACGTGTCGTCTGAAACCGTAGAAAAACTCTTCAAACATGGCCTTCCTGCTGCCCTCCTGGACGGGGAAACGCAGTGGCAGTAAAGGACGGAACGGCCCTCCCGGACGGGTGAAGAACGGAACGGCGATAAAATGTATTGCTGCCGTCCCAGACGGGGAAGCGCCGCAGTGGTAGTGAAGGATGGAACGGCAAGAAAATGCAGCCAAAAAAATGCTTAACGTGTTGTCTGAAACCGTAGACAAACTGTGTCAAACATAGCCTTCCTGCTGCCTTCGAACGGGGAAACGCAGCAGCAGTGAAGGACGGAATGGCGACAAAATGTAGCTCAAAAAGTGCCTAACGTGTCGTCTGGAACCGTAAAAAAAAATTCTATCAAACATGGCCTTCCTGCTATCCGCCTGGGCGGGGAAACGCAGTGGCAGTAAAGGACAGAATGAAGGATGGAACGGCAAGAAAATGCAGCCCGAAAACTGCCTAATGTGTCGTCTGAAACCGTACAAAAATTATGTCAAACATAGCCTTCCGTCTGTGTGCAAAAGTGTTTGTGTGCAAAAGGGTCTGTGTGTAAAGTTGTTAGTGTGTAAAACGGCTTGTGTGTAAAAGGGTCTGTGTGTAAAAGCGTCTGTGTGTAACGGTGCCTGTGTGTAAAGGTGCCTGTGTGTAAAAGCGTCTGTGTGGAAAGGGTCTGTGTGTAAAAGATTGCAAAAGCGTCTGTGACGTCTTATTTCTCTCTGTCCATCTTCCCATCTTCACATCATCACCTCGTCACATCTTCACATATTCACATCTTCACCTCATCGCATCCTCACATCTTCACATCTTCACATACTCCTCAATCTCTTTTTATTTACGCCTTATTTATTGACATCTTCTTTCTTTGAGACATCTTCTTCTATTTCTCTCTCTATATTTCATGCTATACGATTTTCACAATACATATCTCACTATACTTCTCTTCGCTCTCGGGCCATCCGTCGTCTAGTTTTCATAATCTCTGAAACTCCTGAAGCTCAATTTACAAATTGTGAGGTCTCTTCAGATGTCGCCTGACTACACTGGATCTCCCTTCTATCCAAAGGAGCGGCCAATNGAAGCTCAATTTACAAATTGTGAGGTCTCTTCAGATGTCGCCTGACTACACTGGATCTCCCTTCTATCCAAAGGAGCGGCCAATGTATGCAATCTGTGATAAGGGGAGTTTGGTTTCGACTGATGTGTATAGTGTAGACTGCAATCTCGAAGGTGATGTTGTTTTTGTTTTTTGTTGCCCAAGTGGACTGAAGTTTGGATCATCCGTCTCCCTTTTGTCCTCCGGCAAAAAACAACGCATAGAATAGAGATAAGTATAAGATAGACNAGTTTGGATCATCCGTCTCCCTTTTGTCCTCCGGCAAAAAACAACGCATAGAATAGAGATAAGTATAAGATAGACTATGTAGAGGAATAGTAGCAAGATAGCCCTGTGATTCATGATTCCTGAGAAAGCTAGAAGGTTCCCCTGTTGCCAGGATAGTTTGGTCCACTATAAAGTGCAAGACAATCGAGAATTCCTGGTCGGCGGTGGCTTCGTTGCCACTACCTCATGATCCTCATGTTTTCTCCATGGCACTCCATGCAACAAATTCGATATCAAAGTGCTATGCCTTCGCACTCGGCCAGATCACTAGGATCCGGCGAACAAAGGGCCGAGTTTTCATGTCTTTGATGTCTTTCGTGTCAACGCATCTGGTCAGAATAGATTCGGAAGCAACTGGGCGCGACGACTGCGAACCAAAGCCCAAGCGTCTGGCTCTAAGCTGCTTTGCTTATGCTTTGCTTTTATGTTGCTTGGACAGGCGCTTTGACAAGCAAACATGAACTTATTCCAACTACTGCGGAGGTGTTCCAACACAACAAAGAAACACATTGACATTGCATGATGTAATTCATCTCTGGAAATATGAAAGTGTTGCTGGTATTTGTTGGTACTCATCAAGCCGGTGCTTCATACATTGTTGTTCGGTGCTATTAGTGCCAGGCGTTTCAGTATCTTCTCATGGGTTTCCCGTGGCAGACAGCTGTCGCCGCTGCTGTTGGGGTTGGCATTGGTATTTGCTTGGAAAAGCTGCGAAGAGTTAGGACCGTGAGAAGTTCAAGTGACGTAGTGAAGTCAGGTGTTGATGTCTTCGTGAAGAAGGACCAGCTTGAAGAAGCGGTTGCGTCTTGTTTGAAAGCCGTGGGGTCTCCTCCCGACAAAGCTGCTTTGGTTGCAAAAGTGCTGGTAGCAGCGGACTGTCGTGGAATTCCATCTCACGGTGTAAACAGAGCTGAGATGTATTGCGGTGAGCTTAAGGCAGGGCTGATTGATCCTACGGCCAACCCGAAGATATCAGCGGATTCACCCAGTGCAGCAAATGTGGATGGATGCAATGGACTTGGTGCTGTGGTTGCAGAATTTGGAATGAAGTTATGCATTCAAAAGGCCAAATCCACAGGAGTTGGCTTCGTTGTGTGCCATAATAGTAACCACTTTGGTATCGCTGGCTATTGGTCAGAATTGGCTTTGAAGGAAAACCTCATTGGTTTTGCTTTCACCAACACAAGCCCNTGTGTGCCATAATAGTAACCACTTTGGTATCGCTGGCTATTGGTCAGAATTGGCTTTGAAGGAAAACCTCATTGGTTTTGCTTTCACCAACACAAGCCCATTTATGGTTCCGACCAGAGCTTGTCAACGTGCAGGAGGGACAAATCCGATAGCATGCTACTGCCCAGGAGAAAACGGAGATAGCTTTCAGCTTGATATGGCTACAACCACTGTGCCAGTAGGGAAGATTGAAGTCTGTCATCGCAAGGGCCAGCAGATTCCTCATGGATGGGGTGTTGACAAGACAGGAGTTCGCAGCACCACTAGTCCAGAAAAAGTTCTGGTGGGAGGTGGCTTGACTCCTTTAGGAGGGCTTGAAGAAACCGCTGGCTACAAAGGCTATGGATTGAACATGATGGTTGAAATTTTGTGTGCAGTTTTAAGCGGTTGCCACAAAGTGGGCCCGGATGTGCCTCTGTGGAGAGTGGATCGTGGTACACCAGTGGACTACGGACATTGCTTTATTTGCATCGACCCCACGAAGTTACTACCTCCTGGGGATTTCCAGAAAGCTCTTAGTGCATATTTGTCGACTATGCGACAGCTTCCACCTGGAAATGCAGAACAGGCGGTGCTAGTTCCCGGCGATCCCGAACGTGCGGAAGAAGGAGATGCTGCAAAGCACGGAGTGCGCCTCAACGTACAGATTTCTTTGGGTTTGAGGGGTCTGGCCCAGAGCTTGAACTGCTCCCAGATGNGTGCGCCTCAACGTACAGATTTCTTTGGGTTTGAGGGGTCTGGCCCAGAGCTTGAACTGCTCCCAGATGCTTCCGCAAGAGATTCAGGAGCTTCCCGAACGTGCCACTGCTCCAAAGCATCCGCATACCGTTTGAAAAGTCTGGTGAAGTGAGTCCGCACAATATTTCACAATATTTCACAATTGGACACTGAGGAAACATGAGGAATCGAGATCCTTCCAAAACCTGATGACACGTGTTTGTTTCTTTCTTTGGCGGCTCAAGAAATTACGCGTCGGTAGCGTACTAATTGAGTCCTTGTCCAGCTCACTGGTGAAATTTGATGATTACTTTGCTTTGTATTCAAGTGTCAGTATAATTCATGTATATTCTCTTGCTAAAAGAATCTAAAGAATCTAAAAGATCTAGCAATTAGGCGGTGAAAGCATAGAGTCAATGCTTGGGAGATCCATCAAGTGACGGAAACAGACTCCAGGATGGCGATGACATGCCACGACCATAGAATGTATATACATTTAATTACATTTATATATATATATATATAAAATCTAATTATATAGTATGGAATGTATTTAGGTAGCCTGCATTTGTTACGAAAGCCAGCCGAAGGCCTGGGCTGAGTATAGGTATAAGCGAAGCGAAGGGAAGCTAATCTAGGGGGTGTGGGGGGGGAGGCTCTGATTTCTGCCCGTTTGGGAAGGTGAGGCCAAAGCCTGGATGGGGAGAGCTCCATTTTGGACACTTTTTGGTTGAGCTTTGACGTTTTTCATCGGGTTTCAAAGGCCAAAACACTGTAATTTACATTGTTTTTGTGCTTTTGGCAT
>BGPT01000157.1:248207-334062 GCA_003297045.1 Symbiodinium sp. clade C Y103 | reverse complement strand
CTAGGTGCTGGCCACAAAACACTGTAAATGCCGTGGTTTTTGCTACCAGGAGCAAAAAACACCGTAAATACCGTGGTTTTAGGCTCCCGAAGCGCAAAAACATCGGTATTTACAGTGTTTTTTGCTCCGAGACTCGTCAAACAACACGAAAACACCACCTATTTGACCATTTTTTGGCTCTAAAAATGAATGTAAAAAACANTGTGTGTAAAAGCCTCTGTGTGTAAAAGCGTCTGTGGGTAAAAGTGTTTCTGTGTAAAGATGTTTGTGTGTAAACGGGTCTGTGTGTAAAAGTGATTGTGTGTGAAAGGGTCTGTGCGAAAAAGCATGTGTGTGGGTAAACGGGTCTGTGTGTAAAAGGGTCTGTGTGTAAAAGTGTCTGTGTGTAAAAGCATTTCTGTGTAAAGGTGTTTGTGCGTAACAGGGTCTGTGTGTAAAAGCGTCTGTGTGTAAAAGCGTCTGTGTGTAAAGGCGTCTGTGTGTGAAAGGGTCTGTGTGTAAAAGGGTCTGTGTGTAAAAGCNAAAGCGTCTGTGTGGAAAGGCGTCTGTGCGTAAAAGGGTCTGTGTGTAAAAGCGTCTCTGTGTGAAGATGTTTGTGTGTAAAAGGGTCTGTGTGTAAAAATGTTTCTGTGTAAAGATCTTTGTGTGTAAAAGGGTCTGTGTGTAAAAACTTCTGTGTGTAAAATGGTCTGTGTAAAAGCGTCTGTGTGTAAAAGCGTCTGTGCGTAAAAGCTTTTGTGTGTAGTGTAAAAGGGTCTGTGTGTACAAGCCTCTGTGTGTAAAAGCGTCTCTGTGTGAGGAATTGGTGTGTAAAAGGGGTCTGTGTGTAGAAGTGTTTCTGTGTAAAGCTGTTTGTGTGTAAAAGGGTCTGTGTGTAAAAGTGTTTGCGTGTAAAAGTGTCTGTGTGTAAAGAGCATACAGCGCAAAGAGTCCCCCCTTTCTCAGGTTTGAGAATGTAACCGAGACAACCAACATATTTTGCCTATATGATTACATAATGAGAGATTGGCATTTCTAGTCACCTTTATTTGTTTTTCGTTCCTAGAAAATCAACATGAACGATATGTGCTGGACAGTTTATTCAACTGTTTTTGAAAGTTTTTGTGCGAACTTCACACATGTCGCCTCGGTCGCCTTTGCTTGGCCTGAGCTTAACATGTCTTTTGTTCTGGGCCGACGGGAGTAGTGTGGAGTTCGATGATTTGCAAGCGGGCTTGCATTTGGAGGACAGATAAGACTGATGAAAATCACGCTGTCAGGATTGACAATGACATACAATGACACAATGTTCAATTTTGCGCCATTAGAAATCATGAAAGGTACTAGTAGCGTCAGCATGCGTTGCATGGAACTGCCACAGGATCAAAGCTGCGGGAGCTCTCCAGATGCAGCTTGCTGGATTCAGCGTCGGGCCAAACGCCGGAGTGAGACCTTTGCCAGCAGATTTGCAACAGACTTTCTTTGTAGATTCAAAATATTCAAATCCTCCAGGCTGACCATCAAAACTTGAATCGCTGGGCAAATCTAATTGTGCCGATTGCGGCTTTGGGCCAAATATAGGGGAAGTTGGTGGAAGTTGCATAGGAACCTCATGGAACCTCCTTGACTGTATTGTACAATCTTGTGAAAGTAATGCGTAACTAAGCAAGCGGATCCATGATGACTGACACGACTCACGGAAAAAACAACGGTTGTCAAATTTATATGAAATTGTAAGCACATATTGTATCTTGTGGTCACCAAGCAAAGTATGCAATTCCATTTGACGTCGTCAGTTCCTTTTGGTGGGCTACACGACTGTGAATAGTACAGTTGCATGATGTCAAGACGGAGACAGCGTCCCTTACAATTCAGTATGGTTCGGTTGAAGCATGTTGAACCTCAGTTTGATGATGTTGTAGAATTGTTTCTAGGATGTTGCATTGTAGAATTGTTGTCTATTGTTGTTTTTTGAGTTTTCTACTCAGCTCTCCAAAGCTGGACCTGCGAAACACTGCCACTTCTGAGGGAAAGCGATGCCGACACCAAGCACTCACAGCAGTCACTGGAGGGCGCTGTTGTAAACGCTTCAGATGGTTTGGGCATTCAAGAGAGCGATCAGACCAATGCATCCAAGTTTTACTGCGATTCACACACTGGTGGAAGCTGCCGATTCTGGTCCTGTTCGTCCTCTCGAGGGCCAACAATGTGCAAATCGTCGCAGTGTCGCTGCATGCCAGGCTTTTGTGCCATAGCTGGTGTTTGCAATGAGCGTACAGCTCATGTAGCGGATACTTGCAATCGAGATACTGGGGGCAGTTGTCGCTTCTTCGGGTGCTCTTCGTATCGAGGAGCAGTGGACTGCATCGACGGAGGATGCGTTTGCAAGGTAGGATACTGCAGTGCCGATGATGGCAGTTGCCACCAACCAAAAGCGCGGCTCAAGGCAAATGTTGTTCCTGTGAATTTGGAACAGAGAAGCTTCCCACCCTCCCAGGCAGAAGAGAGTGCCCAAAAGTTTTGTTCTCCGACCATACCTTGTGGACTAATGCTGTCGTCTAGGGCCAAAGATTCTTTCAATCTCTTTTGACATCTACTGTATCTGCCCTGCAGGTCAATCTTCGCACTGGACTTTGCTTCAGTGGTGGTGGCTCTCGCGCTCTTACTGTGACCATGGGGGTCCTTCGAGCATTGGAGAGTTTGAAATTAATCCCACATGTAGATGCGATCTCAAGTGTTTCTGGTGGAACTTGGGCTTCTTCTATCTACATGTTTGCCAAGGACGTCAGCGTAAAGGACCGGTGTTCTGATAGATTGGAGCGTCTTTTTTGGCATCAGCTTGCAGCAACTATGAACTATCGCTGATGACCATGTCCGACCACAGTATTTGTTTGGCATGTGGTTGGCCTTAATGAGCCCGCCCCACTCTCAATAGAAGGAATTGTTAATGCTTCAAAAGAGTGCAACGCAGGAACTACTCGGCGAAGATACCACCCCAAACGAACTGACGATGGATCGGCTGCTTAAGACGCCAGGCAGGCTTGGTGTTGGGTTCCCAGTTTGCCAAATTTTGCTGAGAAAGGCCGAATCGATTTGTTACGAGGCTTCACTGTTCGGTGTATATGTCGTGGATTCATTGATTCATGTTCTATCATTTTCTCACATTTCATTTTGGTGTTTCTGTTTCCATGGTGTGGTTTGAAAATGAATGTGAGCCTGAGGCTGTGGCCACCACAAGCATTACTTCCTTGCTGTGGCACAATGCAACTTGTCTGCAGTGCTTGCAGGGTCTATGAATTCATAGTTCTACTTCAACATAGTGCAACTATTCCGATTGGTTTCCTTCAAATACGTCCTAGGTGAAGTTTAACAATCCACATGAAATGTGGATTGACAGCTACGCAAAAGCTGTTCTGGAGCCCTTCGGGTTGGCCAACAGGTGCGACATGAGTGACCAGCAAACTGTATCAAACTGTCGCACAGTTGTCTTGAAGTGAGACAGACTATCTCCGGTGATACACGTATGATCTACGCATGAATCATCATGAATCCAAGTATCTGATATTGTTATATATTATTTAATATTCTTTATTATTATCATTATCGTTATTAAATGATTAAATGTTTTTTGATCGTATTTGGCTGTGTCAGATGTGTCAGGAGCCAATTCATGGCAGCCAACGAAGAACATCTTCAAGAAATCTTGAGACGAAATCCCAGCCTCAGCTCGGATCAGTTCCAAGCAAGAAACTGAGCGACGATGAGCGACGTATAGACGATAAGGATCGATAAGGAATTTGATGGAATTTGATCTAGTGAATCTTGGAGACTCCATTGAAGACAGACTCCATTGGAGACTGACTCCATTGGAGACAGCCTCCATTGGAGACTCCTCCATTGGAGACAGCCTCCATTGGAGACAGCCTCCATTGGAGACTCCTCCATTGGAGACAGCCTCCATTGGAGACTCCTCCATTGGAGACAGCCTCCATTGAAGACAGCCTCCATTGGAGACTCCTCCATTGGAGACTCCTCCATTGGAGACTCCTCCATCGGAGACAGCCTCCATTGGAGACTCCTCCATTGGAGACTCCTCCATTGGAGACAGCCTCCATTGAAGACTCCTCCATTGGAGACTCCTCCATTGGAGACAGCCTCCATTGGAGACAGCCTCCATTGGAGACTCCTCCATTGGAGACAGCCTCCATTGGAGACAGCCTCCATTGGAGACAGCCTCCATTGGAGACTCCTCCATTGGAGACAGCCTCCATTGGAGACAGACTCCAATGGAGTCAGAGACTGACTCCATTGGAGACTGACTCCATTGGAGACTGACTCCATTCGAGATCTGATGTTTTAGTTTTGTTTTTAGAATGTTTTCGACCAAGACCAAGACTTATGCAATCTTGCACAATTGACATCACTTGACAGGTGCTTTGCATCTTTCAAAGGTAAACAGATGTAAACGCCAACTGCCGGGAAGGCTTGTTGCCAAGACAGTTTCATACAGCATCTCAGTGTAGCGAGGTGCCCAATCCTTTGCGTCCAAAAACGTTCTGGCCTTGAAAGCTTTGCTGGTAAAATTGAACTTCAGTACCACCAATGCACTGCAAGCAGCTTGAGAGTGGCCAATCATGATCAAAACAAGAGACAATGAAAAGCTGAAACATGTAAGTATCAACAGTATCGAACAACAAAAAATTGTAATTGCTCCAACTGCATCCAATGGCTCCAATGGCTGCATTCCGAAGCTGCCAAGGTACATCATGGGTGGCACAATACTGGCACCGGTCGGCTTGCTCGCAACAGAGACAAGTGCAGTGTTCGTCACCCAGAGAGCAGCAAGCATCAAAGCAAGCATATGATTCCATATGATTCCAATGTTTGCTTTGTTTTTCATCTCTGAAACTCCTGAAGCTCAATTTACAAATTGTGAGGTCTCTTCAGATGTCGCCTGACTACACTGGATCTCCCTTCTATCCAAAGGAGCGGCCAATNGAAGCTCAATTTACAAATTGTGAGGTCTCTTCAGATGTCGCCTGACTACACTGGATCTCCCTTCTATCCAAAGGAGCGGCCAATGTATGCAATCTGTGACAAAGGGACTTTGATTTCGACTGATGTGTAGAGTGTAGACTGCAATCTCGAAGGTGATGTTGTTTTTGATTTTTTGTTGCCCAAGTGGACTGAAGTTTGGATCATCCGTCTCCCTTTTGTCCTCCGGCAAAAAACAACGCATAGAATAGAGATAAGTATAAGATAGACNAGTTTGGATCATCCGTCTCCCTTTTGTCCTCCGGCAAAAAACAACGCATAGAATAGAGATAAGTATAAGATAGACTATGTAGAGGAATAGTAGCAAGATGGCCCTGTGATTCATGATTCCCGAGAAAGTTAGAAGGTTCCCCTGTTGCCAGGATAGTTTGGTCCACTATAAAGGGCAAGACAATCGAGAATTCCTGGTCGGCGGTGGCTTCGTTGCCGCTACCTCATGATCCTCCTGCTTTCTCCATGACACTCCATGCAACAAATTCGATATCAAAGCGCTATGCCATGCAAAGAGGTACACATTGCTTCAAATATAGTCGGATGTTCTGTCTGCGAGCCAGTAGGGGACTTCAAGATTGCAAAGATGGCATTGTGAAAGTGCCTGAGGAAAGTTTCGCGTTTGGCGGTTCTGCACCCTTGTCCGTCAGCTTCTCATCGTTCCATGAAACTTGCGCCGAATTTGGGCTGTCACATGCTGTCACATGCTGTCACCTCATTGGTTTGAATCTCAGGCACAAGGCCAAATGGGCGGAGAAGCAGTTGAAATGGAGGAGACTCCAGCAGAGTTGATGGGAATCAGCTCGCATGCCAGAACTCGAGTACTGGGAGAAGCAGGGAAACATGATGAAACACGTATGTACTAATGCAGGATCGTGAATCTTCGCACATGAATGCATACAGATTTCGGCACATCCGCAGGCATGCATTCATTTCCCGGTACATACGAAAGCACGACACGAGGAATGCAATACATCCAATTCATTCACTTTGGCATCTGAACAGGATACTAAGTGATCATTTCGCAACTCCATGTTCTACGGAAAAATATTACGTAGTTCTCAATTATCAGGCAAAGTCCTGTAAATGACTGTGGGTGCTGCCTTCCCTATAGATCCCACGGCTAGAAATGCGCTAGTCATTGCAACTGAACAAGCCTTCAGGGACGATTGGCGCAATGCTGTTTCTGCATTCTGTGTCAAGATGTGCAGTGCAGTTTCAGTGGAATTCGCCGTGCCTGCCCCAAGTTTCTTGATAAACCTATCTACTCGCTTGTGCAAACACCGTGACAAAAAGAAACACGCGCACACATTCAAAGGAATGCAATGAAGTGCGGTGTATATTTATACACACATACATGTATATACATGTGTCTGAGTGTGCGTGTTTGAGGGCGCGCTCTTGCAGTACTCATTTCAACACATCACTGCATTGCAAAACACGACTCTTTGTTGCACCCCATAGTCTATAATAAAGGACAACACATCGCAATATATCAAGTGTCAAAATACACAACACTTGAATGCAGTGCAAGACAAAGCAGTATATCACGTTGAATTCCCTAGTAGAACCCCCACAAACATGCATACCATGCATACGTTTTAAGCGTTCTTGTTTGTTACATACACACTTTGGCAACCGACGTTGACAAAATTCTGCCATTAGACCTGGAGCTGATTTATGTTCACTGAAAAGCCGATGGCAGGCGCCGCCAACTGCCTTCAGCCTCGCTGACGCAATCGGTATCAGCAGTGCAGCTTTCGCTTCCGTGTTGGTCAATGTCGCCAGATTGCACTATGGGAATTCAATGGTTAAACATTGTTTTGCAACAGTTTCACACCGAGCCAGTTACATCACTTGTTGCACATTGCAACCTCGCAGGCAGGCTGGCTCACCAGCGCTGCCTCCATGGTAATTGGCCATGAGGCAGGGAGATTTTGGCCAAGAGACGGGCATTCTTTCGATTCAAACCTAGCAAAGTTTCAAAGAGTCAAAGCAAACTCTAGATTGTGGCAGAGCACGGGCATCCCCATGCTAGGCTGAAGAGTATTTGCCTGTCAAAGATGTCTGGCCAGTAACCTCAAAAAAGTTTTCCACTTGGAGGCCGGGACAGTGAACAAAAACGGAATCAAAGCAGTGCTCAGCAAGCTTTCAAGCAGAGTTTGGACCTGTGAAAGCCTGAAGGCTTGTCAGTGGATGCTATAGCAGCTAGCAATGCCATTCAATGCCCATCAAAGTCATGACCTACAAATGCTTTGCATAGATGTGATGCATAAATGTTCTGCAACAGCACCAGGCAAAGGTTGAGTCGAGCATAGTGTGAAAATGTGTGAAACAGACAAGAAACAATTTCGCGAACAAGTTCAAACTGCACCGGTGAAGTTATTGCAGAACCTTATGCCACTTTAAGATGCCGTTGGTGGCTTCTGAGACCAGTTCAGCAGAAGCGCATTGAGTTTCAGTTGGTACTATTGAGCTGCTATTGCTATTGGGTCTATTGTCCGTGCATGTCCTTGCCTTGCAGTTGCCATTCATATGAAGTGATCCACACATTGCGACTTCTCCAAAGCACCCCCTCGAGAGTGAACAGCACCTAATTCCCAAGCATGGGATAATGATGTATAATGACATATAGTATACATGATACTGAATGAATACATAAATATGTATATATATATATATAGTGACATTATATATTGAATTAAATATATGTGAATATGTATTAATATGTATATAATATGTATATATATATATACATAGCATTTGATAATATAATGTATACATATTATATAGTATATATAGATAGATATATAATATGCAAAATTATGGAAGATAGAATATGCAGATGGCAAAGGTTATAGCGTGGATCGTAAAAAATTGACAACTTGTAACGATCACCATCACTTGGACCCTTTTGTGCCACAATGATGTATTTTCTAAAGCAGGGATTTGAGGCAAGTCTCAGCTGTGAGGTCCGCACTGAAGTATCAGCTTGGTGTCAGGAGGCTTAGCACGGTGGTTACTGTACAGAAAACCGTACAGCAAATTTGTTTGCCGTTTTGGACTTTCTTTACAGACCCTGATTCGGAATTGGACATTGAGGATGGTGCTGAAGTGGACAACACTGGCATGACACTTTACTCAAGTATGACAGTTATTCTGCAAGCAAACAGGGCAGCTTGTATGGTTCATGGATCCAAATTAGTGAGTTTGAATCAATGCATTTGATACATTATGCTTTCTAAGGATGGCCCTCTTGCAGAGAAAAGTGCCCAAGATCGTGGCTGTTTTCGGGACGAACAGAGAGCTTGCTGAGGCTTCATCATGTTCTGTCAAAGCTGATCATGAATGGTGTGGGAGGAATACTTGATAGTTCAGCATTTATTTGATAGCCTTTGAATCTCTTCTAAAACAAACTGCCAGGATATTGACTTTTGCGATGGCAACGTCCTGCGGTTGTCCCTGAAGAACAAGGCCTGTTCTTCTGCAACTGCACATCCTTGGCTCCTTCACGTGTTGAAAAGGACATTGCATTTCAACCTTGAGAGCCAAACCAGGTTTCAAATGACTTGCTGGACAAGTTTGGCTATGTCGCTGAAAACCCTGGAGAGTATCTCATCTACAACCAGGCCAGGCACAGTCTGTGGCACGGAACCACCTACAATCACCTACAGCTTTACCATCACAGTTAGATCATTTTAGTTGTACACGAATAGATGTTTAGCATTCAGATTTTCTATCTACGGTACCGGTATCTCTTTGCTAGTTTTGTCGACAGCTTTTGGAGTCTTTTCGTCACCTCCAGGGTCTCCAGTGCCTTCTCCGACGGCAGGTTTTTCACGCTGATGACTTGGCAAAGCTCCTATGCAAGTTTGAGAGCCTTCGGTAGTATTATGATATATATAGTTTTTGAAGGTATTTTGATGTATTATTGGTGTCACGGTGTCACCTTGTTTCATGATGTTCCATGTGTATGTATTTGAACCGTATGCTTTGAGCTGAAGAAACGCACATATATTCTGCTGTGGCACGCTGTGGCAGAATGCAAGCAGAACTGAGGAAGAAACGAAAGTCAGGGGAAGCGCTAGTTGTTCAGCAAGACATGGAGGCTTGCCATGCATTTGCCTGTGTTTGCACGTTTTTCAATCTGTGTGAGCGCTCTTATCTGCTCATATGAGGTGCTAGCAAACAGCAAATGGGGCATTGAGGGCAACTGGAGAGTGTCCCTTGGTGGCACACGATCATCACACTCGACTGGGAACAAACATCTTAAGCAACGCGGTGTTCCCACCAGAAGACTTCTTTGCGAAAACACCTTGTTTTCCCAACAAGTGGTATTCTGGCATTTCTGGCATAGTTGATGTACAAGTTCCCCACGAAAGAGTTCCCTAGGAGGTGATACAACGAACACCGAAGCGGTCCCAGTCGTTCCCAAATTTGGCTGAAGAGCATTCACAAAGTGCCTTGCTGAGGTCTGTGATTTTTGTGTACTTGAACAGCTGCAAGCGCTTCACGCTCAACCTTCCACCAGAAACACTTCAGGCCCAAAAATTGACGATGCGAGTAGAACAAAAAAACAATGACCAAGTTATGCAATGGTCAGATTTGGCAGGAGATCGTGTCACCCCTATTGCCAAAAATATTGCCAAATGCTTGATGGTAGACGCCGGCTGGTGCCTTCGGCACCAGATTCAGCTTCAAATATACAATAAATTGTAATAAATTATGTTTATACAGTACCTATGCTTTGCTTATCTTTGCTCTGTGAGTGCAATGCTTTGCTGTGCAGGAGGTGGAAAAAGGCAGCCGGATCCCCAGCATGCTTTGACCTTGCCATCATTTCAGTGGCAACTTCTTTGCCCCACCTCTGCGAATGTGAGTCTTCTTGAGTCTTGACAATACCGGTCAGGTTGTGCCACGCTCTGGTTGTTTGACCGGGCTTCACAAATCACAAAGACTGCCCAAATGAATGCAGCATGTCAGAAGATGATTCAAGGTGTTCAAGCATGTGTTTGATGTGTACATATGATTATATGTTTATAATCATTATGGTTATACAGTTATACAGTTATACAGTTACACATATACATTGTGTGTATAGTACATTATATATACATATATTAGTTGCTACTTTTGTTATTCACTCTATGGTACAGTTTTGTGTGTCATTCTTCAGCTTTGTGAAGGGTGGGGACGCTTTGCCAATTGGCCTCATTTCAAAACGCCTTGGACTCAGCGTGGCATGAGATGACTGCAAGATGAGACCCGCGACGAGCAGAACAAGCGTCTCAGAGCATTCAGAGCATCAAGCTGTATTCAATACAGAATATTCAGAGCATATTGACGTCAAGTGACGTCAAGTGACGTCAAGTGACGTCAAGCGGACTACTAAAGCACGGAGCAGCAAGGTCCTCGCAGAACTCTGGCAAGTTCACCTCGTATACGCCTGAGCAGGCCGGCGTTATCCAGCATCTGATATTGCCAAGTTTGATGTTTGATTCATTGAGAAAATGTTAGAGCCAGTAGAGCAGTAGGATTGTGCGAAGAGTTTGGAGGTGAATCTGCTTGCAGCTTTTGGGGAGTACATGATTCGCCACAAGCTTACATTGCAGTCTTTCCTCTTGTGGATTCAACAGTTTCTGTGTAACAGGACAGACTGCGTTTTCTTAGCTTGGCATTTTCTTGAAACTCCTGCCGAGGTTCAAACACTGAAATGTTCATGCGTTTCTTTCAATGATCAGTGCCAACAGAGCGCTGAAAAGTCAGATGATGCATATCCAATGTGCCAGGTTTGCTACCAACCAGGAAGCATAAGAAGACAATAGAAGACAATAGAAGACAGTACTGTATGAGAGAAATCAAACAAGCATTCATCATGTATAAAATTCATGTATTGATCGATATTAATATATAGTATGTATTGGTTGCCATAGACCTACACAGTGGGCGCATGGCAGTGTAAGGTGCCTTGTTTCAGACAAGCACCTTGTATAATCGCGCATGATTCTCTCCTTGTCCATGCTGCTTATGTTGCATCATTGTTTGTCTTGTTTGAACTTTTTTGCGTACCGCAGCTTGATCTACGCCAAAAGCGCTTGACCAGCTTTGCAGAGTTCAGAGAGTTTAGGTGAATGCAGCAATAACATTCAAGAAAGACGATTCATCGTATTCATCGTTGACATGTTCTTGTGTTGATGATGTTGATGGTTCTCAGCCATGTCCACTGGTCACTATTTAATCTCATTCATCACATGTAAAGGAAGCGTTCCACGCATTAGCCACTGCAAATGTCCTGAAAGTTCAAAGGTGTTTCTGCTTTGAGTGATCAATTGATCAATGTGGCTTGCACTTTGTGCAACTTTTCTTCTCCATGGAAGCTCAAGCAGCTTGGGCTCCCATCTTGAAACACTGGGAGATCCGGAAGTGCTGAGCGCTTTGGACGTGGTTGATTCGGAATGCAAGGGCGGCATTTTCCCCTCTGGAAGCTGTGAAGCTTCATGGTTGCAACGAAGAGCACAAAAACGAGGGACTGAAGGGGGCGAAGAGACTGACGAGACTACAGCAGAAGCTCCAGGCGCCTTTGCAATTGGCAGAAAATCGATACAACCACACCAAGATTTGACACAAAACAATGTCAAGCCTTTGAAAGACGGCCATGCTCCGGGAAAGGCAGACGTGGAAGCAGCCATGACACAGACTGCTGCCAATGTGTCAAGCGATGCCAGGTTCTGTGATGGCCACACAGATGGCACCTGCAAATATTTTAGTTGTAGTTCGTGGCGAGGGCCTACACAATGTGTCCAAAGTCAATGTCGCTGTCAGCCTGGATATTGTGCAATAGGTGGCAAGTGCGTCCTGAATGTTCCTAACGAGAATTTGCTGACATGTCCACAGCGCACTGGTGGTACGTGCAGTTGGTTTGGATATTGCTACCAGTACCGTGGCCCAACGCGCTGTGTTGATGGGGAGTGCTTGTGCCAGCCAGGCTCCTTGCTTTAAAGTTCTTACAGGCCTTGCCGATGCCCTGAAGGACTTGTTTTCCTATATGGGGGTGGGTCAAAACCTATTATTATGCATTTTAGTAGGATGAACATCCATTTACCAGCTATTTTGATGTTCACTAGGTACCAGGGTTTTGACTTATAGCCTTCATGCAAGCCTTCTTGAGCCTTCCAGTAGATAGGTAGCTAGATAGACAGATAGAAATGTAGAAATACATGTGTGGATTGTACATGTGTGTTTGATTGTTTTTGCAGTACCAGTAACATAGTTTGTCACAAAACTGAGAGAGGATCTATGTGAAGGTTTCATAAATGATAGGTTGTGAGCACACGTAGTTTGAAAAAATTCAATGAGGACTGTTTTGGTTACAGTAAGACTTTGGTTTGCTACCTCTTGTATTGTAGTGTTGTATACATAAGCAGTATCACATTGTTTTGGCCTGAACAATCACCTCAAATGCACCTGCAGACTGTTGACGCTGCCTTTCGTTGCATATCTCATCACATGTCGTCGTGGCACCACTTTGTTCGACTTGAGCCTGAGATAGCACGATTTCAGCTTCAACTAATTCCTTCTCCAATTTTTAAACTTGGTCTATCTTGGTCTATTGCTTTGTCGGCTGCCCTTGCATGAATTTCTACTCTTTAGCTTGAACATCGTGGTGGAAACCAAGGTTATTGCTCTGATGATGATGGCAAGTGCCACAAGAAGATGCCAGACGTTCATGCGGATGTTGTTCCCATTAACGATGAATCCAACAAGTTCCCACCGCGGCAGGACAGGTTCGTTTGAATGACTTCGAAAAAAAAATTGAACTGTCAACCTTCAAGACAGTAATGTTTGACTGTTGCTTAGATTTAACATCTGTTTTTCCTAATCAGAGGCAGTACACCTGAGGAAGATCTGAAGACCGCAGTCGCCCTCAGTGGCGGCAGTACAAGGGCGATGGTTGCAGCGATCGGAGCTCTTCGTGGGATGGAAGATCTCAGCCTCATCAGCCATGTGGATTTGTTGGTTTCAGTCTCTGGAGGAACATGGACTGCGGGTCCCTACATGCCGCTTAGATATGCTTAGATTTTCTTAGATTCTTAGATTGAATTGCCGCAAGCTTTGGAGACGAAATAGTTGGTGGAAGAGTGACAAGAGCGAGAAGAGCAAACAAGAACGAGTGTTTCTATTTGCTTCAATTCTTTTCTTGCTTTGGAGAGACTGCTTCAGCATCTGCAACACCAGGTTCTCCCACATGAGCGAGGAATCTCTTTTGGGAGCGACTACAGTGCCATCGCAGCTTTCCTTGCCGGACTGCCATTTGGATTTTGAAATGGAAGTGGGAAAGTCCTTTTTGCTACACCTGCACTTTGATAAAAATTTACAAATTTCTTTTGCCTGTCATGTCAGAATCGCAGTGAGAGTCAACAGACCGATAGATAGACGCTGCATGACTTCGGTTGGACTTCAAGCGAGATCCTGCATTTATGCTCTGGAGAAACTGCAGGATTGTTCCAATGGTGTGCAGTAGTAGGGATTTGAAGATCCACTAAAATAGCTAATGCAATGCTAATGCACATTTGCTTTATTTTGCTTTCAAGATCGAAAGAGCAGCACATGCTAAGACCCTGGGGACACAGGTTTCGCTGTGTGGGCCTCAACACTTTCCATCCATCAATATCAATCATATTAATCTTCGATAATCTTCGTGGTGTGGCCCATTGCGGCTTGTGGCTGTTATTTGAATATATTTGAATGTGAATTTGTGATAATTTGTGTACTGTATTTGTGCTGCGTTGATGTTCGCTGTGCAGGAGCTTACAAAGCGGCCTGGTGCCATTGGAGTGTGGAGCTCAGCTCAGAGCGATGCACAGTCAAACATAGGAGGGTATAGGAAGGTATAGGAAGGTATGCATACCAAGACAGTGTGCACGTTGATGATCGTTGATAATAGTAAGGAGATCGAATATGTGGATGGAAGTATAGATATGGATATTGTGGATATAGATTGGACCCAGCCCCCAACAGTGACGAACGAGTCCAATGATGAGTCGATATTGGATGAATTTGGATGAATTTGACCACCTGAAAGAAAGCCTTTTTACATCTCTTTTCTTGATTTACCGCCATTCCATGCCATTCCTGTTTGCTGACAGAGCACAGATTCATCCAGATTCTTGCATTGTTGTGACCGCATTGGTGTCACATGTTGGGTCACATGTTGTCACTCTTCAGTTTATATTCGATGTTGTTCGGTGGCAATTCTCGCATGTTTTGATTGCGTGAGGATGCAGCTACTCATGATATCACAGGCTCCTTGGCTCATGATCTAGCTGTTTGGAAGCCCATCCAACATTTCTCTAGCGGTGTTTGCATTTCTATCATTACTCATCATTACTCATTGATTGAGCACAAGCACCAATCACTGATTTGTGCTACGGTGCTGCGCTGAGGTTTGTTGAAGCATGCTTTTTTCAATCATGACGATCCGCACTCGATTTGGGTAAACACCTTCAACGAGGTTTGGAAGTGTTGGCCGGACGAAAGTGTTGCGAATATCTGTGAGTGGTATGTCATGAATTTTGACAGCCCCTGGCTGACCAGATACTCTTAAAGCCATTGGCTCTCGGCAACACCAGCAAGTGCCCTGTTACCAAGGCGACGCTATTCGCATCTATTTGCGTAGTTCATTTTGTTCATCTTCTTGTTCAAGTTCATGTTTGTTTCATGCTTGTTTCACGTCTGTTTCGGCAGTTCAAGTCGCATAGATGGACTTCAGGTACATGGCATCAGACGAGGGGAGCCTGCAGCGAATTCTTCGAAACAACCCGCATTTACAGAGAGAGGACCTTTCCTTTGCATAACAAGACTCAGCATACCAGAGAGAAGATGAGAGAGGATGAGAGAGGATGAGAGAGGATGAGAGAAGATGAGAGAGGATGAGAGAAGATGAGAGAGGATGAGAGAAGATGAGAGAGGATGAGAGCAGTTTTTGATTTCATGATGTCAGGATTTTCTTGTGCCTCCAATAGATCGTCCAAGAGCTTTTGTTATGCCACCTGCTTAGAGTCTTAGAGTCAGACAAATTGGCACCAAGTCAGGCACACGCAAAATTGTAGAATGCTGGACTAAGCTTGTTTTGCGTTTTAAGCTCTGTTGAGGCTTGGTGTTTTGCTTGCTCCTCTTGGACATGAGTCTGAAGATAACACAGTTGTGTGGGGAGCGCAGATGGCAGCTTCAGTCGACTTCAGTGGCAAAGTTTTTTGAAGGTACACAGCAGATCCATGCAAACTTATATATTTTAAACATCTTTAAACTTGGAATTCATTTGGATATATTTTGACATGGATTTGTAGACAAAGTTGGAACAAAGGTCGTTGCAGATGTCACCGGACTTTTCTGGGTCTCCCTTCTATTCCGGCGGCAAGATTCTCAGCTGGCAGAGTAGTATTCAATGTGGACTCAACATAGTATTTGAAAATTTAAACATGTTTTTGGTTTTGTCGAAAATGTCTCTGTCATGCCTTTCACCGAGGTCATGGCCACATCAACTACGACGAGGAATCAACCAATTGGTTTGCAAAAGCAGATATTCCAGCTGTGAAGCTGGCCACACTCTGAGAGACGAGTTATGATGCGTTTGTCCAATCCAAGCAGTACAAACAGTGCAAAGCCATACCAGGATCACATTCATAGGAACACGTTGGCCATTAGCATTTGCAACGCGCAATTTTAACATGTCAAGACTGCTGAGGCCAACATTTGACCACCTTGTCAAATCTTGTCAAATCTATCCAAATCTCCCAACATCTCCCAACATGTTTCTGAGGTCGTTGGTGGTGGCATGGTGGAGACCTTTGCTTTGGGCGGCGATGCTCCATATGAGGGCCAGTCTGGAGGAGACTGTCTAGACTGTCGGGACTGTCACAGCTGTCATGAAAGGGTGATGACGATGTGAGGGCGATGTAAGTGTGCGCTTCGGCAGGATACGACACAAGCCTCATCAAACCTACCGATACGTGCCATGTGGTTTGTCTTTCAGGACACGGAGTAAAGATGCCATCTCCTTCAGAGCCCTTCAGTTTGGCCAAGGCCAGAGCACAGAACACAAAACGTCAATAGGACACTGACACAGAACACACATGAACAGACTACATATATCTACATAATTCTACATATATCATCATATATCTACATATTTATATGATATTTATATGATATACATATTATATACATATTCAAAAAACATATGTTCATTGACTAGGCACTGGCAGAGCCTGTAATATGGTCATCAGTCCTGGCTGCGGCCCCGCACCTCGCTAGGACCCACGACAACCATCACTACAACCCCTATCCTTGCATCCCTCACATCCCTTATCCATCCTTATCCTACCATACACATTGCAACATTACAACAATGTTTTAACAACATTACAACATCCAGTACCAGCAGTACCAGCGGTACCAGGTTATTAGAGGCTTGTCAAAATCGTCCGCCTCCAGGCCATTGGAGTCAGTAGCGCAGCCTTCACTGCGATGATCTCCCAAGCCATGAACAAGTTTGGTGGCCAGTCGATGCAGGCCGAAATCCCAAAGATTCCCATGGATTGTCATGGATTCATAAAGTCACAACCTATCATAATATATCAAAACCTTAAAAAATCCAAAAGATATGGATGTGGATCCATATGGATTCAAATATGGATTCATATAGATTCTCTGGGGTGAATCCGATGGTCAACCCAGAATGTGCTGGGACAAGCCCCGACAAATGAGGCACTGATTCCTGTCACGACAATGTGGCCAATCACTTCCAGAAGAGTTCCTGCCCCAAAGGCCGCTTTTGAGAAAAGCTTCACTCTTGTAGCCAGCCAAAGGAAAAAGCATCATCATTTGGCCCTTCGGCAAGGATTCCGGAATGACATTGTCACATAATGTCACATTGTGTCACCTTGGTGTCTCATGAAGGCTGCTGCAAAGTACAAGATTGGAGACGGAGGACACATGGACAACTCTGGCTTGTTGCCAATTCTCCAGCGAAAGGCCATGTTGTTCTTTTGGAAAGCAGTACAGGGTGCTGAATGGATGTGAACATGTTTGAACTGTTCTGATGTGTAAATTGTGTCGTGTTGTGTTCACAAATAAGCTCAGGATGTTCACGCTTGTGGCATTTCCAGCAGGTTCCCCAAGTGGTGATGTTTGTCAACACAGACGTGCCAATCAGCCTGAAGTCGGACCTTTCTTTGGCGCTGGTGAACTCAATGACTCGATTGACTCGATGTATGTTTGGCTCGGGCTGCACAGGCGCAGCTGATGAAATCGTCGAACAAATCTGCAGGACTTTTGTGGCTCCAAGCGACTGATTTCTCCGGACCTTCAAGGTGCAGTCATGATCTTAGCATGATCTTGGCATTCTTAGCATCAAAAGGTATCGATTATCAACTGCATTTAACTGCAGTATGAATAGATGCACTTGAGATCTTCTGCTCTTCTAGTGTAGCACCCTGTATTTGCAATTTGAAGTGCACGCCAGATCCTTCTGCACCAAAGAGATACAAAGAAAATCAAACAAATGATGCACAACACAGCTCAGGCAGCCTGGTATTTTGTGGACAAGTTTGGATTGGCTTCCCACATTGCAGGGCAGTTTCAGATGCATAACCAGGCGACAACGGCGACAACAGAATGGCCCAATGGCATGGGATCCACAGGACATTGCCGGAAAAAGTGCAGAGTCCTGGACTTTGCAGGTCTTCCACTATGCAGATCTCCAGCCGATTCTCTGCGACCTTCAAACCCACAGGCATGGTAGATGTGGATTCTGCAGAAAATCATGCCATAGATTTGATTCTTTGAATGATGCCTAATTGGACTGATTCCATCACAGTGCATGCCACTTCGTCATAACTCTCCTGACATTGTAAGTTCAGAATCCTGAGGAAGTGGATGGAAGTGGCGATGTTTGAAAGTGCTGTTTGAATCCATTTGAGGCGTGCTGGAAGGCCGGCTGCGTCGCTCAGAAAGCTGGAAGTCTTGAAGAATAGCTGGCCACCTTCTCAGACGTGTCGTGTCATTGAATGGCAAATGAATAAGGTACACAAAATAGATACAATAATATACAATAATATACAATATCAAAATCTAACTATATCAAACTAAACTAATATGGTCTGCAACTTTCAGAATTACTTCGATGCTATTTGTGTGTCATGATGTTGCAGAAGAATCCCATGCAGTGTATTCTTCGTTTGCCTTGGTGTCCCTAGTGTGGTTTCAGGTGGGGCATTGAAGGAGGCAGTCTTTGCTTGGCTTCGTGTTGCTCAGTGTTTCTCAACATGTGGTAAGTTGCGCTTGTAGAGGTTGGAGCGTCCAGCTGCTCGTCATATATTTGGACAAAAGCCAAGTCTTTGAGGCTGGTTCGGGGCGTACAGACATGAAAAGGGGCATGAATTTGGACATATTTGGAACGAGTACTTGCCAAGATGTGCCAAGGAAATTTCATCCGTTTGCATCTTTGAGCCACCATGCCACTCTTGGCCAGAACGAGCTTCCAGCAGACACGCAGAAGGCTGGGTTCTGAATGGAGCTTCTGCTGACAACGACAAGGACAATCACCAAAAATTGAGCAACAAGGGCTCTGAAAGTGGTCCTTCAATTTCTTCAAAGATCCTCAAACTTTGCTTTGACTGCTTTGCCCGGCTTGCTTTGGGAACCACATACCTTCAATTCTCCAGTGCAGAGACTAAGGAGATAAAAGCTGGCAAGGATGGAATGTTCGCAACTGGACTCAAAACATGCTTGCACACTGCTTTTCTCAAGCCAATTTGCATTGTTTTGTCGTTGCCGCTGATCCAGCCATGCTGAAAGTTACTTTCTAGCCAAGGCCAATTATCCGCATTTCCCTCTAATGAGTCAGAATCCGGGGTCTCTGACATCTTTCACCAGTGCCCAGGCTTGGTAGATTGCCCAGTGTTCAAGACAAGACTGCGGCAAACAGGATCAAATTCAGACAACAGAGAGACATTGATCAGTTTTTCCCATGATGTTCCATGGTGTCTTTTATCCTTCTTAGGCAGGTACCGGATTTCTTTTCCGATCTTCAAGTGCTCGGGTTGACAGCAGACGTGCCAGGTCAACTTGCTGTCTGCTCAAGTGGAGCCTCGCGGATGCAGTTTGAGCATGTTTGAGCACTGTGGAAGTTTGAAGAGTGAACATAACATAACAGTGTCATAACAGTGTCATAACAGTGTATTTTCCTTGACACTCACACGGCTGTTTTCCATTGTTTTACTTCCAGCTTCTGGAGGGCGCACCGTGAGAACCTGACAGCCAAAACATGCCAAAGCCAAGGTATTCGGTTCGGCAGCACGAAGGATTGCTCAGGGAAGTTCTGCAAGGCGCTTTGGATCAATTTAGAAGACAATACAATACATACTCTTTCATAATTTGTGCATACTTGGTATTCCGTACTGATTTCTTGTTTCATGCAAGGCAAATCACAGAGATAGCCAGATAGCGAGAAAAAATAAAAGGGAAGGCAAGAGCAGGCAGCCAGGCAGCCAGGCAGCTAGGCTTGGACCCCCATTGAACTCTCTGAATCTCTCTATTTCGATCTATTTCGATCCCTCTACGGAATAAAAATTTAAAGAAATTGATTAAGACATGGACTTTTTTCTGTTTTTTTTTAAATGTCTTTTGGATTCTCTCGGTATGGCAGGGCCGAGGTGACGGCACCGTAGAAGCTTGAGCTTTTAACATCTTTTAACTTCTGTGGCGTTCCCAGGTTTTTTCCAAAGCGTTGTTCCGGAGGTTCAAGAGCTGTTCAAGAGCTCAACTGAACAGTTTCCAAGATTTCATCTCTTATCAATTCTCATCATCTCTCCAAGGCGCGCAACTTCAAAGGTCCAGGTTTTTTCAACGCTCCTTGTTTCATCTTGTTGCCGAAACTCGTTTTCAGATCAAACTTTCACGAAAAACTATGGTTCTAAGGCTCAGGTGAGACCATGAAGCAATTTGGCAAATTTACACAGCAGAATGTAGCGTTTGTAGCGTTGTGCTGGCCTGTGGCACCAGTTCTTGTCGAGATGCTAGCATTGTCGAAGTGCGCCACTGAACAAGATGGACACAAAATCATTAGAGGTAAAAAGAGGCGGAAAGATGTAACACCAATGCGAAACATGGAACAAAGTGGGAAAAAAGGATGAAAAAGGAACGATAGTCTTCAAACATGCTCAGGTTTTTCCACGTGCTTTTGTTTCTTTCACTGCTTTCTCGATTTCTTACTGTTGTTCATCTGTTAGTCACATGCTTTCCAAACTGGTTTGTGGTTTTGTGTTTTATATCTTCTTCCTGACCTGTTTTTCGATATTGTCGCTGCCCTTGGTAGTGGTTGCAAAGCTGGGTTCATTGATTGCCAATTTGCGCGCATCACATCGCACCAGAGCGTTCTATGGTGCTGAAACAGTTCTGCTTTTCCCTTTTAACCGAAGGCATTCCACACAATCCATCTGCACCGGAAAAGAGTGCTGGGCCTGGAACTTATGAAGGATTATGGAGGAACCTCATGGGCAGATGGAATAGATGGAGCCTCCCATACTTTTGGAGAGTGAAAGCTGCATGTGCGCCATTTGATGCCCCATCCCTAGATTTCTGATTCCAGTCAGTCATTTGTTCTTGAGGTTTGAAGATTTGAATCCCAATGAAAGAAGAGAAGGCCGCTCTGCTCTGTAGGAGAACTTCATGCTTCCGCCCTTGCGTTTACTTTCCGCTTATAGCAAGACGTGTTGTAAGACGAGTGTCTTGTGTCGTCTTGTGTTGTATTGTGTTGTATTGTTGTGTTCAGTCACCCAGGTTCCTCAGAGCAGGCTGCCATGGCTGGTTGGGAAGGTGCTCGGTGAGCTCTTCGAGAGCAAGGCGGTGCTGCGGCAAATAGCTTGGAGACTACAATTCAGTGCCGATATTTCGACCGGAACCAATCGGAACCATAGATTGCCAATGATTGCCATAGACTTGGGACGATTTGAGACGACTTTCATGTCTTGAGATTACTTGCTACGTCGGTTTGGAGCGCTCTATGCAGCTGCTCCGGTGCAAAGTTTTGCGATGCAGCTGCGACTTCATGAAGGCTTCACAAAACGAAGCTCACATTTATATACATATTGGATCGCAGCTGGTTGTTCTGTACAGATGGGACTCCGTTTTCTATTGGAGAAAGACGTGAAAGAAGTGTTTGGGCTGCGACATTATAAACATGAATCATCGGCAATGGTTGTTTTGAAGATCTTTCAAATCTTCATTTTGGAAGCAGATGTTTTCGGTTTCCTGGCGATGCAGAGGGATCCAAGCTAGAATCTATTTCACTGTCTCACCCTAGCACTGTGCATTTCAGCTAACATTGGAACTACATATCACAATGGTTGATACGTTGTGCAGGGCTTCATTTAAGATTCCAAAAATCGATCCTTGCACGGTATTGTCGTTACTTCTGGATCTTCTGGTCTCACTTTTTGCATCTTTTTGCCATTCACAGGATATTCAGATGATATTCACCGGATATTCACGGTGTCTCTATGTTTCTCGTTGTTTCTCTCTTTCGATTTCTTTCGATCTGCTGTTTAACTTGATTGAGCTCAAAGAAAAGTTCCATCGTTGGAACGGGCTCGGAGCCATGGCAGAGCTTGTCCGAAGCCTCAGTGAGCTACAAAACATGTAGAAAGCAGGAATTGAATGAAATTTGAATTGATCTTAAAGGATTTTTGAAAGGATCTGAATGAAATTTGATGAATTTTGATGAATCTTTTGGTTCTTCCATGCGTTTCCATGTTTTTCCTTCTCGTCAACCTCTCCTGGTCCAGGCTTTTGTGAATCCTGCGCTTCGTGGCGTCACCCAGGTAGCAAGAGCTCAGGCATGTCGGAATATGTCAGACATGTTTGATCACAGAACAGGTGCCTTCACAGAGTTTGCAATCGGAAAATCGCAGTTTGCATCACTTCATATCACTTCACGAATCAGTTTTACAAACTTTTGACAGGATCTACAATATTCTACAATGAGTTTTGCAATCAATCCAATGTAACTTGCACTGCAGGCATCAAGCGCTCCTGTCCTAGGTCCGCACCGTTAGCTCCTTGAGTCTCAGACTGTGTCAGTAGAGTTTCAAAACTTTCAAAAGCAGAAGAAGTCAGCACAAGAAGTCACAAGGCCACAGGACAGTCCAGGGAGACAAATTTCTTTGAAAAGATTTGAAAAGTCGGAATCCAAAGGACAGTCTTTGAATGTCGGTGGATGCTTGACACGTGGCACAGCACTGTTTGGCGATGCGACAGGTGAAGCTCAGTGGCAGCCGTTTGCACTTGCCACCGGTTCTGCCTCTTGGCCTGTGGCCTGTGTGGCCTGGGGGTATCATATATCGTACTTATCGTACCTATTCGTACCTATTCGTACCTGTTCGTACCTTCAATTTTCATGACTCCATGACTTTTGAGATGATGCTGAGTTTATGCAAAGTTTACAGGATGATGCAGAAATATGCAGTAATTGTCCGAATTGTTGTACAGTTCCTACTTGACGTCTCAGAAGACTGCCTACTGTGGTCGAGGTGTTTGTGGCTGGTGTTCTTGGAGCAACAGCGACAGCGCGATCAAGGACAGCTTTGAAATACCAAGTGTTTGTTTTGGCAGAGAGTGACAGAAAGATGAGCAGCTTTATATAGTTTTCTGATATTTCAACAATTTCAATAGTTACATTTGATCGGTTCATGCAGTTCTACCTGGAAAACTTGGCATCGGAAGGAACACAGATTTGCACCCAAGGAAAAGTAAACCTAAATGAAGCGGCCCCAAAAAACTTTCCGGGAACAATTGCAGGTGGAAGAAGGCAGCTTGACGTAGTTTGACAGAGACAGAACACACATGGGGTTGCACAAATGAATCACAAAGGAAAGCATTGTGTGACATTGCATTCAATGGCATGATGATTCATTAGGTTCTTACATACGTGATTATATTATATGATATTATATGATATTACAATATATTACATGTGATTGATTGCATTGCATGTGTGCTCCATCCATGCCTTTATAATATGCCTTTAGCACTCTGTGCAGTCATTTTGGGAGGTCAGGGTGGACAGACCATTGTCTCACGCACATTCCCCTAGTGGACGCCCGTTCTTCTCAAAACCAGGAGGCACATCAGAAGTGTGAGAGATGGCATCAAGGTTGGTCCGTGATGTGTTAAGAAGTTGTGGTGTGCTAAATGCAAAGAGAATGAGCAGTAGAGCGATGAAACCTGTGAGAATTGATAGCACTTAGTGTCTCAAGAGTTTGGTGCGAGGTGTTTCTTCGGTTTTGTTTCTACGAACATCGGCCAGCAATCGGCCAGAAACGTGTACTACTTGGATCTAGTTGAGCAAAGCTTGGCTTCAAAGGGGTTCCATGTTTTCTCCAGTGCTTGGCTCAAGGAACTCAGCAGTCAACCTTGAGACGAGGAAGTATGGTTCCGTGACACAACCATCGGACCTGCATGCCGACACAGAATGAGTTCCATGAACCATGTGTGAATGCAAGATGACTCAGTGATATGATGTGTAGATTATGTGTAGGTACTTGTTCTGGTTCTGTCTTTCTAAAAACTCCACTGTTGTCCACCTTGCCCCTTTCCACTTTCTTGAAAATGGTGCCTACAGCAGACAACCTGATGTGCGAGAGAGGATGCATGGTTTGATCCGGTTGGACCCATGGCTTTCAATTTCCTCAGCCTTACACAAGCTGAACAAGCTGAAGAACCAACTCGGATTCACGGTGAAGAGCGAAATGGATATGGATCGTTTAAGACGTCCAACACGTCCAAAAAGTCGATTGCAGCAGACTTCCTGCCGATGCTAAGCACAGCAGGCCTTGAGTCAGATTCCGATGATGGAACTCCACTTGCATTGGAAGGTTCAGAAGGGCAGTTCGATGTATTGGCCATGGCTTGTGAGTCGCCGCCTGAAGCTCTTCCTGGACTGCCAACGCATGTCATTCTTCGAGTTTTGAAGGTCACTGGTTTGCCAACAAAGATGGAAAGCAAAGGAATTCCTGGACATGAAGGTCTTGGGTTCTTCCTCCACGACAAGGGCCCTCTGGAGCGAAGCAGTGTCCAACACTCAGTATGCACAGAATTGAACAGTTTTGAAACTGTTTGGAAGGTCTTGAAAGTCGGGGTCAACTCCAGCCTTTGAGCATTGTTTCATCAAAAGTTGTAACGTAACTTAGGCCTCAGTGGCTGTACTCCCTCAAGATCAGACACGACCGGGGAGGCCAGGTGAGAGTTCAAACATGTCATTGGCCCCTCTCTCAATACACTGTATTCAGTAATATTCAGTATATGTATGCATATGCCAAGAAGCAGAAAAAGGACGTATTGTCGATCATTATCGAAAGTATTGCAACCGAAAGTTACCCACGACACGCACATGTGCGAGCACGCGCGCAATTATGCATTTGCCTTCGCTAATTCCGGATGAGGAGATGTACACCAATATGCTAGAAAACAAACGAGTCTACCGACGAGATCAACGAGTAGATGTAATTCACACATTTACCAGCTTCCCTCGCAGAAAAAACATACCGCTTGTGTACATACTGGCCGTATACTATACTTCTTCCACACACACACACAATCACACACAGACACAGAGAGAGAGAGAGAGAGATTATACATGGGGAAAAGAAACAGTTTGCATCAGTTTACTGAGTAGTAAACCGGATTGCATGCAGTTCATGTCCTGGACTGGAAGACCAAAAGAGACGGAGCAAATGGAACATACATTGGCTATTGGGGCTCTACATTTCAGCTGCTGATCCTGACACTATGATTGGGCCTTTGACGGTGGTAAAGCAATGGGCAAAAAAAAACCTATTTGAGGATGTGCGATCCAGGCTACTGTGCTTTCAAGTGGGGCACACGGTCCTGCGAATTATGCGCAATTGAATCACAATTTCATACATGACTGTCATAGCAGGTTTCCAAATCTTGCGTTGTAGTTCTGATGGCTGACAGAAGTGTATATTGTCTTGTGTGTGTGTGTGCATGGTACGACAAATGTTTTCAAGACCATGAGTACTCTCACTTTGCACTTAGCGTCTTCGTTGCAAACAATTTGGTTCTCAGTTCTCTGATGGTTTTGAGAACGAGATATTGCCTTCGCAGGCACCGCTGCGCTGAACCCCGGGTTACGCCGAAGACGGCAGAAGAGACCTGGGAGGCCATGGAAAGGTGACCGAAGTGGTCACCGCTGCACTCAGCTGCACCATGTTCCACTTCCTGGCTTCCTGGGTCACAGGCGGCGTGGAACAGAGATGCCCCAGGCGGGACTGATCCTTTTCAAATCCTGAAGCAAAGCGTTCGAAGCAAAGCGAAATGGAATCACAAAGTCTTTCAAGTCTGGAGCAAGATTTCAGGTGAAGTGAAGGTGCAGCTGAAGGAGGGCCAGGACTGGCAGCTTTGGAGCACCTCAAAGAGAAGTGTACAACATGCATCAACATGCTAAACTTTCATCAGAAAGTCTTTCAGCATTTGCAGCAAAGTTTTTCAACAGCTACAAGGTGAACTAGACATTGTTTTGACATTCCACATTTTTGTAAGTTGCCTCTAGTTGTCCTGCCTTCAGGACACAGTTTGTGCAGGAGTTTTGCTTGGTCAAGAGGTCTAGATCTGAGTTTTTCCAGAAGGTAGCATGGGTGACTTTCTGCAGATGGCAAGCAGATCAGATTCAACATGATTTGTTTTGAGTGTGAGTTGGATCGGCAAGGTTGTTGCAGTAACTGGCCCGATCGATTTGACCGGGACGCTGCGGCGCTTTTTCCAGAACCAAGTTCTCTACAGGCAGCATCTCCAGAAAGACCAGAAAGACCAAGCGACGTTTTCTCGTGGGTCGTAATATGTCGCGATGTCTTGATGTTTGTGCCCGACTCGGGAGATCTCTGGAGTCATGTCTGTCAGATGTTCCTTGAGGCCTGGATTCAGTGGCGTTGCTGTTGGTATGTGTCTTGGCAGCTCAAGGGTCGGTTGGACATACTTGGAAATCATAAACAATAATTGCAGGCTGAAACGGCGTTCACCATGTTTTTCGTCCCAACGTGTTATTATTTCTTCTTTGGCGATTCTAAACAGTTTGTGAAGCAAGAACTGGACAGTTTGGAGACCCAAGATCCCCAAGCTCGAATGTGTTCTTGCTGAGTCTCAGGATGTTCTGAGACTTTGACTCTTTGAAGAAATACTGTTGCTGTCCCTCCTCAGTGTCAATTTCACTGCCCCAGGATCCAGGATGCATCTGTTTATATTGCTCTCGAGCTCTTTCCTGCAGGCTGGTTTTCAGTGCCTAACCTTCACAGTCTTCAACTTTGTGTCAGTTGAGAATCTCCACAGGCTCGCAATTTCCTCCACGGCCCTTCACCGGTGAAGAGGAGGTGGAACGAAGCCTCAGAGAGATGCAGGCCAAAGTCCAATATGGACAACCTTCACACTCCCGATCTTATCCGATCTCGATCGATCTCGTTGAATCCAAGTTGGATCCTTTTCTTTTGAATTCAGACTGAACGCTTGGCGTTGGGTCAGCTCCAAATAGAAATCAGCAAGTATGCATTTGAAAACACCACCGCAAGCCTTGCACAGCAAAGTCAGCTGATTGGTTTGTAAAGGCGAAGCAAGTTGTCAACTGTCGCTTCTGCGATGGATATGGTCGGAGGCAGGTCCGTGTGGCAATCCGGTGCTATTCTCTGGACATGTTTGACTTTCAGATGCTTCCAGTAAACATCAGTGATTCACGACGTTGATTCACTGATAGATGGTACTGTAGAAGTTGCCCCTCCGGCACCTGAATCCTAATCCAGCGGGGAAAGCGGATTTGGTATCCGCTGTCAATGTAATGTATCTATGTCTACGTTGTGAAGGTGAATTCTATGAAGGACAGGCAGTTTGATTCCTGCTATATCATGATACATATTATATATGTATATATATATATATATATGTAGATATAGAAATATATCATGATATATCATGATATATCATTGTCGTATATATGTATATATCCATATCAAATGAATTGAATTGATTTGCCTGAGAGCCACACCTGCAGGAAGCATGAAAACTACAGATTCTGTTCCGCTAGTTCTCTTGAGACTCTGGTCCGACGGAGGAGTTGTGAAGGCTGTGGTGGCCATGGCATTCTGGTGTGCGGAACATGCGATGGTATGTCTGGGGCCTAATCGAGCTTTGATTAGTAGCCAAGTAGCGTGGTATTAGAAGTAGAGTCCAAAAAACGCTGCATGATCAATATTTTGTACCGCTGCTACACAGGTTTGGAGGGTTACAGCTTATTTGGGTTGAAACTTAAGACACAAAAGAACACACATGCCGCCATCCAGCGCTCCAAGTTTCTTTCATATCTTTTTACCAGAAGTCACTCTGTTTGCCCGTGCGTTTCTTTGAGGCCTGCCCTCCCCTGTCCTGTTTGTCGTGGACGTGGCTTGGTTCACGACAACTTGGAGGACAGTCCGTCTTAGGAGTGTGGATTTAATTGAGGAAAACCATACTCATACTCCAAGCCTTCTGAAGCTGCACTGAAAGGAAAAGGAACGGATTCATCATATTTTGATCATATAACATCATATACATTATTATGCAATCATCATCAAACATGAATCGAACAGTATCGAACATCCATTTGCTTGTTTATTTGGAAGAATCCTTTGTGGTGCGCAGGGCATTGGAGGTCCTTCGGGCAGGGCTGATGGAGAAGTGCTCAGCACTGTTCGAGGACGCAGATGTCAGGTCCGGTGCTGAAATCTTTTTGACTACACCACACCCAGTCACCGAGCAGTCACCAACCACACCCAGAGGCATTAGCAACATGGGATGGAAAAAACATCTCATGTCTCATGTTATCTCATGTTGCAGTATCTATTTAATCTATGTGTATCTATTTGTCGACTCATGCTGCCAGAACTCCCTATCGTCCATTTCGATTTCCTGTTTGTCGATTGTGTCCAAATTCTTCAGCCATCATGTGACAATCAAACAGAAACACATGGAACATGTTGGAACATTTTTGTCCAGTGCTGTAGTGCAAGCAAGCACGCAATGTTGACTGTCACTCAGAACTGTTGGGGAGCTCCTTTGACCTGCAAAGCCTGCTTTGGAGCAGCTGCTCTCCGATGTCGCATTCTAAGAACCAGTCCAACACTGGATGACAGATGTCACAAGTCCAGACAGAAAGCTGCATGGCATGAGTCAGCAAGTGAAGCAAAGTGTTTCCCAACATGTCCTGATGTTGCCTGCCACTGAGGTAATATTTGCAATGGAGCTGGATGGTCAGTTTGCACACGTTGCCCCAAAGATCACTGAACCTGAGGGAAGATGGTGACTGCAATGTTTTAGCAGCTCCAAAGAACTTGTGTACATAGTTTTGTGCCAAAGGCGACCGCGACTTGACTCTTGTGTGTAAACGGTTCAGCTCTCCTGCGTTGACGATTGTTCGCTTGCTAAACTACTGAAACTAAGACTTCCTGTAATCTTAAAGTGCACGTGTTGGTCAGCATGACAGGTTCGGGCGGTAGATGTCAAGCAGAAAGAGGCCACCGGAATCGCATGGATTGTCATCAGAACCAAATGCAATCTCAAGATCTTATTTTCGCAGCCAGAGATTGTGCAACTAGCCATTCAGAACTATGCAGCCACGCGTGTAAAACCAATCAAGACATGTATATGTCATTATGTCTATATCAAATGATAAATATGTACATAGACATATATATATATACATGTATGTAAATGTACATGTACATGTACATGTAAAGGTATACGTATACGTACATGTACATGTACATGTATGTATAAATATATTTGAATTAATAAGTATACACATGTATAGTACACTTTTGATAATGAATTTGTATATATAGATATATGTGTGTGTGTATCTACATCTACATTTACATCTACATTTACATCTACATCTAGATCTATATCTACATCTATATGTACATCTATATCTACATCTACATCTATATCTATATCTATATCTTTATCTATATCTATATCTATCTGTACATGTACATGTGCATGTACATGTGTACAAGTATATGTATATACATATTATTGAATGCAATAAATACATGTATATATGTATATGCGCAACGCCTGGGCTTTGCCCACCATTACAATGTGGTTGGTTCCCATCCCCATGCAACATTTAATTCAACTTGCACGCAATGGGCAAGATGATGAACATTGAATTGGGAAGATGAAGAAGAATGTAGATTCCCCGCCGCGTTAAACTTTACATTTACTTGGGAAGATGAAGAACAATCTAAATTCCCACCCACGTTAAAGTTTGCATTCAAGTGGGAAGCTGAAGAAGGATCTAAATTTCAACCCCAGTTAAACCTTACATTCAATTTGGAAGATGAAGAAGAATTTAAATTCCAACCCCAGTACAACTTTACATTCAATTGCCAATAGGGCAAAGCCCAGGCATTTGCCGTGTATATACATGTATATATACATATATACATATGTGTGTGTACCTATATATGTTTGTACATTTAGTACTAATAGATGTATGCATACATACATACATATATAAATATATACATACATGTATCTATATATATATATACATACATGTATATGCATATGAAAATGTACATGTATATATACGTACATACATACATACATACATACATACATACATACATACATACATCGTATACAATAAAATCATATGTGTATCTATATATATATATATGTGCGTGTACATATATACACATATATATAGTTAAGAATAAGTCAATGTATGTATTTTGTCATATACATAGTGTATACAATAGGTACATATTTGTATGCTTTTGTATATGTTCATATTTACATACGTATATATATATATATGTACATATACATGTACGTGTATATATATATATATACATATAGATGATTATAGATGCATACATATATATGTATATATACATATATATATATACACATATATATATATACATATATATATATACATATATATACATATATATATATATACATATATATGTATATATATATATATGCATACGTATATATATATATATACATATATATATACATATATATATATTCATGTATCATGTATATATTCATGTATATATATATATATATGCAGGTGCTTCATGATGTTTCTTGATGATTCTTTATAGATGTACCGAAGGTTTTTAGTTCTCAACGCTTGGTGAATGGCGATAGATCGTAGTATAGGTGAGTGTAGAGTCACGGTAATGCCAATTGTAAGCAATCGAGCCCGTTCGAATGACATGGTTCCAACGCACCTGAGAGGCTGTGGCCTTGCGCGACGGACAGAACGCGGAGCTTGGCGAAGTCTTAGACCAGGATGTGCCAAAGCTATGTGATTGAAAGGAATTGAACGATACTGCAAGATGCTGAAAGTAGATGTCAAAAAAAGGAAAAAAACAAATCAATCTCATGTTTAAAGTGTCAGAATTGGTGGAATGTGGATTTGTCAATGATGATAATGCATGGACGATCATGGATATGTAATACCTAACGATCTCAATGTGCATTGCGCTTGGCAAGTTGTCAACCAAGCTTTGTGCATCCCTCGTTCGATTGAGCTGAGTAGGATGCCTTGGGCATTTTTGGCTTTGTTTTGACAGGAGTACACTGCAGGATTCTACACCGATATTGAATCAGAGTCCTTGCCAAAAGGTCTGAACGAGGATGCCACTGACATTCAAAACGTTGCGCATGGCATATGCCCAGACACCTTCAAACTACTGAATCTTTTGGAAAGTTTTTACCGGCATTGCTTTCCCTTTGGTTGTGTTCTCTTTGCTATTGGTTTTTACTGGTGATGGTTTTGTCAGGACATCGTTCGAAAAATTTGGGAGATCAAAGAAGAACCGGATTGGATGCTCGAGTATCGCCTCAATGCTTTCAGGACAAAGCAACAGCTGAGAAATGCTGAGAAGATTTTTGTGGAACTTAGAAGATGGGACGGGTATGGACAGGTTTTGATTGGGCGTATCCTGCACATCCTTTCACACATTTTTACCCGAACGTTGCAGGAAGTGGCAGCAGATGCAAATGCCAGAATGGGCGCACTTGGAGATGGAAGAGATTGACTTTCAGGTCAGGATTCTTCAAGCAACAATCGCAGAGTTTCACTAGCATTGCGGTGCATGGGTTGATTTCGAGATACTTTAGCTTGTAGGACATCGTGTACTATTCCAGACCAAAGTCAAGGCAGAAAAAGCAGAGCTTGGACGAGGCCAGCTTGACTACTACATTACATGTTTCGGAACGATTAGTAGTAGTAGTAGTAGTAGTAGTAGTAGTAGTAGTAGTAGTAGTAGTAGTAATAGTAATAGTAATAGTAGTAGTAGTAGTAGTAGTAGTAGTAGTAGTAGTAGTAGTAGTAGTAGTAGTAGTAGTAGTACTACATGTCTGTCATATTCTCTTTTTTGTCCTTTGGTGTGCAAACACACGGAGTTGTGGCGAAGCAGCCGCATTTGACAGAACATTTCATGCAGAGGTTGACCCTGAGCTACTCAATACCTTTGAAAAGCTTGGAATCCCGCTTACGGAACAGAAGGCTGGAGCTGAATGAAAACTGCTCAAATAACATATTGATACAATTTGATACATATATTGATATATTTGCATGTTCTCCTTGGTTCTTGATTTGTTTGATTGCCAAAAAGAACACAGTATATCACAGTAGTATTTTCACTGGAGAACCGCGGCATCACTCTTGGATGACCTGTCCTTGCACAGCGCCTGGCCAACGTGGCGGTTGATGCGGTCTTTGACAGCGAGAGCATTGGAACAACCTTCCAGAAAGAGCTGGAAGAGGTGCATGGTCTGGGTGGGGAGACGGAAGGGCATAGCAATGCGTAGCACATCATAGAAGTAGTAGAAGTTAGAATAAGTCAGACCTGTCACCCAGAAATGTCGGCTCACGTTCCTATACTTTGGTTTTGGATTTTTTGGGCCTGTCGGGTTGGATGTTTGCCATACAGCAACAAGTTATTAGCTTGCTTTGCTGTTTGCTCATGTTGTGTTCGCTGGTTGCTCGTGCTTGAGAGGCAGGCGTTATTTTTTGCTCCATCAACGAGGCAATCAAGGACCGATCACAGAGTGTGACAAACTCGAGTCGTGCTAAACATTCTGGACATAATGCTGATCTGATTTGATTGTGCACTCGAGGAACACCCGGAATTGGTCAAGAAGTACTTGGGATCGGTTGTTCCAACCGCGGACAACTACTTTGCAGCTCTGAACAGGTCAGACGTTTGTCACACTGTAGATGCAGGTTGATGTTACTTGGTACGCATGTTGCATTGCCATGGTCAAAGTTTTGGGCTTTTGTTGACTTCAGAAAAGTCACGGCGAATCACGACTGCAAACGCAAGTTGTCCGCATCACGTTGCCCGTGCAGTGCGGTCTTCAGCGACGGCTCCTTTTGCTACATCCCCAAGGGTACCACCTGCCCCATGGAGATTTCGACATACTTCCGCATCAACAACAAGGAGCAGCAATCAGAACTAATGAGATCAATGCAGTTCGCCTTCACAAAATTATAGGGTCTGGCTTAAGCTTTGCAAGCTGTTTAGCAAGCTGCTGATATACCTATCATGAAATGTTCCTGTCCGAAAATCTCCCTGTGGTTGGAGCACTTAATGATGAGTGCTTAGTCTCTTCTGCAAGGAGTCTGGGCAATTCGAACGAACTTTGCTCATCGCAGATGAGGACAGTTACGTTTCCTACTTGGAAGGATGCACGGTCGAAAGCTTACCCGCTGGCTCCCAAATAGTGCCTGTACAAGCCTGCACTGTGTCCACTCTGTAAGCTCATTTAATAGACATCCTAAAGATTCCTAAGGGGTAATGCGAGGTTTCTGGAGTGTGCATGAGTGTGCATGAGTGTGCATGAGTGTGCACTAGGCACCCATGTTTGACTCAAAGCAGCTACATGCCAAGCCCTCAAATGGTTCAGTTGCAAGTTTGTCGGTTTGTTGCTTGTGAATTAGTTGTAGTTTGCATCACTTCAATTTTGGATGGGAATGGCTTTGGTGAGGCAGCTGTGGTTGAACTTCATGCTGCGAAGGGAGCCGAGATCAAGTGCTCCATTTCAAATCCACGTGTACTCATGTAGGTACGGTATGTAAGATGTAAATGCTTGTATTCTGCACAGTTTCACATCCAAAATACTGATTTGATCTGATATGTGAGTATATGTGACTATATGTGATACAATTGGTACAATCTTGGATACTGAGTACATTGTCTGGACAGTGCAAGTTCTGTATTTTCGTTGCATTTTTGTGCATACGTAGAGCCCTTCAGTCTCCGGCCACTCCAGGTACTCCACTGTACAAAACTGGTGCGCACCCAAGCCAGATGAAGGTAGAACATGCTAGAACGGTACTAAGATGTTCAAGTAAAAGACAGTAAAAGATCAAACGAATTCAAGAGAGACTAAAGCCAGAACTGTTCTTTGTCAAGCTCGACCAGACTGGCTTTTGCCTTCTCGCACCAAAAAGTTCCACTGCCTTGAAGCTTCAGGAAGCCTCCAAAACTTGACATAACTTGCAGGTATGCTGGGGACAAGGATGGCAAAGGTGGCATCTTAAATCTGGTATGGACCTCGACACTTCGACGGCTTGAGTTCACTTGAGTCAAAGTCCACGAAGTGCTAAAGCCTGCGACGACATTGACACGTCATCAAGCGTCTTTGCTCCAGGTGACCAAACGAGGAGTGTGTGAGGGTGACAAGTCCAAGATCTCCTGGACACAGGACCTGCCATCCAGATTGAACTGCCGACTGTTTTTGGTTAATTTTGTTTGCTTTTCAGTTGTTTGTTTGACAGAGTTACTTCAGAGCACTGCCTATTTTGCCTCCAGGTTGAAACTGGTTCAGCAGTTACCTGGAAGTATCCGTCATGCGTTCTGAAGGCAGCGGCAAACTCATCAAAGCCCGCCTGGTTTGGCTCGAGTTGTTACACGAGTTGGCCGCTGTTTGATGAGCTGTTACACTCGCTGTTTTGCTCAAGTTTCGGCCAGGGCAACGGATCCATCGGCGAGTTCTACTCCGTGGCTTTGACCAATAACTACCAGCAGGCGAGCGGCGTTGATCTACACGCTAAGCAGTCTCTGCTGGGAATTCTCAATGAAATGGATTGAAATAGAATGCATAGAAGCCGGAAGAGCAAAAAAGCATAACAAAACATAACAGAACAATGTAACAACCAAAGATCCCCACCTTTTCTTGAAACACTGGGTGCGATGATTGGTCGACTTAAGTTGCTATGCGCAACTGCATGGATTCTGGCTCCAGCACTGCTCAGACTCGCTTTGCAAGAGAGCAAACGCAGTACGCTCCCTCTCCCAGACGTGGCCATTGTGAATTCAGCCAGTACGCCTGTTCAGATGAATTCGTTTGACAAGCTGGTGGATGTCTCATGCTACTGTGGCCAATGCTAGAAGGAGGAGTCATTGAATTTCCATAGTCGATGTTTCTCGAGAGATCTGGGCGCGATTGAGCCATGCTGAACTTTGAAGGCCTTTTGACGCAGGCAAAGGCTCAGGTGAATGCTTTTTGTTTTGTAAAATGCATGAGAGTTTGAGTTTCAGCTTCTGAACAGGTCTTTGAAGCTGTCGAGGAAGAACAAGCAGAGGCCTCACACTTGGTGGTTGATGTATTTTGGATTATTTTGGGCTTCAAGCATAACGATGTGACCAGATGTGAGCAGGCCTTCAATATCCTTTAATTATACTATCCTTTAGGTAGAAGACGAAAGTCAAGACTGAGAATTGTGTGCATGAAGACTGGACACCAGAAACTGCAATTATAGAAAGTCAAGATGTAAGAAACAAAATTATAGGAAGAAACTTATTATGTTTATCAAACTTGGACAAGTTGATAGATCCAACTGGTACCGAGAATGGGCTAATGGCTAGCAATTGGAAGCTTCAAACTAGTGATAAGCCAAAGAGAGACGTGCTACAAAGCCATTCAAAAAAGAATCTTGTACTCGTAGTAGCCTGAACATGCCTACATGATCCTAAATGAAGGCTAGGCTAAACTGATGACCCAGGCTGTGAAATAATTGAAGGGACAATTGTGAAAGGTTTTGTGGCTGTTCGATGTTTGTTCCATATACTCTCAAAAAAAACACGTTTTGCTTCACAGGAAATTGTCGAAGAAGAGGCCGGGTGAGACGGGTGAGACACTCTGCACCTGCAATGCCAGCAGTAGGGTCCAGGCAGGTGCCCCCGCTGCCACACTGTTTGTGGTGCGGTAACGACATGCAACGACCATACCAATGGACTGTTCCGTTGGTACCAGTGGGGCAGCGTTTTTGTTTGCGATGATTATATGATTCTGGGCAAGGAGGAGCTCAGTAAATGGGCAGGACGGCTGCAAATAGCCAACCTTTGCACGACTCCATGTCTAGGGTCTAGGGCCGTCTAAGGCGCTCCACGCGAAGCCGTCCCCAGCGTGTAGGCCATATAGGCCCCACATCAATCCCCGACCCAAGAAACCACGGACTGCTCGTTCCGATGAAGGCAGATCGAGGTTTGCCAGAAGTGTCCATCCCAGAGGACCTTCCATTGCTCAACTATGGCACTGTGTAAGGTTTACCACGTGACTGTGTTCCCCTTTTCAGATGTGGTTGGCAACGTGCAGGAGCTTCATGAGCTAGACCACCGCAGAGACCGCATCTCAGTTTTTCTCACGCCACTGACATCAAGCGCAATGAATGGAGAAACTGCAACCACAGCAAGGATGACGGGATGCACAAGGACTCTCCCACTTTTCACTTGCCAGAAGTCCACAGGCCAGTGCCAATTAAATGGTGGTCAGTCAGACACGGAAAATAGTCGAAAGAAAAAGCCTCAGCGATAGTGGTACTGGAATCATTTGGAATCATTTGAACCAGATAGAACGGTTAAGTCACATTATGTGAGATTCACATTGGATAACCGTCGGACAACCGTGCACTTGGCAATGCTTTGAGCAGGTTCCCTTGGTCTCCAAAGTGTTCACCCATGAGGCCACAAGAGATGCAGCTAGTGAAATTGCACCAAGAGAAATGAGCAGTGAGAGAAATGAGAAAAATGAGAGAAATGAGAGATGAAAAGAAATCAACACTTCACAACACCTCTAGCATTCAGCCTTACCAGCTTAATCATTTCTGTCCTTCGGACCAGACGCCATGATGCCCAGCAACAGGCGTGGGAATCAAAGTAGCGCAAGTGCACCCCAGTTGCACAGACATCCAGGACCTTTTGCAGCAGTGACTTTCAGTTTGTGTAGACTTCATGCGCTTGACTTTGCGAAGAAGTTGAATGTTTGAGTTGTTTTGAAGGACTGCCACCCATTCGCTCTAGCTCCCAGAGGCATAGTGATTTGAGAATATTTATGAGTCTTTGGCAGTGGTATCCTGTATGTAGAATGTGGCTGAGCAAGAGTGCAAGGGGAAGTCCATCGTACATCTTCAAGTCTACCCATTCTCATACACTGGTCAGTGTGCATGTTTTCACGGGATTAGGCAAAGCATAGCAACTTGCCAAGTCTTGATTTGATGGATTTGATGACTATCACATGTGATTGAATGAAAGCAAAGCTGCGCAAAGCAAAGCCGGCTTGACCGGGCTAGTTGATGACATAGTATGATGTATATCAGATGATGTATGAATAGCTTGCGTAGAACCGACAGATTTTCAGTTCGGTTGCTCTCATTTTCAAATCTTTGAGTGTTTGTCTCAGGCAGCAAGAATGGAAGCCTGTTCGCAGAAAGCAGGTGCCCAGGCAAAGCCACCTGGATCCACTGATCCTTTTCTGCATAGAGAAAAGTTGTGCAAAGACTGAACTTCCCGGTGATTTTTTGGAACATTTTGGAACATAAGGGTTCATCGGATCGTCGGTTTATTATTGTTGCAATACGTGAATGTTGGTGCCAGCAGTATACCGACATAGAAAAAGTGGCAAGAAGCGCAAATGAAACTGTTTATTGTTGAGTATGGTCGACTATTTTTGCAAAGTTGTGGGTGGAGTTTGATCATTTGAAGCATGATTCACCCTGACCAAGGACTATCATTGAAGTGGATACTGCTGAGCATTGGAGTCCGCCAAAAATTAAAGGAGGCGGGTTGAGAGCTGGTGATAACCCAACTGGAGAAAGTACTCATATAAGTAGTGTGAACACTTGAGAGGAGAGACTGAGACACGCAGGTGGCGCATGGGGCGGCATGTTACAGGCTCAACACAGAAGGCCAGAAGCATGGTAGTGAAAGGTTTTGAAGGGTTTTGAAAGGTTGCTAATCCTTCATGATGTCCAGATATGGCTAGCTCAATTCGACCTTTCAAGATGTTCCAAGCATGATCACATGGAGGTTGGCAGGAGTGCTTGCCTGGACCCAAACGAAGATCTTCCTTTGTGTTTTCTTGTTTCCAAAAGTGCTGTGATAACGATAACCTTCAATTTGCGCTGAGGCTAAGCAACACAAGGAAGTCTCAAACCTTCAAAATCAGCTTGCAGCCCTGCAGGATCCTAAGATACACTCAGAAACGGAGAGAACATGCAGTATTGGAACAGCACCTGTGGAGAAACCCAACAAAACGAGGTAATGCCACCTGTAGGCTGAGTTTCTCGACTGACTAAGGGAGCAACTGAATCGAATGGGCGGGCATGTTGGTCAAAATGCGCAGACGGATGTCGGAAGCTGAGGTTGATTTCAAGTGTCAAACGAAGAGCGCTATGGTTTAGTCATAGCTATGCGATTTTATGGAAAGTTCTGAAAGAAACATTACATACATTGACATACATTTTATGTAGGCAGTGGCGGTGGAAGTTGATGCAACAGAAGATTTGAACTCGTCCTGTTGCAGGGCACTGTGCACGAATACATGGCGAAGATTGCGCCCAAGTTTGGGAGGACCCCGGACGGTATGAAAGCTGATCGACATGTGCAGACAAAACATGATGAAAAGGGATTTGGAGTGCGTGCCTTCCACACTCACAAGCGGCTGATTGCAATGCATTTTGACTACGTAGTTCAAATATGTTCAAATTATACGTTTGCGCAACGTTTGCAAAATGAAACTGTGAGTTTGTGATTTTGTGTGTGCGTGTGCCTGTGTCTTCTATGCACCTCTCATCTTTGACACAGGAGAGGACCTCAATGGCAGCCCAGCTCGCACCCGTCATGGCCATATGCCATACATGACAACTTGAAGCAACTTGAAAGCCTTTTGATTTTTGAAAAGGCCTGTGACTCTTGTGACTCTTGTGACGTATGACATATGTCTAGTGTCCAGCTGAACATCTCAGTCAAAGTACACGAGCTCACAAGGCTCACAAGGCTCACAAAGCTCACAGCACCCACAAAGTGCTCCAATGACTCGAGTGTCCGACTTAGTGGCACATTTGGCACCTTCCTAAGGTCAATGTCACCGAGCATCCAGTCGCAGGTGGGGCTCAGTGCTGACTCAGTACTCTGAGTCTTTCTTAGTACCGGTTCTCGGCCTGACCACAGAGCAGACCCATGCTGAGGAGTATTCAGTGGAGATCTCGGAGCAAGCAGACGCCAAGGAGCGTTCCAACCAAGTCAGTGGCAGATGTTTTTTTTTTCAAGCTTGCACAGTACTCAGTCGCAGCTTGCACCTGCAGTCGATTGGCGACGAGCCTCTCCCAGACAGACAGAGTCACTCAGAGCATTTGGAGCATTTGGCACTTTTGGCTCCTTCGGCTCCTTCGGCTCCTGGAGACTGCCAAGATTCAATGGAACGTGAGCACAATGAGCAGCTCGTCAAGAAAGATTTGCCAAAATGAAGGGTCAAATATGGCCAAATTGATTCATGATTCATGCACTTCTACATCTTGAATCGACTTCGCTGCACACTTGAGAGCCAAGGATGGCCATCTTTGGCGAAGAAAGGCAGGAGGCCGCAAATCCAGCTTCAGAGTTTTTAAAGCCTTGGGCAATTTGGGCCACACAGAATTGCAGCACATGGCAACGCATGGCACCATGTAGTGCAGGATGTTCAAGATGATCCAGCTCAAGCTGCCGAAGCTGCTGAAGTCTTTACAGTCAAAGAACAAGAGGAGCAGGAGGAGCAGGAGAAGGAGCTGACGCAGGAGCTAAGCTGATCTATGTATGTATGTATACATATAAATAAATGTATGTATATACACACATGTGATCTATGACTTGTGATGACAACTTGTCAAATCTTGTCAACTTGTTCTGAGCTGTTCATCCTTGGTGAATCCTTTTGTCCAAGTCAGGGACTGGTGCAGAGTGGTGTAGTGCATTGGAGGAGCCAGCTGAGTTGCTCTTCGGCCTGCATCAGGCTCTAGCGTCCTTGAACGATTTTCTGAAATTATATGCACGCCTAAAATCTTCTGGATAATCTTGGATTCATGATGTTACATGAGTTATATGATGATTCGTGTACGTCTTTTCCGATTGCGTGAGCATAACCAGTCTCTAGATGTCTAGATCCGCTTATCCCGGATTCCGGTGTGCCAACTGGCAGGCAAATCCTGAGGATGATCTTCCAGCCAGAGAAGAATCCGATGCCGATGTAGTTTGTGCAGATGGAAGAGCTGAAGATGTTGAAGATGTTGAAGATGTTGATGTTGACGACATCCCTGATTCGCTCGATCTCAATGCAGAGACTGCATTGGAGTCTCAGGAGCAGCGGATCCGTTTCCACAGATCCTGTCGGCCTGTCGCAGCGCTTCCCAAATCGGACTCTGCGGTAGCTCTGCGCAGGAAGAGGAAGCTATCAGCCAAGTGCAGGCTTTCTTCAAAGGTTGCAGCCTCAAGCTTCAAGGCCTTCGTGGTAGCATGTGGTAGCATCACCAGGCACCACTTGTTCCATGTTTTCAGATGCTGTCAGACTATATGAGACTGATTTTGACATTTCGACCAGACTGTACGATTTCCTAACGAAGTGAACGAAGTGAATTTCTCAGGTCAAGCCCAGGCATCACTCAGAGCATCACTCGGAGAGGCAGCTCAAAGGTGGCGAACTCAACAGATCTGCCGGGCCAGATCTTACTGTACATGTTGTTTTTGTTTAAAGATAATAATAATGATAATAATTACAATAATAATGATGATGATGATGATGATGATGATGAAAAAAATACTAATGATACTGTTGATGATGTTGATAATAATGATAGTAGTAACAATTGTAATGGTAAGAATGATAATAATAATGATAATAATGGTGATGATAATGATAAAAAATGTTATTATTATGATAAAGATGATAGCGATAACTATATATATATACAATGCATTAGTCATTATATAGACATACATTGACGGACTTGTTATGAGTTGTTGTGTTGGTGTCCAACCTCTTGGGCCATGCCAAGACATTTCCCAAATTGGTTTGACATACATTGCTGAGGCTCACCCAGAAACAACCATTCGCAGTTGAGGAGGTTGGGGTCAAACGTTTGCAATTCTGAAGCAAGCAACTCTGAGCTTCACACAGGCGGTTATCGAGAGTCCAGATGCTGGTCAAGGACTTTCAACCTGTGTTCCAGAAGCTCCATCATATTTGAACCTGTGTTCCAGAACTCATATCGTATGTTAGCTGATGTTTTGGATGTGTTGCACAGAGTCCTGGCAACCGTTTAAGACGCTCCAGGAACAAGTTTTGCATTTCAAGGATGTGAAGGGTTGTCTGCCTCATGGATGAAGGAGTTCGAGGTAAGCTCCAGGGCTGCTGAACATCGCATTGTGATTGTCAAATATGTTACATAATATATGATAGAATTATCTTACAGTTCATGTGATATATATATATATAATATTTATATATATATATACACATTTAGTATACGTATATATATATATACATAGCTAAAATCTATTTGTTATAATAAAATACAAGTGATTTGTCATACATCATATATATGATATAGGTTCAACAAGAACCGATAAGCCTGGTTTTGGACAAGCCTGTTGCCATCCGTTGCCTGTGGGGAGTTTCATGTTTTTTAATTTTTGCTGCTGCTCGCACGAGGCTGCGTCTGCAGTTAGCCAGCCAGGTCGAGCGACTGCGGAGGCAATGGCAAAGCTTTGAAATTGCGTAATCCGTTGCAAGACTGCAGAATTTTGCAAAATATTGGATAATAACGCAAACTATAAGTGCAAGTGCAAGGCTTCTTGTAGACTGATTCAGCATATCCGCAATTACAGTGCAGACTGCACCCTTTAAGATTCGCTGTAGAGACCTGGCGTGGAAAATGTGGAAGGTGCTGATAGACAATCTGAATCTCGATCATCTCGACTATTTGTCCAGAAGGTCATCAGGCCGCGCTGGAGCTTTGAGTGAAGTGTCCTTTGAGGTTCAGTAATGGTTCTGTGACGCTGAGAAATGTATGTAGAAATCACAGGCATAATACCAGCGCCCTGTCGCATGATCTACAGGCCACTGCATGGTCATCAGGGAGGGACAAGGAGACTTCTTGGGCCAGATCGGCGCCATGAAGGCAGGGATTCAGCCTAGCTCCCCTAGCTCCTGGTTCATCGATTTCATCGATTTCATCGCTACCTCCCAGACTCAAGGATCCCAGTGCCGTCGAAGCAACAGAAATAGAGACAGAAGGCAGAGAGAGCGAGGTGCCACAACTCAGCATGACTAGTACCCCGTGGTATCACTCAGTACGGCTCAGTACAACGGTCGATTGGTATGTATGGATATGTACTGATATGTATCCACCAAGTTTGGCCACGAATTCAGAAAGATTGATATGAAGTGACAATGAAGTGACAATGAAGTAATACGAAGATATTGCGTCGATTGCCATTAGCTGGCGTACCTGCTGCTTGTCTAACTGCCACAGGAAAGCTCAGAAGAAGTTCTCGAAGAAAGAGCACCAGAAACAAGACCAGAGGAGTCTCAGAATGTCATTTTATTTGCATTCTTGCTGAGAATACCCAAGATGGCCATGATGCAAACTCTTCCGAGACCCTGAGAAGGAAGCAGTCTGGACATGTTTGGACAGGCATCAGGAAAACTCTGAGAAACTGCGAATCAGACACCAATGCCCCATTCATTTGTGTTGGTTCCCGCTTCCTGGTTCTGGAAATTGAAAGCTCCTGAAAGTCAATCCATGGCCAGCCTGACCTATTTCCTGATGGACCCTGATGGACCCTGATGGACCCTGATGGATCGAAGGCCCACCCGGATGAGATACAAGCAGAAGCGGCAGAAGCGGAAATCACCCAACCAGCTGCAAAGGAGCTGTGCAAGGGCGAAGGGAAGAGACTGAACTAGATGCCCCCATCCCCTGATATATGCAATTTTTCCGAGACCCTCAGCATCTCTCACATATGTCACATTGAGTAGCCGAATCTCTTTTGGCATTTTTGCTCTAGGACCTCCTCATCCGAGGGAAGAATTGGTCAACATTGGCAGCAGAGTGTGACGCGTTGCTCGAATCGTGCAAGAGGCGTAGAATCCGTAGAAGAAGACTTTGGCTGTTTGGTATTGAATACTGTCTGAGATGCAGGTTGCGGGTTGAGAAACCAGGAGTAGCACTGGTAGGGAGAAGAACCGCAATGCTCTGAGACAGTTTTGACACAGCAGTTTATCCTCATAGGCTGCATTGAATGATCATGTCTTCACAAAATGGGAAGCTCAAATTCCAAGTGCTTGCATTTGCTGTCGTATGTCGTATTTGGAATGGAAAAAAGTGAAAAATAATCAAACATTTGAATGTATTCGGATGTATTCAGCATTGCATCGCAAAAATGCTGTGATCATTGGAGGCCTGAAGCTGATGACGATTCAGGAGACCTCCAGCGTCACCAGCGCAGTGATGTGGAATCAGTCCTGTCGGTTTTTGCGTAGAGCATAGGAACGCGGTTTCGCTTTCCGGATATTTGCTGCATTTAGCATCATTTAGCCATGAGGTTCGGTACTAGCTGGCAAGAACATTGAATTACATCAGTTTGATTTCGCAGACAGGAAAATGTGAATGGTTTTCCAAGAGGTGATCACAGGCCCCTTGAAAACCTTGACATGCAAAGCCAGGGATCCTTTTTGTAGCTTCTTTGAACAGGAGAGGTCCCTCATGAATTGCAGGCTCTGGTCCATTGCTGTTTTACTTTTCATCAGGATGCTCGATGGAGTACTGGAGATTGAAACATTATGAATCAATATAGATCCTGTTTCCAGCCGGCTGTGAAAGTGTGTGTGTGTGTGCGTCAGACATTATTTTGATCGTCTTAAAACCTTGTATTTTTTGCAGCTTCTCTACACTTCTTTGCCACTCAATTTTGTTTTGTGCCATTCTGCGCCGTTTGCAAGTGGTTACAAGTACTTCGAATGCGCCCCAGGCCGAGCACATCGAAGCTGCCATGGCCACTTTGCCAGGCCTTTCTGAGGCCCGGCATTTTTGTTCGCACATCCAACATTCATTGAATCAGTGCTATGATACTGGTGCAGACTGGTGCGCCATTGCGATTTGAAGTTGAATTGACAAGCTACTTCTGTAATTGATTCTGTCTGTCTCTCAACAAACTTATATGAAGGACTATAAAGGCGTTGCCATGCGGAAGTGCTGGTGAAAGTGATTGGAAGTAGTTTCCTCGAAACTTGTTTTTTAAGGTTTCCTTCATAGGGTTTTTACAATCAGATGATATTATGGATAAAGTCGGCACTTTCAATTTCATGCTATGGCCATTGGGGTTTCGTTGGGTTGATGCGCCATTTTAGATTCTGTGCCTTTCTGAAAACATTGCGGCCATGTAGTGATGTCCTTTCGGGCAATTGATGAGAACATTTTTACATATTTTTACGATGTCTCTGACCACTTCTGCCACTAGTCCCATGATATCAACCCGACTGTTGATGGTTCATAGATCTTCATGGTTTATATCGCCCATTTAGTGCTCGTAGGGTGGCTGTCTCTACCAGAGGTTCCGGTGGTCTTGGGGCCCCATGTCAAACAATGGGCTAGCATCTTTTCTCGCATACTTTTACCACAGAATCGTGAACTGCTTTGTTCCCCTTTGTTAGCCTTTGTTCCCCTTTGTTCCCCTTGGTCCACTATGTTCCCTCAAACTGCAGCAGAAAAGATTTTGAGGAGCGGGAGATGGACCTGGACCTGTGACAGTGATCGAGATTTGATAGATCTGGGTTTCAAAACTCTGTGCACAGAGTTGCACAAAAGAAGGGGTGAAACAGAAACCCCTTTGTTCAGCGAAGCAAACGCCAAGCTGGAATTGTACATATTGCCTTTGTAGTAGCAGATCTTCAGGGCCAGCTTTGCCTCACCGGTGCCATCTAGTTAATCTAGTTCCTCTGTGACGGTACGATACTGTGTATGTTCATGCACCAAGTATTTTCAACATGTTTCAAAGTGTGGAGCTGGCTCTCTTTGCTAATGTTCTGCGCGGTTGGCTCTGCGGTTAGCTGTGCGGTTAGCTGTGCGGTTAGCTGCGCTTCATGTTTTCACAACCTTTCGCAGATGGAATAACCGAATAAATCGAATAACCATGCCGGAACTGTGCATGAAGGAAAATGGGGGTCCCGTGCTTTGGCAGCACAACATTCAACATGCAAAGCAGAAAATGCAAGGCTGGCTTCGTTGGATTCGGCCACCAATTGCATACATTGCATGAATTGCATAAGAATAAGTTTGGTGTTTCAAATTTGTGCACTGGTAAGGTGTTTGTTGCTTTCTGCATAGGCCGACACTGGCACAAAGATGGTACATCTTGGCAAGAACACCAGGCCTGATGAATGCGATATGAACGTGCCACATCCTACCACATTGTGCTACTGCCACTTTCTTGACTCGGCAGTGGTGTACGCAGGTCGAAGATCATTTCGAAAGGTATTTCAGCCGGACATTCCAAGAACGCGTGCCCATATTCTGACACCTCCCGTGGTGAAACCACCTAAGTCAGATTAATCCAAACAATGAGAATATGCAGCGTCGTCTACTAGGTGCATGTAGTACGCCTTGTATATCCTTGTATCTAAGTCCTGAGGTACAGAGGTCTTGTCGCATTTCGTGGAAATGCCAGCGCCGGCAGGCAGTGTAAGACTCGAGCTGATTGGTTAAGCAATTCTGTATTGCCTATGAAGAGATGGTGGCATTGATGTCAAGTGGAGACAAACGAAAGCGTTTCTACTTCTCTTAGTTGTGTGTTTTCTGTGATTTTCTATTCTACTCGCAGATCCACGGTTTTTGCACACGCTGGTGGTCCCCTGTTCTGAAAAAAATAGGTCAGCGGGATATTTTGCAACGCCTGGGCGTTGCACACACCTACAATCACCTCCAAGCATTTGCTGCATCCGTAAAGAAGTTCACTTCTATTCGTTTGAGCAATACCTTTCATTACAGCTGGTGAATCCACAATGTTTTTTCCTACTTGGATTCTACTTTGGATTGAACGTTTGGGCTCTGGAAACAGATGTATATTCTGCTTCACGCAGGAACTTTTCACAGTGCGATTCACTGCTGATCGGGAACAAGGGTGAGGCCCCTTTCTCAAGTTGCCAAGGGATTTAATTGTGAGTTTTTGTCCAGTGCTGCACACATTTGCACACTGGATTCACTGGATGCCGTTGTTTTTTTGGTAGCTACAGTTCGCCGTTCGCCACGCTGAAGGCTTCAACTTTCCCTTACATCGAGGCAGCAGATGGGAACAACCAAGTTGAACACGAGGCCAGGATCTCGTTGACACAGACGAAATGTGATGAGATGAGATATATAAAACTATATAAATATCATAAGTAATTATAAGTAATTAACAAAATCATTCGAGAACCGCACGGCTATAGTGCCACATGATCCATACAATGCCATACCTACAAGCGCATACAAGTCTCAGCGGGCACTGCATTTTGTCGATTTACTTTGTCGATTTTGTGCTCGGTGCTAATCCTCCTGTGTGATTGCGAATTTGTGAGCTTTGAGGCCACAACCTCACGAGTCTCAGAGGAGCAGTGACCTTGATGCATTTACCGAATGATCTGAATGATCTGAATGGTCGGAATGGCATCTCCACGACCCTTGACGTCATGAACTGAACAATGAAGCCTGCATGCAAAATGAAGATGTTATGTTTTCCAGAGTTGCGAACATCATATTGTTTTGGTGGAAAGGGCAAGCATGGAGTGCAGAAGTGGCTAAAATGATGTACTACTCAGATAGGAAAGCAAGCTCTTTTTGACCTGCGTAGTTCGCTCCACGAAGATTCTTGTGGCTAAGCCATGAACTCTTTAAACATTCACCTTTTGCTTCTCTGAACCTCCATGCCATGGATTGTTGCGAGTGTTCCGCCAGCGCACACATCATGTTTTCAGTAGATGATTTCGAAATCATTTACGTTGCAGCTGGTGTGGTCCATCAAGACCCTTATCAGGATCAGTTCGAAACCAGCCATAGCAAACCGCATTGGAACAGTAATGTTTGAGGATGTAAAGGTTGTCCTGCAGCGACCCTTGAAATCGTGCACTGTCGCAAGGTTGTTGTACCTGACAAGTCGGGGTCTTGCTCCAGAAGAAGCTGTGTCACTTGTCATCAACGGCTTCTGCCAGGAGCGGAGCACCAGAAAGTGTTCACTTGAATATCTTGAATATCTTGAATCAATGAGATGACAACTTGCAAGCAGGATGTTTTTGACCAACTGCCGATGGAGTTTGCTTCAGAGGTGGGCTGTGCCGGGGCTATGTGGTTCAGACTTCAAGAGACTAAAGTTGGCAACAACTGACCCAAGAAACCTCTAACAGTTATCAACAATTATCAACAGTTATCAACAGTCCCCCTCTGAAACCTCGATCAGGCTCAAAAGCTCCTGTCCTTGAAACTCGAAGGGACAGTTGGATAGTCGAATGCCCAGATTGCATAGACGGTCGAACGAAGCACTTTCACAATCTTTCACACTGCTCGGGGCTAGGGCTCTCGCAGAGAGTTGAGACTTAAACATTGGCACTCAGATGCACTTAGAATTGAAATTGAAATATATATATATATATATATTCATATAATCACATATATACACATACGTATATTGTACCAGTAGTACCGCACAAGGCTGTGGCGGAAGTTTCAAAGATAGGAAACCTATAGGAGAGGTTGGTTGCTGTGAATGATGGATGACAGAGTGGACCCACTGATGGACCGACAAGTGGTTGGAGGCAGCGCAGTGTAGTTGTCATGTAGTGGAAGTTGTAGTTGTAGTAGTTGTAGTTGTAGTTGTTGTAGTTGTTGTAGTTGTTGTAGTTGTAGTTGTAGTGATTGTTGTGGTTGTAGTTGTGGTTGTAGTTGTAGTGATTGTTGTGGTTGTAGTTGTGGTTGTAGTTGCGGTTGTAGTTCTTGTTGTGGTCTAGTCTAGTGTAGTGTAGTGAAGTGCGGTTGCAGTGTAGTGCAATTTGTAGTGCGTAGTGTAGTTGTAGCTGTAGTGGTAGTGGTAGGTGTAGTTGTAGTTGCACTTGTGGTTTTAGCTGTGGCTGTAGTTGTAGTTGACTGTGGTGTAGTGTAAAGTAGTGTAGTGCAACGTTCCGAAACGAAGCAATTCTGCGAGAATTCCTCCATTCTCCAAGTTGACAACATCAAAAACGAAGCAATTCTGCGAGGCGTCCTTCAAGAATGCAAAGTTGAGTGCAGAGCTGACGGCCTCGCTCCAATGCGTTTTGTGATTTTTTTCAGGCCATGTCTCTAAAGTAGCGCGCCTGCCACGAAAAAGTGAAGCCAGGTCATACAAAGCACTGCGCCTGTCACGCAAACTGACTTTAACAAACCTGAAGATCTGATGCTCCAAAATGCAACCCTTCTCAGGAAATCAGCGCCCTGACCTCTTAACATGTTTGCTTGAGGTGTCTCTTGTACTGCGCCTGCCACGAAAAATCCATCTTTGCAGATCCTCTTCAAATGTCCCACGCCTGCCATCGTTTTTCAAAACGCTACAAAACCCACACGTTTGACTCAGTTTTGACAGGATGCAGAATCCCTTGCGCTTGCCACACAAAACGAAGCTTCAACGTGCAAAAGTGGTCGGAACCCCCCAGTTTTTACACTCTTGACGTCCAAATGTGCTTCGCGCCACCACGGCGTGCGCTTTTTCGACATCACAACTTCCAAAAGTGATCCGACCATGCGGCGTTTTAAACCTTTTTACTTCGAAATGCGCTTCGCGCCACAGCGCCGTGCACTTTTTCGACATCTCAACTTCCAAAAGTGCTGACACTTTTTACTTGAAAATGTGCTTCGCGCCACAACGGCATGCACTTTTCGACATCTCAACTTCCAAAAGTGCTCCGAGACCGTAGGTTTTTAGCACTTTTTACTTCTAGGCGCGCTTCGCACCACAACGGCGTGCATTTTTTCCACATCGCAACTTCCAAAGTGTCCGATGCTGAGGGCTTTGTACCTTTTTACGTCAAAGCGCGCATCGCGCCACAACAGCGTGTAATTTTCATCTCTCATCTGCCCAGATGGCTCCGCACGCAGCTTTAGCAAGCCTACTTTTCGACCCTCCGGAGCCAGAAAACATTGGAAAAACACAGCGCTTTGCGACTTTCCTACCTTTTCGCGCACCTGCATCTTCTCTCTTCTGACTTTCTCCTGTCGGATCTTCTCTCTTCTTACTTTCTCCCTTCTGACTTTCTCCTGTCTGATCTTCTCTCTTCTGACTTTCTCCTGTCTGATCTTCTCTCTTCTGACTTTCTCCTGTCGGATTTTCTCTCTTCTTACTTTCTCCCTTCTGACTTTCTCCTGTCTGATCTTCTCTCTTCTGATTTTCTCCCCGTCTGATCTTCTTCCTGACGTGCTTTTCCATCTGTTCATATTGTCGGAAGTTTGGCTTCGAAGTTTCCTTCGATAACCATGTATAACACATATCCAAGGTCGTGCAGCATCCAAAAGATTTACGACTTGAAAGCCTAGCGAAGCCTCTGGAAGCCTAGAGTCTATTCTAGGTGAGGGAAAAGAGTTGATTTTTCATCGAGGCTATACAGACGCAATGATACTCACAAATCATGAAGTCCGATCGCGCATACCAGGCGCACCACGCTGGACAACCAATGCCTTAATGGGTGAGTAGTGGATTGGAGAAACCCCGATGATAGTAGTGTGGTTCGAATACAATACTCCTGGAGGTATCGGTACTTTCTCTTTCCCTCTTCCCCAGCAAGAGTGAAGTAATTTTCGTGCCAACACCACTTGAAAGAGAAATAAAGAGATTCAGAAAAGCAACTGTTTGACAAAAAATGCTCCAGAAGTAAACTGCCTGGACCGCTTGGCGCTTAGGTTGCCAGGTGGAGCTGTCAATGTCTGGAGTCCGCGCTGCTGTGGACACCAAATGGACTGACGGAGGATTGAAACTCTGCGGATCGAAGTTGATCAAACAAAAACTGAACAGAAACGGATTGAAACTTACTCAGAAGACATGTTTGGACGTCTGATCCAGAAAGTCTGGCTCGCAGAAGGCACAAAGTGTCTCTCACTGCTGAGTGCAGCCATTGAAATTGGTGCGCTGAGTGCTAAGCACCAGAATCTTTTCCGTGATAGCCGTAGAATATGTGAATTAGTTGTTTAAGATTCTAAGGTTATCGTACAGGCTTCAAGGACCAAAGACCACCCAGCTTCCAAGCTGGGAATCAGCCTGGATCAACTATCCTTAGCCACCCAACCACAGTCGCTTCAATGTAACAATGTAGGATTCAATATGATTCGATAAGATTTGATGCCGGCCATCGATAATTACCTACACTGGTTATGTTCATCGATTCCAGGTCTTTGGTCAGACCCGTGCAAGACCTGGCCCCAGCCAAAAACCAACGAGTGCAGTGTGAGTTGCGCGTGCTAACACTGCCAATTCTGAGACCAACTGTGAGAAGAACTATCAAGACCTATCAAGTAATTCTGCAAGCATGTAGGGACTGTCTTCATTGCTGAGAATGCCGTATGGCCTATGGACACTGGTTTGCACCGCCGTTCCCGTCACTTCGCAGCTCTTTTCCTCCCGCTGACCGCATGTGGCAATGCATCATTCAAATATACAGGTCTTCATGATACCAATCGTCTCAGGACAACTTCTGCATACCCGGGCAATCAATCAATGATCTATTGCAAAATCTATTGCGAAAAGCTCCTACCTTTGTCTCAGCTCGAATTGCAGATAATTGCAGAAAGCATGTTGGTCTCTGTGATTCGCGAATGAGAAACTCTAATAGCAAAGCTTTGCACAGATCTCAACAGATCTCAACAGGTTCATTTCTCAACAGTATTCAGACAGTATTCTCTTGTGAATTCTTGTGATATTTCCTCACAATGCCTTGGCGCAAGCCGATCGCCCTTGCAGCCCTGGCACTATGTCAAGTTTGGAGCACAGGTTGAGCACAAGTTTTTTGCACAGGTTGAGATCTGAAAGATCTGAACCAATCTCAAAAAAGAAAACATGGCGCAAGTTCCTGTGTGTTCCAATCACACGCGTGAACACGAGACCCCACAGCCCCATGAAAGGATATCAAAGCTATTTCACAATGCATGTATACGACACATACTCGTATGACTCATATATAATCATATATATATATACTCATATGACATATCTAGACGATAGTACAATGATCTTGCAAGAGTCTCAAATCTACATGGTTGCGACAGAAAGATGACGACTGTCATGCAGTCACATAACAGCCATAGCTAAGGCCGAATCAAACAACTCCCTTTCGGCCCTTCACAGCCAAATCCAAGAGGCACAACGATGTGTTTGTCGTTTTCGCACGTTTCTGCACGTTCTTCCAATATATGGGCACAAACATGATGGGAACAAACGGACTGAGATGTTTGAACTGTTTGAACTGTTTGAACTGTTTGAACTGTTTGGACTGTTTGGACTGTTTGGACTGTTGTTCAATTCCTGTTGAATTTCCCTGGTCCTGACATCGCAGACTCTAGCGGTGATGTTTTTGGACAGCCGGCACTCGAGCCCCTAGGAGCTTCATCGCATTATGATTGCGACCTTTGTTCAGATCCTGGAATGGGCAAAGCTTTGCAAGTTGATACTGTGGATACACTGTGCTGCAACAAAGTGCTGGCAGAAGGGGCCGGAACAGGAGTTTCAGCTTTAGCATGCTTCAGCAATTTGACAAGCAGCAATTACCCAGAGTTGAGGTGGCAGAAAATGCTGTGCAAAATCGAACTCAAGAGGCCCGGTCATACAGTCCACTAATCCATCTCAGTGCTGGAAAGCGATTGCAACCCCAACAGATTAGATAGCTGATAGCTCTTATCACATTTTGATATTTCATCTACACCATCGATCCTTGAGATTTTATTTGTGTGAACTCACACTTCCTTGCTAGGAACCTTTGCTGCTTTCTTGTGTTTGACATGTTCCTACAAGTTCCTTAGCCTGTGTTCATGGCTTTGCAGGTACTTTCACTCCGGGAAAGCGAGCAGATGCTTTCGGAGTGCGAACCTCAGCAAGGAATCTGCAAAGCACAAATGCAAAGAGGGTGCCTTGGGTCTATGAATGTCTTTGCCATACTTTGCCTGTTTGACATGTCTGACACATGTTTGACACATGTTGACAATATTTGACAACTTGTCAGAACAGTTTGACAACATGCCTCGAGAAGGAATGTATAGACACACTGCACAACGGACATGTGACATGGTGATATGTGGTCTCCAGGTGTGGGCCAAGATACGATGCTGCTAAAGCAAAGACTGTGCAGGTAGGAAAGCTGTTGGATGTTTGGCTTGGCAGTGCTGTTGCAGTGACCACATATGACCACATACGAAGGATGCATTTGCTTGGCATGTGCCTCTTTTGATCTTGTGTTGGCCATGGATTTATGGATTTCAGGCAAAGGAGGACATTTCAAAGCTCCAGGCTGGTTGCGGACTTGGTGCCGTAAATCCGAAAGGCATTTTGAATCATTTTGAGCTTCTTAGATTTTTTCAGAAGGATGCACTTGGCATTGCATGGCATTGCATGGCTATTAAGATCTATTAAGTATTGAGTCAAGCGTGTGAAAATCAAAATACCTGGGGTACGTGGATTTAAAGGAAAGTGAATTCGCATTGTGGTCAGCAGTCAGAACCATAGTGGAATAGCTGGAGGAAGTGAAACATTTTTGAGAACGTGCCGATCACAACACATCACAAAGCGTCACAAAGCATCACAAATCTACTCCATCAGCTGCGGCAAGTCTTGTTTCCCACCGGTACCTCTCACACACACACGCAGACTCTAATCACTATACATGCCATGTCCTGCATGTCCCTTTGCGGGCTTCAAATCAAATGAATACCAAAATAAATTGATATGCATGTACATACCCAAAGAAATATACAGAAAGCATACGAAGTCGTGAGCGTGGAAGATGCGGGCTCAAGCTTTCATATGATGAGACAAACTCAAGATACTCAAGCGCTCCACTCAAGAATAGGTGATCAGGGTCAGCCTGAAATGCACAGCTCTGGAAATAGCCTTGGAGTGAGAAGACAGAGGCATGACTCAATCGCGTTTACCTTGGCAAACTGGCCAAGTGCCCTTTCCCACGTCAAAAGGCTTTGTTGAGCGGTAGGACCCGGTAGGATAAAAGCCTTGCATGTCCCTACCCTTAAGCACCATGACCGGCCATTGCATCTAGAATCTAGGGTCTGTCAAAGTCAGCAATATGGAAGTGAAACACACGTTGGCCAGGCGTCAATCAACCAGACCAAGATAGACCTCCTTGCGATGGAGGCCTTTCCATGTGGAAAATCTCTGCAGATTCTGTTCGTTTCTATTTCAGTTTCGCACAAATCTTGCACGCCTGGCTGCATTGTTGCGTGATGCTGAAAGGCCAAGGTGCAGAAAGCCAATGCCTTTGAGCAAAGAGAGAAGGTTGTTGAAGAAGAGGCCAGAGTTCGCTCATGTGTGTGGGAGAGAGCTGCGAACTCTTTTCTGAGAGTTTGCGTATACAATCTTGTATAGCTCATGTGAAAGAATACATGAAGTGGTTGCTGCTTTAGGCAGAAAGGGAAGCATGGGCGTCCCGGAGCAAGGCTGACGCTATACTTCCCCAGGCAGATCATCCTTTTAATATAATGCATTTAGAATCATTTAGATGCATTTGCTTGTGTTTGGTCTCACATGCAAGTGCACTATTGAAGATGTACCGTACTTCTGGAGTCACAGGGTTACTTGGAGCTGCATCGCTGTTCAAGGACGATGCTTGGATTATTGGCGGCATGGCCATCTTTGTCAGCTGGCTCAGCATTCTTCCTTGCCAGGAGCACAATTGCTCAGCGTATTTGCATCATCATTCCGTTTCGTAGATTCTGCGTCCAATTTCTTCCTTTTTTGTGGCAAGAAGATGAACGATTTCCCCATTATTGGACTGTCCATTTGACCAGCTGACTGAAACGAGTGGCCGATTGGCCTTGATCATGTATGACATGCAGATGAGTTTCAGCATAAAGTGGTGAAAACAATGAAGCGCTTGTTCGCAACCTATCGACAAGTCTGCAGATGTTTTTTTCATGTGGCCTGTTTTTTGTGAGATAGAAGTGGTCACAGGGATTTTGCAGAATCTCATAGCATCGGGGACGACAGCAGTATGGAGAGATCTGGTTTGGACTCGACGATGTTTTTCTGTTAAGCTGTCGAATTCGCTGAATCCGCTAGAACCTGATCGCCGCTTTGGCTGGTGCGCTGGGAGCTGCCGGCTTTCTGAACAGTGAACTCTTTCTGCAGGCAGGAAGAAGTTGCAAAGCGATGCAAAGTGATTTGCTTCTGGTTGCTTATGCTTGTTTGCTCATAGGCACACAGGATCTCACACAATGCCATATGTTTCGAAGAGGCATCACGGGTCTTGCGTGGCCATTGAGAGGCAAGCAGCGTGCTTGTGGTAGCACTTGGGGCTGGAGTTGCAGCAGGTACAAAGGCCAGGGCCTCCCAAAACAACCTATGTCGAAGATTGTCGAAGATTGTCGAAGATTGTCGAAGATTCCAGTCGACAACTTCGACAACCAAATTTTGTTCCGGAGATCAAGGAGAACAAATTGACGAAGGGATAGTCTAATAATGTCTAATAGTCAAAAGGGATGCCAAGCATTGCCAAGCTATGTTGTATTTTGTTGTCAACAAGAGACTCGAGAGCGTCTTGCTATGAACACCCCGCAGCGCAACTCTCCTCCCATGCTCTCCTCGTGTGCCGAGTTCTTCAGCTCCTGGGGTAGCGAACCGGTATTGCTCCGACCTCAGCAGCCGATGATACCGCACACACAGAACACAAATGCATTCCAAGCTGCTCAGACCATCTGGACCATCTCAGACCAATACCATGTCTTGCCATCTCTTGCCATCTTCTGCGAATTTCTGCGATGTCTTGACATGTCTTGCCATGTCTTCCCATATCGTCCCAGATCATGCTAGATTCCTTGAGGTTGTCTATCCTTGTCGGGAGCGAGGCAGGTTGCATCAGATTTGGCAAGCGATTTATATTTAGTTTACTACTCCTGGGGAGACTCTACATTGCCTAACCGAGCCCAACCCAATCAAAGGCACAAATAAGCTTGCTGTGAGTAACGTTCCTGAAGCTATTTGAAGCTCAACTGCTCGCTTTGGCTGGCACTTTCGAACCCCAATATAGCCCAAATGATATTCTGCTGCAGGCAGCAATAATTTCAGCGGCTGCTGCTTTTGTTGGCTTCGCGGGCTTTCAGCTATTCATAGGAGTGCTTCGTTGAATTATGTTGAACTTGCCTTGAAATAGGCCAAGTACCCGTAGCACTTGAAGCAACACTGCGTGTCTCACCACCAGCGCTTCCAGGAGCAGTGATAGGCCTACTTGTTGCTCAGATCTTTGTATCATGGGCAGCTGGCTGGTTCGATGCTCAGAGCCATGATACAAATCAGCAATTGGTCTTCAAAAAGTGATAGTGTCTTTCCGTTTTTCAATTTCCATTCCCTTTCATGGGAGACATGAAGGTCGATCCTAAATCAACCTGACTTACTGTACTCTTGCTACCTGCAGCAGAAAGACTTTTCAGAAGAAAAGTCAGCCTGAGAACCTCCAGCAAGACAGAGCATTCCCTGTAGCTATGCTGCCTTCTGTTTTTGAAGAAAATCAGGCCTAAATTGTTCATACCTTGCACTCCTGGATGCCTTTGCCAGGGCTGAAGCAGCTCAGTCCATTCATGTGGACCAAAGTGGAGAAAAAATCAAAATGCGAGTTGACAAGTGACAAAAAGTCACAAATTCCAGCCCAAAAAGGCCAGCAAAGTATGCAAGGTCCGACCATACCCAAATTATCCCAACGTATCCCAAAGTATACCCCTCTCAGAAATGGACCAAACAAGAAATCAGCATCAAAGAGGGCGTTGGGCAAGCGCAATTTTGAACTATGTTTTGGCCGCATTTCTTTTGCGTGTGCTCAATCTTGATTGCTTTGGCTGAGCTGGAAATTTGTCAAGAGCTACTCAATCTCGTGACCAGGATAAGTTTTTCTTTGCAACTCCGAGTCGGGTCTTCCATACAAGTAATCAAGTACCCTGGTCAGTTTCTTTTTGCTTGTCTAGCTTCCATTGATGCCGAGTAGGGTCACACAGCAAGCCAGCTGCAACCATTGATCAGGGAAATAAGATGTTGCAAAAAGATTAATAACAACATCGCTGCAATCCACACATTGCTCCAAGCAGGGAAAAAAATGCAAATCGAAGAGGTGGAGGTTTTAGCAACTGGAAAAACAAACAGTTGGACTAGTTGGGCTTCCTCAACAGCCATCAAAAGCCATCAAAAGCCCATGGAGACTAAGTCAGTTTTGAGCTGGAAATGGATGGATTGTTTGGTTTTAGGTGTCCTGGTGTGCCATTCTGGTGACAAGCTCAGCCGCCATGTCACGTTGTTGAACTGTGTTTTATGATGTTTTATGATGTTTTATGACCCTTCTGTGTTTGTTTGATCTTTTTTGAAACATGTGCAAAGGATTGCAATCGCAGGTACTTGGTCTTCCTAGCCGTGGGTGTAGCAGCCACCGGCTTTGGAGACAAGACTGCTGCTGCAGTGCTTGGCTACGCCGCAGCAGGTTTGATGCTGTCAAGGTGCAATGTCTCCGAAATGCACAATGTTGATATTTTTGCAAAATGTCTTCTGAACTTAGAAGATGGCGAAAGAATTCAATAGATTCTACCCTCTGGTAATTTAACATAGCTATTGAAAATGGCCGTTTACAATGGATTTTCCCATTAAAAATTGTGATTTTCCATAGCTATGTTAGCTTACCAGAGGGTAAAGGTTGTTTCTTCGATGCTTCGAGTTTTCCCTGTGCCATCCAAATTCAATGGTTGCTCTTCAACGGACGTTATCCGTTTTTTGCAGTTGCGCGGTCTTCTTCTTGGCCGAGCTTTTCACAGCTGCAGAACTGCCAGCTTCATGGGTAGACTCGGTGGCCCAACCGAGTTTACGTTGTCTTGCAGAGTCTGGCAGAGAGCTGATTGAAAAGCTGGTTTGTGTTTGGGAGGTCCCACGGGTTTTCGCATTGTTTGTTCATGCTTGTTCTATGATGTGGTTGTCAAATCGAAATTTAAAAAGCTTCGGAGCGTGCTGGAAAGGTAGACGCTCTCGTGAACGGTGATCAGCCCAAGCAAAAACTGGGAGAGGCTCCGTAGATGTGGTTGGGGTAGGGGGTCAGAAAAACAAGGTGGGGGTCAAAAAAACAAGGTGGGGGGTCAGAAAAACAAGGTGCCCGATGTGGTTTAACAAATACTGCCGCAGCAAAGTGGCTTTTGCAGGGTTGGTGAGGAAAATCTGAGGGCTTTGAAAGTGTCTGCCCCTCTGCCCAGATGGCTTTCATCATTCGCCTTTGCGGTTTCGTGCTTTGGTTTGTCACATCCTCAGATTCATCACAAATTCTTCAGTCTTCTCCGGTGGCACAGCCGAAACTTGCTGCTTGCTGCAACATGTTTGCTTGGAGGGGACAATGGCCTTCGGCAAGAAGTGTTCCGCTTGGTTCAGAGACAAGCTTCAAGACAAAGAACCCTTGAGGCGAGCATGCAGTAGAATCTCAGTAGAAGCATCTAGAAGCTTCTTGAAGCTTGTGTTTCCATCAGCAATTCACACCACGCCACAGAGCCAGAGACATTCGACCGACTTCGTCGACTTGGTCGACTTAGCCTCCGAATTTCTTGGTGAGTGGTGCTTCAGGCAGCTTGCAGAGCCGCTGATGGACTCACCGGCAGCCGTTTGACCGCACCAACTGTGCCACTTCGATCTACTTCGGTCCAAACACCAAGGGAGGCCTGGAAGTGCTTCCAGTGCCCTGGCTGAGCCTTGCATTTGTTGTTCAGATCACTGTCAAATATTGTCAAAATGTTTCACAAGGTCATGCAATGAATGCCTTCATGGCCTTCATGTCCGCTTTGCACAACTTTCGCCTGTGGAATGGATTCAGATGTGTTCAGCACTTGTGCAGATGTTGACTGTCAAGTTGAGACATCCTAGCACATGTTAACATGTCAAATGCATAGGTTCAGTGGCCCGTGGTATGTACTCGGCATGTTACTGCGAGGTCCAGAATTGCTTCACCCGCAGCTGTAGAGACCAGACACTGCCAGACACTGACAAGAATGGCGCTGCAGTTCCAAGATGTTTGTTGAGTCTGTTGAGCCAGTGGAGTCCATCAAACTTGAAATGTTCTGCACGTTCGAACAGACAGGTCATGTCGATTCTGGACATTTCTGGAAAGTGTAAGGAAATTGCAGGGAATTTATTTATTCCAAGAATTTCCAAGTCTTCTGCGGAAAAGTCTTGGCTCAAATGGGGATTTTTAGAACGCAGCAGCCTGCTGTATCGGCGTGGGGGACTAAGCTTTGGTCTACTCAAGAACACATGGCAATGTGATTCACTTTCCCGTTCCTCTTCCCTTCCACTTTTTCACAAAACCATGGTTAGCGATAGGGACCCCCAAAAGCGATACCCATTTTTTTTGAACCAAGCGAAGAACAAGAGTTTCGACAACGGCTCATATGTCTATATCATATATCCATATTACGTACTATACACCTCACGTGTTTGTAATTGTTTACACAGTATTATATAGTATTATATATACTGTATATATATATATACATATGTATGCACGCATATATTGTATATTGATTTACTTGTACAGCTGAGCCACCTGGCTTTCTTTGAGTAAGGTCTTTGATCATGTTTGGAACTCAGCCGTTTTGTGTGGACAGCACAAGTGAGGCACTGTCTGACGGCTTGAGCGGCTTGAGCGGCTTGAGTAGTTGGATAGTTTGGTTCCGAGGCAAAAAGCGAATGGCCCTGTTGAAGCTTAAAACGGAGCTGGAGAATGCACTAGCGCGGGCCTCAAAGACTAGCACAGAGCTCCATGCTCCACAGGAGTCGCCCACATCTGTTTTCGAATACTGGTAGAAGATGAAGAATGATGAAGATGCATTGCATTAGATTGCATTGGATTGCATTTGATTGCATTAGATTGCATTAGATTGCATTGTTGTTGCATTTTGTTTGTGAAAGGAGAGATGTTTGAGAAGCTGCAGAACATCTCAACAAACCTATCCTTTCCCGTCATACTGCAACAATTGGTTCTCGTTTGCAGCGAGCTGCTGCTTCATGGAATCGCTGCAAAAAGAAATCCCAGCTTTAAAAAGGTCTTTTTGCTTTCTATCAAGTTCATTGCACAACGAAAGAATGATGAGAACGGCAAACTTCAAAATACATCTAATCTAGTGTTCAAAAACATGTTTGTTTGCCTTCATGTAGCTGTATGCAACACAACGATGTGCTATACAACTTACAAATCTTCCCTGTCTTTTCTTTGTTCCGTGGATATCCCTACTGCTGCAGGGTGAGCTCAGTCTTCACGAGGACTGGTTGAAGCCTTGAACTACTGAAGCACCACAACAATCCATACGAAGTAAGCAAGACGTACTTACAGCATACAGTTCTAGAATGTTTTGCACAACTTCAAGACATTCAAAGCATGTGCACAGACATCCGGAATATGTACAGCACATAATATTCTGATTCTGTTCCGTTAGAAACTGCCGCATGTGCCCTTCTTTGAGCCATCGCCTGTGGGTACTGTTTCAGTGTCCCTCGGTCCGTGGAGATATGATGATTTGGAAGTGCAACGCTTTCCAGGCGTCACTCTTTTACTATGTGTATCTATGTGTTTTTACGTGCGACAGGAACGAGAGTGGAAAATACGAGTGCAGATGTTCGTCCAATACCAGGTCCCAGTAGATTTGCCTCACATTGAAAAGGTGTGAGACCGACATCGACGTGAAAGATACCAACAAATCGATCTATAATAGCTATCAGACTGTCTCAAAGACTTTTACTATAATCTCTTTCAATATCGTTTTTTCCAGCAAATTGCAGTGTAGACAGCTTGTGTGGCCACAGAGAGAAAATCGGGCTTTGCATTCAGGTTCAATTGAATCAGATTCTTGAAGTTGCAGGATGGCATGGAGGACACAAACTACACTCTAGCTCAATCGTCCCTCCCTGAGATGTATTCTAAGACAAGTACTGACAGGTCAGAATTGGGGATGTTTTCCATGATTTGAACCTGGCCCAAGGAGCATACTGAAACTTTCGGTTGGTCATGTTTGGTTGAAACTCGAAATGACCTTGTTACAATATGTTACAATCTTGTTCAAGTTCTTCTTGTTCGTGTTGTTTGTGTTCGAAGGCTGCTAACAAACCTGCCCATCTGATCCTGCACCACCTCATAGCAGGTGTTTAGGACCATGTTGAGCCTTTTTCTGGTCAATTGATGTTGAGATATGTTCACTTTGCTTGATGGGAGGACCATCCATTGCTTCCATGTTAGTGGCATACCTAACCTATTTCCATTTTGTTCTCAGGACTGTCATATTGTGAATTATTGGCACTGGCCTGACTTGAGAGAAGTATGTGATGTCATGCCATGCTGTGTTTGTTTGATGCCACTCTGTGTCAGGTCGAGGGCGCAGCCTGATATTGACACGGAAGATCATGAAGCGGAAGAACCTGGTGAGATGGCTGGAAAGGCACCAGTTCAGCAACGCTCTGAGGAAATGCAATTAGTAAAGAAAGGTTGCGGAAAGCCTTGTTATTAATGCACAATCATACACTATATACATATATCTATATATATATTATACATATATATATAATTATATATATAATTATATATATATATATAGATGTGAGTGTATGTATATACATATACATATATACACAGATATGCATTGCATTTTGTATGTATGTATTCGGTGCAAGCGGGAAGAAGGGTACCCCAAAGGTTCTCCAGTGATTCTCTGCGGGACAGTAGAGCCCATTCCATTGTGCGGGGGCTCGACTGTCTATGAATTGAAAGGATCTTAAGACTCTTTAAGACAGAGACTCTAGCTTCTGCAGGTTTTCAGGTTCTCAAAGCTTCGTTGTTTCTGTAGCTTTGGAGCTCATGAAGTTTCTCCCGAACTCTTAAAGTCCACCAAGAGTCGTGTTTGTTTAAACCCATATTGCCTGAGTCCTTTCTTGCGTGTAAATGAGCGCGGGCGACTTTGCTAATGCAGCCCGTACATGCATGACCGGAGCGATTCTAGCAGGTTCATGGAGGTTCTGAGTTCCAGACAATGGCTGGCTTTGACTTTTCGAGAGGGTCATGTAAAGGTTCCACAAGGGAAGCTTTCCTCTGCAGTTGGCTCTGATGGCTGAAGAAGCCTTGGAGCCTTTCGGTGTCCGGGTTTTCTCAAAGTTCTTCATAGCTTTTATGTGCTTGTTGAAAAACTTCAGGGTTTTTTGGGACTTGTTTTTTCAGTCTCAGAGTGGGCAGTGAAGGCTTTGGTTGCACAGAGCGGATGCTCTTTGACGCAAGTTTCCAAGGGGATGCCAAGTAGCCAAGTTCCATCAAGTTTCCCAGTTGCTCATCCAAGTCCAAGATTCAACTAGAGTCACTAGAGGTACCTGAAGGTTCAGGCCTCTTCGGCCTCTTCGGTTTTTGCTCGTACTTTTGTGGCTGTGTTCCAATACTTGCAATGTGTTCTCGGAGCTTCGCGGGTGCTGGCACTTTTGGAATTTTGCAACACTTGGTTGGCGGGTCGCACAGAGAATACTCTAAACAGCTCATAATATTTTCAGCATGGATTGTACAGTCAGGTAAAAGTATTTGGGAACAGGACATCAGCAATGGCTTCCTAAACTGAGTGAGTCAACTTAAATTGTGATGTCATGCTCACAGGCCGGAGGGCCTGGTTGGAATACGCGGATGCCTTCTGTGGGGTCCACAGCTTTTAGCTGTTGAAATTGCACTGCAGTCTTCGGCAACTCCCTTCGAGACTCTCGTAAGTTTAAAAACGTTTGTCAAGCATTGAAGGTTGGCTACTGCAGTACTGCCGCCACAACGCCGCTGGCAAGTGCACGGCCCTTAGACAGTTCATCAGCTAGTGCTAGGGCATATCGGCACTGCTAAGACTAATAGTATTTAAGAATCATATGATCTAAGTGATCCAGATTTCGAAAGTAAGCTTGATGGAAAGGATTGGAAAATCGTTGCAACGTCTATGAAATCCTGTCAATGCCGGCATAAAATTCAGCCCAAGGCCACAGCATCGGCCATGCCTTCTACACCCCAGGAAGGAAGAAGTGGAGAGCTGACACCCAGAGGGTCTCAAGCACCATGACAGCAACTGGCAATTGCGATCTGAGTTTAAGGCGCAAAGGTAATGAAAGGTAGCAACAAGGCAACGTGATGCAAAGTGGCGGTCAAAAGGATATGACGTTGTCTCGGATTTTATTCCAAACCATATCCAAGGATGATTTTGAAGCTCCAGTGGGTGTAGAAGGGGCATGTCATATTGCTTTTGATCTAAGATGATCTAAGGAATGCAAGGGTACTGAACTCTTGAACGCTCCTGGGCAGTGTGATTTGCTCCCAGGAGGCTGAGATCGAGCTCAAATGTAAGCATTGGGTAGCAGTGGGTACTGTAGCATGCCATATGGAAATATATTGAACAGAGGACAAGTTGAATGCAAGTGGATGCAAAATGTTCCAACATGTTCCAATTCAGCTGCGACCAGTTTGTGAAGTTTCCGGCACAATAGGACTACTCTATGCTTTCCATCCGTACTCCTTCAGAGTACAATGAGCATGATGCTTGATGCCACGTTCAGTGAATTTGTGTTTGTTTTCTCCAGGCGTTGGTCATTTTCGTCTTGGAACAACTTGTTTGCAATTGACAAAAGGGTGGCCGCCCTAGCGGGTTTGGGAAGACTCAAGAACTCCACAAGAGAACATTCAAGATTCTGTAGCAGAGTTGCATAGCAAGAAAGGGTTATATGACAAAAGGTCTTGAGCAAGGGAGCCATCCTATCCAGATTCACCCAAGCAAAGAATAGCATCGTGTCATTCCCAGGCCGCTGAAAGCCTTGCCAATTCAGCAGCGAATTGAAGAGGCTGAGGCGACCTTGGGCATGTCTTGGAGAATCATGAGTGTTCAATGAAATGTCTCGAAGTTGAAACTACACTAAGTCTAGTCTATATGAGTCGATAAGAATCTATAAGACATGGCTTGTAAATTATGCGCTAGCGTCACAAGTTGTACTCTACGTCTTGTCTATAGGATTGTTCACATAAATATAGTGTAGATACTGCCTGGTACATGTAACTCGTCGCAAACGTTTGGCATATGTTTGTCATGAAGCACAACGAGATAGGTTTGTTGCCGTCTTCAGAGCTACATAAAGATCCATACAAAAGTCTGTACTGAACAGACTGTACAGGATAGATGGCATCAAGCACAAAGAATTATAGAAAAGCCTTGGATGACTTGCAGAGGTGGCACCAGCAAATCATAAGATTTCTTGATCGAAATAATCAAAGCCCTGTAAAATCTTACAATTACCACTTGATGCCACGTGGGGAAAAATGAACAAAGTTATGGAAAAGTTGGATCAAAGTGATGGAAGTGAAGCTTTGAAGATCTTTGAAGCTTTAAAGACTGCTTCGCAAAGATTTGCACTGCTCATGTTCCATTCGATTCTCAGCAGACGACTTTGCACCACTTCGCTCTGTGCCCAGGCGGCTGAAGCCAAATTGAAAGCGGACTTAGACGGCCTGGGAGCGCTTCGAGAGTCTGGCAAGGCTGTGCCATCGGTGAACGTTTGTCAGACACAGATGGTGAACCTCTCGATGCAACATGTGGAGATATACTGATATGTACTGATATAATTTATACAATATGGTGTATAGATTATTGTAGGATAGAGAGAGAGAGAGATGACAAGTATATACAAGTATATGTATATTATCAATATATATATATATATATATACATACATACAGTGGAAACAAGTCATACAACATATCTAAGATCATTTAACATCATCTAAAGAAGTCGAGAGCTGCCACAAATCTAGAAATCGTTGGGCATTTTGGCACAGACAAACAATGACAAGTTCAGTCCAGTGCATCGATGTTTGTTCTTGTTTGTTTCAAGAAGACATTTTAAGACTGTGTGAAAAGCGTTGATTAGTTCTTGTACTCATTCTGCTTCAGTCAGGCTGGACTTCAACTCGTTTTCTCAGTATCATGTAATATGCTACGCTGCTACACTGCTACATCCAATCAAGCGGGCACTGCATGTCTCATCTTGAATACAGAGCATGAAGGATCAGGCGGAAAGCGCTGCTTTGGATGCCTTGTCGCTGGCACAAGCATCCCTACAAGCTCGTGGAATACCAGGCTGGCTATTTTCCTGTCCGAAACATTTCTGAAGATAGCCTAGAGGGACGTTTCTTTTCCAGTGATTCAGTCAGCAGCATGGGTGAACCAGACGATCATCAAGACTTTGACAATTGATCGAAATCAATGTTTGCTATCATGCATGCGCAGATAACAGAGGTGTGGGTGTGTGTGTGTGTGTGTGCATTTGAATCACTGCGGGTGGCCTTTCTTTGTTAGCTTTTTTTGGTTAGATTTGTTGTCTTCAGATTGGTTCTGTTGGTACTGATTTTGGAATCTTGTGGTTTGGTGTCGTTAGGTGAGAGTTATTGCAGGAGTATGTCAGTACTCGTAGGACAAAAATTCGTCAATTCGGTCCACAGCGTGTCCAACACGACTTGCAGCTTTCATTCAAGTATGTCCACATCTTGTGAGAGAAGTTTGAAGCTTGTGCATTCTGCCACATGAGGTGCTTCTTCGAGTTCGACTATGTAGTTGGAGTCTTAGAGAAATTGCACGTTTGGAAATCCAACGGAGCCCAAAGAGTGACATCACAAGACTGCAGGGGAGGTTCACCAGGTTTAAAAATGGTTCAACATGTTAAAATATGTTCAACCTCATTTGTTGCTGACTTCATCGGCTGAGGCAATATTTGACGTGCCGTCCATCGGGCAGCCTGGCCAACACATCTCAAGTGTGGCAAATGCCCAGAGATGATGCGCCAACAAATTTAACGTCGGGGGCAATCTTGGCTCCTGCTACTTCCCACTGGACCATGGTTGTCAATGGTGCTTTACGCCTGTATATGCCAGGCTTTTTTGTGGAAACGCATGTCCATCATAAATTCTGAATGCAAAGTCAAGTGGTCTTCTAGTCTTCTAGTACCAGATGCATCTTATTTTTTGAAATTCTTAAGCAGATTCAAAGTCGGAATGTTTCTAAAAGCATGCTGTTGGCCATGCGAGTTCTCCACCCGCACCTATGTTTGAACTTTAATTCGCAATGTCGCTTAGCTAGAGGCCCTTAACGACGGCAATAGGATTCGCCGACGATACATTCATTGTCAATTTGGGAAGGTATTCTCAAATGTAGTTACCCATCCAATTAAAATGTTGAAATACATTAAAGTTAGATTACAATGAATTATATCATATTGGATCTAGATAGGAGATATAACCAGGTATTTTGAGAACGCTGTGTTTAATAGCAGTAAGGGTTCCAGGGTTCTAGCTTGCATGGGGTTATACAATGCATTTTCTGTGGTACACCAGCCCCAGACCTGCGAGATGGAAACCGACTAAGCCCTGTTGTTGGGAATTACATGAATTGCCCATTTGAAATCCGCGCGCACTGAGGGTGCTAGAGTGTGGTACTTTAGTATCGAATGAACCAACTCAATGAAATCAGCATGCTGGTACAGCTTCAGACATTTTCGATCATTCTCAACAAGTCGCAGACCGCCAGAAATTGCATAAGACTGTCGTAATTTACACATTTTTCATATCGTCACAAAATTGTCCAAAATTAACTGTTTCGAGCGATCATTTGCAGAACATGAGCTCAACCTGGGTCAACCTGAGCCAACTTGGCACCAACTTCAGCCCAACGTGGCCACTTGGCTCCAACTTGGACCCAACGGGGTCCAACTTGGGCCCAAGTTGCGCTCGTGTGGTGGGAGCTTGGACCCATTATTGCCGACTCAATGCGAAATGCTGAAAACATGCAGTTTTCGCCGCTACTGGATTTCCACGATTTCTTTTTTTCCTTCGGTGGTTGATTCCCCAGGTTGGGCCAGTGTTGGGCTCAATTTGAGCTACAGTTGACCATGGACGGCCCAAATTGCGCAATGTTAGACTCAACTGGCGCCCAAACGTGCCGAAGTTTGGCCAGAGAATTCCAAAAAGGGGCAAGTTTGATTCAAATAGGCCCAGGTAGGTATGCGTTCAGCCCGCACCCAGCTACCGTGCGCCTCAACTTCAAAAAGCCGTCCCGATCTTCGCAGTTTCCTTTCCGCTTCTACGTAGCTCGCAGCCTTTCATATTGCGCGCATGAGCCAGAAGAGTAATTGAAAAAGTGCTTGGGCTTTAATTTGGGACAATTATTTTTATTTTATGAATTTATAATATATTTTGTATATCTATATTATAAGATTATGAAATAAGGTGCCAATATAAATATTATATTAATATTTATTAATATTATGGAATATAATTTTAGTGTAAATATCATTTAGTAATATTTGATATTGATAAATTTGAATATAATTTATTTGGGGAAAAAAAATATATATTCTAAAAAAATATATTGAAATGAAGAAGATATATATTATATTAAATTAAATAAGTATTTATTATTATTATATAGCGCGTTAGTATTATATTATGAAATTTGGAATTTTTCGAGGTATTCGCTTTTACGTTTCCAACTAAATTTATTTGCTTTTAGATCGTATTTCTATGTCTAACTGGATTGACTTGCTTTTAGATTTTATCTCCTTGAACCATCTTGAACCCTTATTACGACGTTAAGAAAATTTCTCTATCTTTAAATAACCTTATGTTTCTAACTGGACTCACTTACTTTTTGATCTCATATTTTTGAAGGCTTTTTTGCGGCTTGAAGCCCCTATCTGTAAATGGGCTTTAGTTTTTATCTCTTTGATTTTTAATATACCTAAGATGTCTACTTTTTACGACCCCCGGAGGCGAACCTTGAATGACCTCGTATCTCCAATTGGACTAACTTGGCTTTAGATCTCATCTCCTTGAAACCCTTTTTAAGACGCCAAGAGACAATTTCTCTATCTCTATATGACCTCATGTCCCCAACTGGACTCACTTATCTTTAGATCTTATTTCCTTCAAGGCTCCTCTACGAGTCTCAGAGCCTATCTCTAAATGGCCTCTAGTGCTTATGTACTTTAATTTTTATCTCCTTGAAAGTTTTTTACGATTCTAAGAGGTAATTTTTCTATTTTTATATAAATGACCTCATGTCTCCAATTGGATTTACTCTCTAAATGGCCTCTAAACCCATGTTTCTTGCTTTTTTTTACTGCCGTCATAGCGTGTTATTCGAAGGAAAAAAGGCATGAAATCGAGATAGCAATAATATTTAGCAACAGGTGAGTGAGCCAAAATGAGATTTTTCTTTTGAAAAATAGGCTATGACGGCACTAAAAAGGGCAAGAAACATGGGTCCCTTGCGATCCGGTTCCAGATCCCAGATTCGAATTGGCTTTCGTTACATCCTTCTCAGGTATATCCATCACCCCTTGCCTTTAGATCCTATCTCCATCTCCAACTGGACTGACTTGCCTTTAGATCTCATCTCCTTGAACCCTCGTTACGACGCCAAGAGGCAGTGTCTCTANTTAGATCCTATCTCCATCTCCAACTGGACTGACTTGCCTTTAGATCTCATCTCCTTGAACCCTCGTTACGACGCCAAGAGGCAGTGTCTCTATCTCTAATGATCTCATGTCTCCAACTGGACTCACTTACCCTTTGATCTCATATATCCTTAAAGGCTTCTTTACGACTTGAAGACCCTATCTGTAAATGGGCTCTAGCTCTNTCTAGCTCTCATCTCCTTGATTTTCAATATACCTAGAATGTCCACTTTTTACGACCCCCATGGAGGCGAACCTTGAATGACCTCGCATCTCCAGCTGGATTCGCTTGGCTTTAGGTCCCATCTCCTTGAGACTCTTTTTAAGACGCCAAGAGGTAATTTCTCTATCTCTATGTCTATATGACCACATGTCCCCAACGGGACTCATTTACCTTTAGATCTCATTTCCTTCAAGGCTTCTTTACGAGTCCAAGAGCCTATCTCTAAATGGCCCCTAATGGTCATGTCCTTTATTTTTATCTCCTTGAAAGCTCTTTACGTCTCCAAGAGGCACTTTTTCTGTCCCTAAGTGACGTCATGTCTCCAATTAAATTCCTTTATTTTTGTCTCTTGAAACCTCTTTACGATGTTTCTTGTCCTTTTTGCTGCCGTCATAGCGTGTTTTTCGAAAGAAAAATGGCATGAAATCGAGNATGTTTCTTGTCCTTTTTGCTGCCGTCATAGCGTGTTTTTCGAAAGAAAAATGGCATGAAATCGAGACAGTAACAACACTTAGTAGCAACAGGTGAGCGAGCCAATATGAGGATTTTTCTTTCGAAAAACACGCTATGACGGCAGCAAAAAGGGCAAGAAATATGGGTCCCCTTCCATCCTGTTCCAGATCCCAGATTCGAACTGGTTTTCGTTACATCCTTCTCAGGTATGCACTATATACGTATATATACATCTCTGTGTGTGTGCGTGCAGATGCACGTGCGTCTTTGCATGTGTGCGTGTGTAACAATTTAGTTTACCATAGAAGGTGAGGAGCCTATAGTCAGCAAATCAGAATGGATACCTCTGAGGCGACAGCTACACCGTCCTGGATCGCATCATTCAACGCTCGGCAGCGGGCGCCTACTCCAATAGGTTTGGTCAGTTGATGACCGCATGGTCACAAGCGCATGTTTGTATCGCCAAACATGCGGTTGACGTCTTTGTATTTCTGTGGGGGTGGATGAGTGGGCAGTCCCAAAGCCATGTGGGGTTGCGCGCATCAAAGCTGCAAACATGAACACTCTCAGTGTATTCTAACAATGTGGTCACATATTTATTTCAGTTGTGTATATGAATCAGCCATGCGGTCAGTACTCATACCTCTGCCGCATTTCACAGGTGCCCCAAGCTGCAGCCCCATCAAAAACAGCACCCGGCTAGCATCCCAACCAATCCATGGCTGATATGTAGTTGAAGCATCTGTTGAAGCACACAGCTGCATTCGCTAGCACTTGCATGTCTTGTCAGAGCTGACAAGTTACCTTGAGGAAATGGGGCCTCAGATCCACAAATCCCATCCTCCGCTTTTAAACACCCTCCAGAAACCGTGGTTTAGTAGGTGATTTGCACACATTTGGAACACTTTGGGGCCTTTTAGATGGTGTTTAACTGTGTTGAATATTGGTAAGAGAGATGTTCAGATCGCGCCGTGGCATGCGGCTGGTTTTCCCATCCTTCCCATCGCGGCTTCTGCAGGCGGATAACTGCAGCCACTCGGATGCAGCTGAGCAAACAGAGGGGAGGGATTTTTTAATAGATATTAATATCATTTAATATCACTTGTCCAAAGTCCTCAAAATTCAAAAGTATCTCCTGAAATCTGACATTATCCATCTGAGATGTGCTCTACTCTGATTCTTGATGACTCGGTAATTTGAAGTCTTTAAGTCTTTGTGCGGATCCAGCCCGGCCACTTTTTCGAACAGAGTTATGGACACAATCTGCTGGCAGGGCCGAGATGTCATCCAATTAGCAACTTGGCGACAATGGTCACCGACATGTGGTGTATGACAAGATCCCAAAACAGGTCCCGTGTCAAAAAAACAACGGAATGCACGTCACTTGTATCAGTCATGATTATTGAAACCAAAGCTGCCTTCAATTCATACATGAAAGGTTGTTTTATGTCAAGATGGGTGTTTGTTTTTTTCCATCAGCCAGATTTGACAGTTTCTTACATCTAAAAAGGGGTAGTTCCATGTAGAGGCCTTTTCAACATCCAACATTTTATAATCTGGCTGATGCTTTGACATATTTATTGAACCCCCAACCCATCTGCAGAATATTGAATACCCCCTTACGGGCCCCCAGAATACATCCAAGCATATCCGGTACCCACTATTTGGGGGATGGGATTAATTGTTCTCCATCCTGTCAGCACCAACTAATAATGGCATCGACCAGGGCATGTGGTGCTAGGTTAAGTTCAGATATTAAGGAGGTTCACGCATTTACCCTTCATGTTGGACGCTTCATTGTGGTTTACCCACAGAGTCCGTACATCGCTTCAGCCATTTTTGGCCGAGAGTGGCACCATCCTCACCTGTGACCTTCGTCCCTACTATGGCTTCAACCCTGGAGACAGCACCGTACCCAGCGGTGAGTGAAGGCGAATCAGAAACGTCGCAGGATTTGGTCCTTCAGCCGCATGGGATTGGCAAAGAACTGGAGGCCAACAAAATAATACCATGAAGATAGGTTGAAGTTTTGGAGGTGGGTTCCTAGCAAGCTTTGATTACCAGAGGGTAATTCGTGCAACCAGCAGTTCTGTGTGTTCACGACATCTAGGCTCACGATCACCATCAGCACCACACCCACCACCACTACCAGCATCAAACAAATCGCTAGCATCAACGCGCAGTCAACAGTTCATTATTTGCTCTTGACTCTTGATCTTAGCTCTTGATCATGATCTTGGCTTTTCACTTTTTATCTGAGCTGTTGATCATGATGAAGATGAAGAAGAAGAAGATGAAGATGATGATGATGATGATGATGATGATGATGATGATGATGATGATGATGATGATGATGATGATGATGATGGTGCTGATCGTGATGACGAATGATAACAAGTCCTGCTGATTCCGTGGCAGTTTTTCCATCCTCAGGAAGCTTCCCCCAGAGAGCCCGTTTCGCCCGATGTCATGGGAACGCTGTCCCGAGGCCCTGTGGCTCGGCCGCAGCCGGATGGGGGTCCTTCCACTTTTGGGACCACAAGCATCAAAATTGAGGCTGAACTGGGGAAAAAATCATGTCAATTCAATTCACCCAACAGTATGGCATATATATATATATATATATATCAACATGTTGACAGTATGGCGGGTCAAAACCATTGAAAACCCTATGATTTTGCAGTATGAAAGGGGGCATGGACAGCAATTTCATTACCTATTGTTTTGATGTTCACTCCTTGCCAGGTTGGTCAAGGTTATTGCTTCTTCCCACGGCCTATTTAGATCTATTTAGGCGGTACCTCTTTCTGGAAGACTCACGCAGGCCCTACAAATATTTGGAAGAACTTTTGGGGCGACTGCAATTTCATCAATTTCAGGCTGGAATAGCGGCAACCAGAGGCATAGCTTCTCCCCTCTGCCCACGCACCAAGGAAAAAAAACCCTGATCACAAACTCCTCACCCGACCCACCTCCCACCTCCAACCAGTCTCCTTGCAGCTCCTGAAAATCTGGAATCCCCAAGAAAAATCCTTGCAGGATTGAAAACCCTTGCAGGACTCGCTCGGATTTGCAAGTAAAACATTAAAATCGATGCTCTCCTGCAACGAGTTCCCGAAGAAAAATCCGCTTTAATTGCCTAAACCTCCGTTTTGCTCATCTCTTCCTGCCACCAGGATCTTTTTCAATACCTCCATATGAGCCCCTAAAATGAAAAGATCCAAAACTAAAATGACTAAACCAGGTGTTCGTTTGGGTGGCATTTATTACGGGGGTGGGATTGGTTAAATCCAAGTCTGTATCACTGAAAAGTGTCATTGCATGCTGCATTTTTTGCTGGTTAAATCTCGTTTTTTGCGGAGTAAATTGTAAGTGTTGATGGTTAAACCTCCATTTTTATCCATTTTTGCTATAGTTAAGTGGCATTTTTCCTTGAGGTCTTCACTTCCATGGTCGAGGACGCCATGGATAGCGACCTGCCCTTGGAACCCACCAAGCGCCCGGCTCGCTGCACCCCAGAGGCTACCGTTGTACCTATAGAAATTGTGGCAAGTAACAATCAAACAGTCACCTGCAATGGAACTGATGAAGAATTGGACAGAATTGTAGACTTAAAACACTTAAAACTCCATCTCGGAAGTAAACCTTGCAGTTGCACCAGTCCCATCCCCTGCCCCTGAAAGGTGAAGGCGCTCCTGCTGTCGGCCTGTCTTTTTACGACGATCACCTCCTTCCAGGTTTGGGCTGCACATCTCGCGAATTCTCGCGCTTTGCTGATGGATTGTACCATGGCTCGGCTTGTGAAGACTCGACCCCAATCACAGTATGGAGAGGTCTTTGATGTTGCCATGGCTCATGTGTAGGTGGGCGTTTTAAGCGCCATCTGAGAAAATGGGCCTGTGCCATTCTGTACCCAAAGTCTCTAAGATGTTTGAATTGACTTTTTCCAATTCTCAATCACACGGTGTTAATGATGATTCAAGTTAATGCAAATAAAGAACATGTACGAAAAGGAAGCGGTTTGGCCATGGAATTTGTTCTAGTTCATGGTGTTTGACTTTAACCTGTGGGATTTTTATAGGTTGTGGTGAAGATAAGGAACCATAAATCGATTCAGGTCCAGCCCCGCTCTGTTTCTTCCGAGCCTATGTGCATCATCTCGAACTAACAGGGTGCTGGAGACTTTTTTCAAACATTGATATACCAATATTGTACGCTGGTATGAGAGAGATGAGAGAGGTAGGGTTTACTATCGCCAGACCTCTTCACCAGAGGCATTTCAAGTGGAGTGGATGCTTTGACCTTCATGGGTGGCTTGGTCTGTGATACTTTTTCTTCAATCCCAAAAGGTACAACTACAGATACCAAATACATCCTAATACCAATAAATGATGGTCAATATTCACATGTTGTGAGAGCTGACCGCGTTTTTCGATGGGAAAATATATGATGGCTTCTGTCAGATCCACCAGAAATTCTTCACGTTTAATATCTCCCAAAGATGGGGGCGAGGATGTCCACAGATCAGCAGGATTCTGTGGATTCTGTCATTTTACGGCCTCTATTAAATATGAAGCAAAAAGGCAGTTGATGCACCCTGAGACTTTGAAGTGCCCAATTTAAACAATCAAACCACAGATGTCAACCTTAGAGGCCCAACCAAATGAGATACCATGATATCCCCCCTGCCTTTTTTTTCAGGAAACATCGTAGTGGAATGTCGGAAGCGCGACGGCCGGCGGCACGCCACGTCTCAGCTGATTGTGGTGGCCACTTCGTTGGGGCTCCTGACGTTCTTCACCATCCGAGCCATGGGTGAAAGCTATGGCTCCGTGCTGATCTGCCAAGAACATGGGAGACACGCAGCAGCAGCTGATGTTTTGCGCATGGTCCATAGCTATGAAACAAAAACCCGGGGGGAGATCAAGGGAGATCTGAAGTGAATAATTAGACCACATGCACTTCTGTTTGGTGGCTGGAAATTGGTTTGCCCACACTATGATTGGGAGTCATGCAGATTTAGCTACACTGCCACCTTTCATCCGGTCCTTTCATCCGGTGGTCAACCACTGTTCACCCCGACCCAGGAAACTCTTCAGAGGACGACGACGATGTGAATGGCTGGATTACCTTGGGCTTTGCTCTGGGAAACATGCTCTTCGATAGCATCTGCTTGCTGAACTTCTTCAAGAGCCACAAGCAGACAGGCACGGACCGGGTCATTTTTTATTCACAACATGGCAGCAGTGCACAGCCCCACCCCACGGGGATGCACATCCCAGTTGCTGACTAGGACATAAGCTTTATAGCAACCTCCAAAAAGATAGACAAGTAGATTTCTGCTAGCATAGTAAGAATATGCAAAAATCAAGTTCCCATTCTTTTTGGGGCTATTGTTGATATGCATATGCACACACACATGTATATATATATATATACATTCTATTATGTTATATACTATGCACATGAGAACGGATGTTCTCCTTGGAGATTTTTGCACTTTGCCAGGTGGACATTTAGAATATAGATATGCAACTAATATCAACGGGTTCCACATTTGTGAACAGCTTAGTTGCTGGAAGGATGCACATTCATGGCTCCAGGCAGTGGAAAGCATGTGAATATGTTCTCCGCCTTCCTCCATGTGGGTGCTGACTTCCTAAGGGCCTTCACTACGCTGGCCCGGCCTGGCGTTAGCCATGGGGACGTGGGGACACGGAGAGCGGCCGTTGGTATAGCTGGCTGCTGGTAGTTGAGTTGGTGTCATGGCAATGGATGACAAGAATTGAGCATAGAAAATAATTACCTGACAACGCTTCCTGATTACGAAGACTCATACAACGATTTGAATCCACTTGATTTCTACCAGTTTCCCAGATGACGAACTTTGTCAAGCAGGTCATGTCGTTGCTGATCTTGATTTGCACCACATGGGACTCTACCTGCTTGGATGCCCATTGCAGTTTAGCTTCTCGACTGATGTTGTTTTCGCCGCTGTGGTTTTGGTCTGGGTGAAAGAAAAGGATAGAAAAGTGCCATCATGTTTGATCCGGCAAAACATGGATGGAAATGGAACATCACCATTTTGAAGAGGTACTGTATGTCCAATGAGATAACCCGGCAAACCAAAAATAAGAAACCATCCCGAATTTGGGTTTATTATTGGGTATAGGCCTTTGTGGGATGATGTAAAACAACCCCCAACTGGGTGCCATGGTTTCCGTAGGGGCTGACGAAGTATGAACAGAGTCTATTGGTGGAACCCCCAGCAGCTACAGCAGACTATTGAACTCCGCTATATGCGAACACTGTGCCATGTGTATTGCGTTTGTGTGTCTGCCTCAATAGTGAGAGAGAAAGGGAATGAAAGGGAGGTCAATAAATAAGATTTACCATGTATGCATTCAATTCATTCATGACTCATTAAATTTACATACATACATTCATTCATACATACATACATACATACAGTATGTATATATCCGTGTGTGTGAGTGTGTGTTTGATCTATGCATTAGTGATTTTCATGCTCTTCTATTTGATGATGCACCGGTTCAGTGTGGTCATTTCCCCCTGAGCTGATTGAGGTGATTGGAGTGACCATTTTGTGCGGCGTTGCCGTGGGCTTCTGGAAGTGGATCCGGTTGCTGTTTTCCTTGCTGTTTCGTGATCGGTGAATGACCGCGCGGCCAATGGAATCATGAAAGATGAGTGTGTGAAAACGTGGGTTTGACACGTGTCAACGAGAAAGTAAAGACATGTGTAAGATGGCTATATGCAGTGAAGATTGAAGTTGATGAAAGAAACCATGTTCCAATGGCTGCTGGCATGGCATTTTTGCTATGCTTTATAGCTCAACGCTGAGGGAAGGCCTGGAGTGCGCTTGGAAGTGCTAGGTGAAGACGGCACAATCTAAGCCTTGATTTCTCTTGGCCCTCCTGTACAGCGGGTTTTGTTCATGGCTGAGCCTTTTGATGTCCTTTCCTGTTGGCCAATTGAGGTCCTAAAAGAAACTGCAAGCTCAGTGCTGATTGATATTCATTTTGGTTGTCCTGCTGGCTGTGGTCAAATGACACCGGATGGGGCCTGCCATTACAGTGTGCCACAATTTCCTGGCTGAATACCAGGTTCTGGTAGACAGATGATGCCATACCTTCGACTGTTTTTTTCCCCAGCTCTGTGCAGTTGGTGTTTAGTCGTAGATCTTAACCCATTGTTATACTGTACATTTCAATGCATTCTGTACATAGCCGGTCATAGCCATACCTCTATCGACTAGCAGCATGCATTCTACCATGCAGGATGCATGTGCAAGTGGCACTAAGCACCGCAGAGTTTTTTGGGACTGTGTCATGATGTGGGTGTCGCCAGTGAAACCAGACGATTGAATCAAACATCAACAGGCCAGCGTCGCATAGTGTAGTCGTGTAGGCGGGGGGCATTTTAAAAGCGGCCTCCAAGCTGTCGACCTTTGTCTGAAATCATGGACGAAGACAAGATGAGATCTATGAGAGTGGTTTGTTGCATGCAAAAACCCCAACAAACCTAGCTTAATGGTTGTGTATGTTGGGCAAGTGCTATGAAATAACGCCAATTACAAGTGGTACTTTGTCATATGGTGCCAAAAATGGCTGCACCTTCTGTGGATGTAAGGTCGTTGCATTCGACAGAGATCATTTTAAAGTTGAGTTTCATTCCACCCATCAATGCCTTGAAATACGCCCAAAAAGGTGGTCCAGACATATCCCCGGAGGAAAGATTAGAACCTCTTAACTTGACGTTGTATCCTGCTGTTTTAGTGCTTGTGCCTTCCATGTTTGCGAGGAATAAATGGTGGTGTGGTTTACGTTCAGATGGACTATAAGAAACATGTCCTGGACATTCAAGAACCTTCTGCTGGTATGGCGGTCTTTGCTCACGGTGGTGATAGTTGTCCATAGTTTTCCAATTGTCCACTTGGGCTGCAAAAAACTGGCAAACAGACCCATTGTTATTGCATGGTTTTTCTTTTCGTCTAGTTCTCTATGACTATTCTTTATCTATAGCCCCGCAAGTCCCAGAATTTCAGGCTGGGGTTTGATGTGTTGCTGGGTTACAACCGTTACAACGCCAGCTTGTACAGTTATGGATAGTTACAACTTCGCAGAATGCCTTGAGCAAAGGGGCATGCGATTGTAGCTACCACTGACCTCGGCCTTGGATGCCAACCGTGTCATGGGACTACGCGAGCTATGTTCCACAATCAGTCCGTGAGGGGTTGAGTGGGGATCTCAAGAACTGGGAATTATTCAGGTATTTTGGGTTACCCTCTGTTTATTTAACATAGCGATGGAAAACCACCATTCTTAGTAGGAAAGTCACAATAAATCATCTGTAAATGGGCCATTTTCCATGGCTATATGAAATAACCAGAGGGTATATAATTAGTTCTCATTTTTTGGCAACTTCTTTATCCGGTAGCTGAGCAGCCGTGCATTTGCAAGCCGGGAATGGGATGACAATCCTAGTACAACATCATTGTTACTATAAACTGGTTCTTTGGCGTGTGAACAGGAGTAGGGTTTTAACATTTCATTGTGCTTTCCTTTACCCCTCCCCTCGAAGTTCCACACACAATGATTTGCAAATGCATATGTATGTAAATAGTTCATATACATGTGCACATGTGTGTGCATAGATATATCATGTGTGTGTGTTTGTGCGGGTGCTAGTAAAAATGCTATGATATAGCGCATGCAATCCTTATCTGGCCATTCCCTCAAAGCTCTAAACCCATCATCCCAAGGCAGTTTTTTGCTTCGGCTCAGCTGCTGTGAACGCCCTCATCGAGTTCTTTCGGGCCCGCGACTTCAATCAGATACTCGCCAGACCAAGGGGATGATGGGTTAAGCCTGCGGGAACCCCAAATCCAGAGATTTTGTCCAGCAACATTTGGTTAGGTTTATAGAATTGTATAGCCAACATCAGGAAGCACCCAAAACTTGAAGACAAGGATGCAAGATACAAGCAACATGAACTCGCGGATCTAATGTACGGGCAAAGGGCAGGAGATTTGAATCATGACGGTAGATGTTCAATCCGGTTGGGGGCTTCAAAGGTGTGTATCTTTTTATCCCAGGGATGATGGTCCCCATTGACCTGAACATATCTTTGGGTCACGTTGAAGCCACCAACCAGATCCAATCAGGCAGCAAGGTGCCAGACATGGTTTGAAGTTTTGCAGGAAACGTGCCTTGAACTATTTCCCACATATAGGCAAGCACACACCAAAAGAAGAAAGGTATAAACATACTGATAGATATGTCAGTGAATTATTTAATCAAACATACATGCGACTGGAAGAATAACGGCTACAACAACAACAACAACAACAACAACAACACGTCAAACCCTGGAGACATGGCCATCCTGTGGTCTCATGATGTCTCATGTCTACACGCTGCTCTCAGGGTTGGCTTAGCTGCGCTGTCTGGGATGGGTCTGGTGGTGCTGCTGTTCTTCACCTTCAAGGTGACTTTAGCCGCAAAAAGCACCAGCCTCTGCTGTTGGGCTTTGTGTTCAGCAGCTGGTAGGTACACCATGTGTGTGCACAAGGTGGTCCACCCCAGATAAGTTGGCTTAGAACCTGCATTAGCCTTAGATATATCTACCAGAAGCCCTAGTTATGCCAGTTATAAAGCAAATTAGCTAAGCGTAGGGCATCATCTTGCAGGGATATTGCGGATTTTACCGTAATTCACAATTTTTACCGGGGAGGTGATCAGAATGGACTAATGTTTTTGGGACGTGGTGCAACCACCAACCACATTAAAATCTAGCATTTTACTAGCCCTGATGAAACGTGTGATTATGTGATTTAGTATTATTCCCACCTTGGATTCATGCGATTCTTAAAAGCAAAGAAAAGCAACATGGCCACATTTGCAGCGGAACCTCCAGATTCCTAAAGAGCCGGGAGTTCCATTTCCATCGAGCTATGCGTATATATATATATATATAAAAATATATTTATATATTTATTTATACATATGTCGGATAGAAATGATGCTTCTCCAGTATATTTTGTTCCCTATCTACCTCGTAAATGGTGATGGTTAGTTCAAGTTAGTTCCGCACATTTTATGGTACTCAAAAATTGGCAGCGGAATTTCCCCCATTTATAGATTGTTTTCCCATCAGCACCATCTATAGGGTTTCTTCCCATTTGATTTCACATTTATGGGGAATTTCCCAGCCAGCCATGTTTCGAATAGTGCTCCCAAGCTGCCTCTTGGATCGCTTTGCTGCATCTATTGCTGGTCCAGATATCTTCCTGTATGGTATATGCCATTCTTGTCGGTTTTTAGATGTTGGTAAAATTTCCATACATTCAGCATACATTCAGCAATATGGCTAAGTCGGCTAAGCATCTATACACATATAATATCATATAATCACATATATAATTGGATGTTTGGTTGGCACTTGTAAGATCTTTTAAGCATGTGTTCTGTGTTCAACAAGTTCGACGGCATGGGAGGATGATTCCAACTGACGACTTTGCATATTTCGGATTAAAACCACCAACCAATAGGTTAGTCTATGACCCCACTCACTAGTTTGATATTATCTAGTACCATAAACTTCCCTCAATAGTTACTTTAGTCACAATCCAACCTAGTACCTCCAAATAGCCTCGGATAATTTAACAGTTTGCTATAGAAAATTGGCCTGTTTTTATCTGTTTTTCCATTTCAAGTTCATCTTCGGGCCGGTTTCATGGACCATTTCGGGAGCAACATGTTTCATCCCGGCGATGTTAGGTCAACCTCTTAGCAACCTTCCACGGAAACTTCTTCGTGACTCCCTTTGCGTCTCGGAGACGGGACCTCCATGAGTTCGCGGGTGCTGGTGAGTTTATGGATGATTCTCCGGGAGGGTACGTATCCTTAAATCGCTGAATATCGAATGTCTATTGGTATGATTTGATTTATATATCACAATTATATCACATATATTCATATATCATCATTAATATATTTACTTTTAATTTCAGCAGATTTCACCAGTCATCCAGTGAAGATTATCATATCGGGTGCCATCGCCACAGTGGGATGTTCGCACCAAGGCGCAGTGCATGGGTAGAGGCGTGGGATTGGGCACAGGAAATCATGGGCTCTGTGAACGGTTGATTAACCAATATTGGCCACCGATTATCACTAACCATTACGAATCTGAACCATCTATCATGTGGGAGGGCACCTTGACTGCACAACTGAATCAGACAACATTGACCATCGACACGGAAGTTGCACTAGTCTTCTTTACAGGAATTGAAGCAGACCTGTTGACATGATCCGTAGACACCCCTTTTCTTCAACTCGGTGTTGCCTGTCCTTGAAACGCTATAGAAATTGTTGTGTTTACAATCATTGTGACCACTTTACACTGTGTTCGTGGCTGACATAGTGCACATATCAGGCAGATTAGTTTCCATATCCAAAATGTATGCAAGAGCGAACACATGCATGTGATGTGGTTCTCTTGACTTTGAATGCCACCATGTGCGAAATTCGACACCAGTGCCACATTCCACGTGGGTCGCCACTCACCCAAGTCTAGGAGAGGAATTCGTTTGAAACGGGGTCCCAAATTTGTGACATATTATTGCGACATATCTAGGAGAGAAATTCTAGTTATGGTAACTATAACTTGGCAAAAATCATGTGCTTTATGCAAACACCAGCAAGACTTGGGGTTATTGGCGGCTTTTCCACAGTTCTTTGTCTCTCCGGCAAGGAAATCAGTGCAACTTGCAAAAGCAAGGAATAATTCTGGAATCCTATTGAATCCGAACTTGCAAAAGCTACCCAGATTAGCAACAAACAACACCAAGTGCCCATGTTTGCATTTACATGTGTACGATTGTGTACGTAATTATATTTCATATGCATTTTTTACACATACATACATACATACATACATACATACATACCTACCTACCTACCTACCTACCTACATACATACATACATACATACATACATAATTATATATATATATATGTATATGCACACAGATAGATAGATAGATTAGATGGATAGATAGATAGATCAGATAAGATAAGATGAGATAAGATACGACAAGACAAGACAAGACAAGACAAGATAGATGGATAGATAGATGGATAGATAGATGGATAGATAGACAAAAGGATAGAAAAGGATAGGATAGGATAGGATAAATAGGATAGATAGATTAGATAGATTAGATAGATTAGATTAGATAGATTAGATAGATTAGATATATTAGATAGATGGGATAGATGGGATAGATGGGATAGATGGGATGGATGGGATATGAGATAGATAGGATAGATGGGATGGATGGGATATGGGATAGATAGGATAGATGGGATAGATGGGATAGATAGGATACAGGATAGATAGAAAGATAGATAGATAGATTAGATAGATAGATAGATAGATAGATAGATAGATAGATTAGATTAGATTAGATTAGATTAGATTAGATTAGTTAGTTAGATAGATAGATAGATAGACAGGTGGATGGATGGATGGACGGACGGACGGATGGATGAATGGACGGACAGACGGATGGATGGATGGATAGATGGACGGATGGATAGACAGACAGATGGATGGCTGGATAGATGGATGGATGGATAGATGGATGGATTGATTATGATGGTTCATGGATTGATGGATGGATGGAGGAATAGATGAATAGATGGATAGATGGATAGATCTAGACATAACATACAGGTATATCATGGCACATGCCATGGCAACGTGGTCACCAACAACGCCGCAGGTGTGATTCTCACCGCCTCCTTAGTCGGCGCCATCTTGTCACACTTGCTGTCCCAAGGATGCACAGGCGATGGGATTTGGTGAAGATTTCCCGGATTTCCTGGGTGATCCCTGAAAATAACATAGCTATTGAAAATGGCCATTTTTTGTTGCTTTTCCCAGAAATGGTGATTTTCCATAGCTATGTTAGTTTACCAGAGGGTAGTCCTTGAGAGGCTTGTGACAATCACTCAGTGCGATGGTTGCTCTTGAGGGCCTGATCATATTCGCATATCCGTCTCGAGCCACAATCGTGAGGCAATTGGATCCCTACACCAACCCTCGATGTGGCATGTCGAAAATAGAATGAACATAACTTCTTTGGAACACCCAACATTGTGACCGTTGGTCCTTGCCATCAGCTGCACTCGCTGCCAGGATTTATTGGAGCAGGAGCAAACATTGGTTTCCTCACAGGCACTACAAGCTCGGGTAGCTGGTAGATATGGTCTGAAGATGTCTGAAGGCTATGTTGTTCATGTGGAGGTTTCCTGAGTCATGGGGGTACCCCCAGATCATCCATTTATATCCATTAAATCATTTATCCATTTTCATAAGGATTTTCCATTGTAAACCATCCAGCTATTGGGGCACCCCCTTTTATGGAAACCCCCATGTGTTATTGGAAATGTGAATTCTAATGGATTCTAGCATCATTGATGCAGGAACATCATTGATGCAGGAACATCATTGATGCAGGAACATCATTGATCCAGGAACATCCAAGATGGAACATTCATCAGAAAGACGCAAGGGAACAAGTTGTACCGATACCACCACTCCCAAAATCCAGTCAGTTGGTCAGGCAACCTCATCTTGAGCTGTTTGACTGGACACTGGAAGCACAGCTTGGGCAACATCGCAATGATTGGAGCCGCTGGTCTGTATGGGGAAGGGAGCTGGCTGGTTAGGGACAGTTTTGACAGGTTTGACCATGCCTGATTCTTTAAAATCATTTTTTAGGGCTTGACTGCTTCCAGCTGGAGTAGGTTGACTAAAGGTATGATATATAGCTACAGGCCAGCACTATGCAGAGGAATTCACTACCAGATTGGGCCTGATTACAGGGTCTGACTTCGGCCAGGATGAAGCTTGAGACCCCACGCTTGCAGTCTACTTGGTTGTTCAAAGATGTTACAATGTTCGTCCCAACAAGTCGGATGAGGACTTGCCTTTTCGGTGGCTTAACGGTCACTGGTTTCAACACCTCGACCTGGAATGTCACATGAGCCCCTGACACTACTAGTGGTTACAGGGTTAGACCAATAGTACACGATGTGCATCCACTATTTTATCACGTAAGCAGTCAACATTTGATCACGTTTCTACATGTGCGTGGGTACATGTATGTAGTATTATATATAATCACATGCATCCATACCAAAATAGATGAATAACAATTGCAGTACTAATCATATCCCAGAAATTCCCAGAATTGGATAGAATTGGAACATCTACAGGAAACTTTCCCTAAGATTTCATGGTAAAAGGAGCCATGGCTTTCCTGGTCGATTTTCCCATCATCCCGGCCACGGCTGAGGCGATGGCTCTCACCATTTGGTTCAGCCCGATCCTATGGAGGCAGCAGTTCTTGATGATGTGTGGCGGCCTAGGCAGGGTGGTTGAGAGCTGAACAAAGGGGGCAACCATAATTACGGAGGAATAACTATGTACATTATCTATATATACATACATACAGTACATATATATATATATATATACATTTAGATATACATATATATATATACACATTTGTGTGTGTGTACATGTGCATATGTATGCATATGATTGCATATACGCAGATTATTTGGATACAATTGCATCCATATGTATGCACAAATGTAGCATATTCTGACTCATGCGGGAACTAATGCACCAGAGAGACACGGCCAGCATTTTCCATGTTGGCCTTGGTTGCTCGGTGCCGGCAGGCCTTTTGATGCTACCGCAGCGTGGTGTTTTGCAAGTGGCCTTCTCGCGCCTTGCCATGGCCCAAAAAATAATCCTGCTATATTTTGTTTCCTCCGTGTTTGGCCGCCGGCCTATATTCCCATGTGTATGATATTAAATTATATCATTATATCTATTTAAATCTCATAGGTCATATGCGTCGTACCTTATTGAGACATCATGACATATCTTCACTCCTATAAACTAATTGACACATATCTTCAAGCTGCCCTATACAACCATCTTGTTTCACATCCTATATGTATATTTATCAGTCATATCCGATGTTTCAGGATTTCCACCCCCCCAAAAAAAGACTTCAGGATTCTTCTGCTGATTGTTTCCATGGCCGGCCTTGAGTTTGTGTATGCCTTCTACCGGGGCAATGCGTCTTGGCCGCAGCTTTGCGAAGACAACTGGGTCGTGATGGTTGAAACATGGGAAAACAGGGCCCAATACCTAAGAACCTGCAAGCAAGCTGCTTTTTGGTCATGATTTCGAAAAGTGATTTCTAGCGAGAAGGGACATTCTGTGCTTTGTGAAGCGCATGTGGCCCTGAAAAGCACTTTGGCCAGGCGGTTGGAAGTTTCATGAAATGTCCATAAGCCATGGACTCCATAGACACAAGATACCCATACATGCTCTCTTCACGTCTTCTCAATAGTTCGTGCAGGTTTGTGATCTTAAGAGTTCTATATCTATTGTATTCTTGCAGGATCTAATCTACTCTATGATCATCTCTTATCTATTTAGATTCAATCTTATCATATTTATCTATACCGTTCTATACCAAAGTTCTTAACATGCGGCACCCAGGGAGATCGCCCGTCCAACGCTCAGGAGTTGGCCTATTGGGAAGCCTTTTGCAGAGCCAACGGACTATGGAAGAACAGCGCCAAGTTGGCACAGAAGACGCAGAAGTTGGTGCACTTCGGGGAAACGCCCGGAAAGTTCGGGTAGCAGCGGTGGCGGCAGTTGTTGCATGTGAACGTGATGTGGGCTCGTTTGAAGATGTTGGGAAAAACGGCAAAATCCCATGGTTTATCATAGGTTCTATGTTTCCCACAAACCTGTTCTAATATTGCTGTTTGTGGGGTATGCACCATTTTCAGGCACACCCATTTGAATCATATGTATTTTGACGATGAACTTGATGTAGATATTGGTCATGTGGGTTTGTTGAATGCGTACAGCCCAAGCGGCGGTGCATGATTGTGGCAGAAACCATGGCAGCTTTTGGATGAATGGCATTTGAAGATGCTTGGAATGAAGTTTTCTGATGAAGTGTAGTATGATGTTTGAAAACTCGCTTTCAAAGATGTTGCATGATGTTGCACGAAAACTAATCAATGCCCCGAGACTACCGGACAAAAAAGTAGAGAGGTACAGTAAAGACCCTGCAGCCAGGGACCAGTGGCACTATGACATTCTGGGGCAACATCGAAGCCATATCGGTACGACTGTCACAGGATTGCTTACGGCAATTGAAGGACTACACTGGAGACGATAGACATCAAGACTTCCCCCACATTTGATCACTGCATCAGAAACTCTGGCTTGCTGTGGGTTGGGCAGCACACCACCAAGCTGCCACAATCATGCACAAGTTTTTGTCATGACTTGTCGTGTATCAAGATGTCAACACAAGCCCCCTGTGGCAAGGAACACATAGTTCTCAGATGTTTTCAGTGTTCAGTGAAATTTCCTAGCAGAACTGCAGGAGCTGGATGTATTTCTTGCCAACCAGTAGGAAACAGCTGAGTGAGACTATCAAGAAAATATAGCACAAGATGCCGAAGTATTCTTTTTACAGACCAGCATGGACTTTCACATGTGCATGCACATTATATAAATACAAGTGTATTATACATATAGATACATACAGTCTATAAGTCTATAAGTATGTAATGTAGGACAATGTGTTTGTTTATTGTTATTATCTCCAAATGGACATAAGACACAGAACGGTACACTAGTCGTCGTCTAGGTAAAGCTATGTGAAAAACACCTTGTGATTTTGGGGCTTGAAATCTGCACAAACTGTGCACGGTCAAAGTACCCAAGCCCTCGGGCCGCCGTTTTTGCCGTCGGCGAACCAAACAAAACCGGTGATTTCATTGGAATATACTTCGTGAGAGAGTTCACCAATCATCATATAATGCTCAAAGCCCCTGTTGGTTGATGATTAGTTTGGGGATTATAGTAGGGATTTTCAGAATCCATTAGGAGATGGGGGCTGCATGTTTACATCATAATCATCATATTATTTGTGTACGTTCGAGACCCCTTGACACAATTTCCAGCACATCCCGAAAATAGTGGGGTTTAATCCTGCCACAGACGGGTCCAGAGATATTAAGTCGTTTCCATCCATCCGTTTCCCAGATTGTGTGAAGGGTGGGGATGCTGTTCTCTTTGCATGTGGTTCCCTTCTTGCTCCTTGCTTTGCCGCCAACTTTCAATCGCTGCTTGGCTCAGCTTCACGGAGTTGCACCTCTAGTCATTGCGCCTAGATTGGTTGTTTTAATTCAACTTTTCCACTTGTTCGTATAGTAGGTCAACCTGCCAAAATATCCCGGGTTATGCCAGCCATAGCGAGCCCATGTTTGTTGCCAAAAAGTCGTAATCTTTGCCCATGTAGCACCATAGGCTATTTAGGTCAGCCTTTTTGTTGCCCTTTTTTTGTGGCCAAAAAATCTTCAGTTTCGGTTGGCATGATCCTCCTCCCTTTCCATGATCCGATGGAAGACAAGGAGCGACCAGGGCAGATCATTCTAAGTCTATTTGTTGTAAGTTCGAAGATTTTCGGAGCACATACAATCATGAATATACACATGTGTGTGGTGTGTATATTTATGCACCTGTTTCCAGACTGGATATCCAGCAAAAAAACACACATCATGTTTTCTTTGTGTATTCAGCACGGGTTGAAGCCATCGTGTCCTTTGTTTGTTGCCTTTCTATTTGCTGGTGCTTCAATATACACTACATAGATTGCACCAAGTGAGAGAAACGCCCGGTCAAGTCCGATTCCTAATTTTGCCTGTCGTAGTCATGATCCACCAGAAATCCGGGGTGATGTCAGAGTTATGTGGATATTTAATTGCCTACGGCAAGCCCGCCGGCCATGGGCAATTGGCAGTCTTTTCTTGGGACTTCTGGGACTTGGGTATTGAGCAGATTGCATTGAGCAT
>BGPT01000157.1:212634-248192 GCA_003297045.1 Symbiodinium sp. clade C Y103 | reverse complement strand
GCAGCAGCAGTAGCAGTAGTAGCTGTAGCAGTAGCAGTAGCAGTAGTAGCAGCAGTAGTAGCAGTAGCAGTAGCAGGAGCAAGAGCAGGAGCAGTAGTAGTAGCAGCAGTAGTAGTAGTAGTAGTCGTAGTAGTAGTAGTAGTAGTAATAGTAGTAGTAGTAGTAGTAGTAGTACTAGTAGTAGTAGTAGTAGTAGTAGTAGTAGCAGCAGCAGCAGTAGTAGTAGTAGTAATAGTAGTAATAGTAGTAGTATTAGTAGTATTAGTAGTAGAGTAGCAGTAGGAATAGTAGTAGTATTAGTATTAGTACTAGTATTAATATTAGTATTAGTAGTAATAGTATTAGTAGTAGAATAGTAGGCGGGGGGGGAGAAAAGTTGCCGCAGGAGAACAAAGGAACAAGTACAAGCCAAGAACAGAACAGGAACAACACCTTCCAATCAGACACGCCGGCAGGCCGGCGGATTCCCAATGATTTTCGGGGATCATTCTGGGGATCACATGGCTGAGAGAAGGTTGCAATTCTCTCATCCCAAATCAAGACAATCACCTGCCACCAGGAGCAAGTTCCTGCGTGTCCGCCGCGCGCTAGCCGCCAGAAGTGAAGGCACTGTGTGTCTGAAGAATGGGCCATACCCTCCTAGTGGCAAGTCTTCTGGGGGAAAACTGGGAAGATCATGATGAACCACTGAATGTTGGGGTACCCTAATAAGATCAAACAAAGCCACAGATAGAACATCTCATAGACCCCTGTTTTGCATCTGGGATTCTACTTGGAAGTCCAGGTCAAGAAGTCTCAGGAGTGCAACTTTAATTTGTGGGGTCATGTAGCTGCTCCTTCGAAACCTAAGGTGACATACCAACGAGAGGACGGTCAAGTTGGTCCAGCATTTCCATACGACCCTGAAGCTCATAGGCTAAAGCTTCTAGTCCCAGCCATGTCCAATTCGAAGATGCAGATTAGATCCAGTGAATACCAGTGGACCAGGTAATGCCCGGATCCGAAAGGGAAAATCCATGAGCACTGCTCCGCCTCAACACAGCAACTGTTTGGCAAGAACTTCCTGTGATTTTTGCGGATCAAGATGGATGAACTAAGCAACAACATGTCTATATAGTGTTCTCATGTTTTCTCCAGGACCATCCATTAGTATCCATTGTGGAACCTTGATTTTCCCTAGTCGGAGATGCAGCTCGGCTGAACAGCCACCAGGCCTTTTTTTATGGCCGACGCGGCCAAGGTTGGAAGGGCTGGGAATGATATTTTCAGGTATGAGGTACTGATAGGTACTGCATGTGTCTCACAATGAATCAACAATTATAGATCATATTGGACAAATAAATATAATATACATACGCTGAGATAAACTGTCTAAAATCTCAAATGTACTTAAATTAAATGCGCGGAGCCAAAGCGAATAGAGATTTAATACTTAAGTCCAGATGTGGAAAGGGTGGACTGAGCTTGCAACTGCCAAGAAGCTTGGAATGATGAGCCGACCCTGTGATTCTGAAAGTAGGGCACCAGTTCAAACCCCTCTATATATATACCACCAGGAAAGTATAAAAATGACGGAGACATTCGGATTCCATGACTTGAATGATTGGACGACTTGCTTTCAATTTTACCAGCCGTGTTCGGGCTTCGTGCTTCGAAGCATGATGAGTTTCAAGTCCCGCCACCAGTGAGCTCTGTGGAATTTGGCTCTGACCGTCTGACACGCGCCATTCTTCTGCGGCGTGGTATGAGGTCGGGGCGACCACAGGATGAGCTAGACACAGACATGGAAACCCCATGAAACACCAACATCCAGGGCGGAAGATGATGGGCACACAAGATTCTGCAAAGAAAGAGCCTGTATGATGGGGTGTGTCAACATTAGGTAATTTGAATGCAAAGCAACACTGGTTTTGGCTTGAGTAAACATGCTGGCGAGCATTGAGATCATTTTTGGCGTGAAATCGTCGCCCTGCACTTTGGCATACTTGGGTAACAAATGCGAACAAAGTCTTGCCCGGTTCGTTTTCAGGGATGCCCACCCCATCATGCCCAAGGCGCGTTCATCATGCAGTTTGAAGCCAATGTCCGACGCTGGTCCGCACATATGATCAGCTTTTCAAAAGACTTGGTCGCAAGAGAAAATCAAGGCGGACTGTGCAGGTAGCATTTGGGTTCGCCCCGAAGATTTGAGATACCCTACACATTTTTTTGGTATACCTCCCATGCAGTGCAGAAAAAAGGCCTTGAAATTATTTGAAGACTAATATAATCCCATACAATCCCGTACATATGTGTATATATATATGTGTGTGTGTATGCATACATACACATACATACATTCATACATACATACATACATAAATACATATATACGCACACATATATATATATATAGGTGCATATATATATATATAGGTGTGCATATATATATATACATATTTCTATACATATATCTAATCAAATGTATATACATATATCCCATATAATGCCATTATTCCCCATCAAACTTGATGAAATGTGCTTCGCCTTTTACCGAGGTGAAGGTGAAAAATGGCGCCATGTGAACTTTCAGCCTCTTGAGCCGCACAGATCCATCAACATGGAAATCAATACTATAATCAGGTATATATCCAGCAACAAACCTGATATTTTGTCTAATGTACACAGAGATGATTTAGTTGATGAATAGGTACGGTGTCTAATGTGCTATGCCTTTCGTGTTGATCATATTCTATCATATTGTATCTGGTTTGTTGCTACCGACAAAGGTTGAAGGATGACGGGGCCTGGAGCAGTGAAGAACGGTCAGGATTTGAAGCTGGGCCCTGGGGGACTGGGGAATGGTTGCTTGATGGGTATAGATCGGTACCAGCAAACAGATATCAAATGCAAAAATTGGGGGAAATCACGCAGTATCCTACCCAATAGTAAACCATCCCCAATAGATGTTGATTCTTGGCTATACCCCAAGTCATGGTTAGTCAACGGGATGGTTTATCTTACATTGGGTTTACCACATCAATGTGTTTGTTCAGCTTTGGGAATCCGCCCAGAGAGGTGGTCGCTGTGGGTTGGTGAGGTGTTCGTATTTCACTTTGTGCATGCGGGGTGTCAATAAAGGGTTGAACATGTTTAGACTCACCAAGAAAACATGTTTTATCATGTTTTATCCACGTTTTAGTTGATTGACCTTTCATTTCTTGTTTTTTCTTAAGCCAGCGTTCAGGAGAGACCCAAGGTTTGCCAATAGTGTAGGGAAGTACTCGAGGCATTTGGCTGTAGATGCATCAAAAAGAACAAGTCCACTGGAGATTATGATACTTTATGACCCTACTTTGACCAACATTTGCGGAGCCATGTTACCCCCATGTCAGATATGTCAGATATGTCAGATATGTCAGCAGCCAAAGGGCCCAGTTACCCCCATGCTATCAAAAAAAAACATCAATGTGCATTCTGGCAGAAACTAAGTGCATCCGGGTTCAACGAGTTTTCCTATGATGTTTGGAAGCTGGACTCACAGTTTGGTGCTGCGACAGGACTTCGCTGTACCCCCTGGCCGCTCTAGTTCGTAAGGAATTGCAAAGTATAACTAGAGTGAAATGAGGATCCTAAGGCCATGAAGTTCCACCAAAAAAATGAATGTTTCATTGCTTGCCGTGCCGCCCTGGAGGTTGTCATTGGTGGACCCAGTCATGCTGCACGTGGAGTTCCAAGGGCCATGCGAGGATGTTGGTCCCAAATCGGAGAAGGTTCCTTGGTCCCAGACATGGATTGAAGTGAAGGTTTGCAGGAAACCTTTACGTTTAATTATGTTCAATTGTGAACACATGTGAGCACATGCACAAATCATTGAAAGTCGGGGGTTTCCTCTTAGACCAAGCCCGACAGCTTGGAAAAATCCGAAAAAACAGGATCCTGGGTTCAGTAGGGGTCGCATGCTGCCAATGCATTAGTTGCAGAATATGGAGCAGAAATGTCCTGTTGCCTTGGATGCTCCCCAAACATACGCCCCGCTTATGACGCAAAGCCACCACTTTACTGGGGCCATGAAATGACATGTACCCCATGTTTGGCCCATTGCCACATACGTTGGCCTTGTTTTTGACTGTATATTAAGGCCCCAATTCTTGATGGTTAAAAGCCATCTTGGACCACCAATTTTTGGCCCAAGGCCATTTTGCCATCCAGGGTCGAAGTGTGAGTTCTTGGCATGTTTGGCAAACATGCATCGCATGGTGAGAGTCCTTTGTATGGTCTCATCCGGTTGAGGAACGTGGGTCAAGGAGGATGACAAGATCATGTTCACGGTCACTTGGTCACCATGGCAGCTGGCAACTTCCCAAATGCATTCTGGCGATCCCAAGATGGATCATGACCTTATAGAAGCGGATAGGGTTTATTATTTACTGAGGATTCCTCAACATTTCGAGACCTCAATGAAATTCCGCTCGTCGCATCCATTCCTCTCCCATTTAGCAGTTCGAAAGCATACCCTTTCTCTAGAGAAATCCTTGTTTTGGGCATAATCTCTCCTGTGTTATACGTATAGTCTATATAGTCAATGTTTAATGTTTTGTTACTTGTGTCCCAGCGCTAGAATTTGCTTTGGAGATTTGGACACCATTCCTATTGGTTCAAGTTCTTTATTTTCCATCCATATATACTAGGTATGTATATATATATATATATTACAATACATATGTACCTATTCATTTTTATATTTTATGCATGTATATATATATATATACATGTGTGTATATATGTGTGTGTATATGTGTGTGTGTGTGCATATCAACAGATTTTAACAAATGTACCTCTGCTAGTGAAGGTGTGCCAGACATTTGGCGGCCCAGGTCACCAGCTACAACTCCAGCAACTCCGACGCGCGTGCGCGGAAGGTGGACAGGACGGGAGACCGCTTCGAGCGCAGCATGCTGGAGGTCTGCGAGAAGAAAGAGTGGCTTGGTGGGGAAGTGGATGAAGAATGAAACTTGGGGTCTTCATCTTGGTGGTCTAAACTTAGGGAATGGGGGAATGGAATGATTATTAATGGATCATTGGGCCCTACTAAGAACCAGTAGGTTAGGTAAGCAGAATTCCCAACTGCCTGCTTCAATGGTTAGTTTTGTGGTTTGGTTTGATGGATTTGACATACTATGTGATTTTTTTAGTGAGGTGAAAAATCATTTTGTAGCATTTGAGAACTGCTATCAAATGGTGGGTGGCAGTCAAAGGTGAGGTTTCACGAGAGGAAATGTACCGCGAGGAAATTATTTTTCATCCAGGATAGGTGTACGATGCAATTGCTGCCTGACTTGCATGACTATTGCACGGCAAGTGGAGATGGGGTAGGCTGAAAATGGGCGATTGACCGGACTGGGGCATGGGTCTGAAAAATGCGGGCTAGAGGAAGCTCACCAATTTCCACAGGTTGTTTAAATATCATTGTTGCCGACGCTTGTTTGAATCAGGTTCAACCCTGTTTAACAATTGTTTTGTTTAACAATTGTTGTTCAATTAGGTCAAACCTTGTTTGACAGCTCTAGTTGTTCAATTGTTTTGCTTGTTTCAATCATATTCAACATTTCAATGCATTTTAGTCGTTTCATTTTCCAACATGTCAAGCTCCCACGGTTCATAGTGCTCACCTTCCTCATGCACAGATACGCTTGCTATAGCATCTAGAGCATTTATATGCATTTATCATTGCCATCATCATGACCTGCAAATTAGATCAAATTACCAATATATTGCATGTATATATATATATGTGCTATAAGTATGTACATAATCTAGTATATACCACATTTCTTCCATGGTTGCGATGGTCGGCTTCCCCGCCCTATCCGTTGCGCTCAGGTTCCCCTCGTTGTTCCTGGACGAGCCGCTGCACTTCCAAGGGCCGCTGCCGCCCACGCGACCGTCCGCTCGGTCACCGGAGGTGGAAGCGCGGGCGAGGCAGCACGCCAGAGAGGAACTGAGTCGTATCATGGAAAGGCGGGGATGGTGAGGCATTGTATCTAATTGACTATATTTGGTAAGCCCCATGCAAAATGAATCAAAATGGACCATGGGAACTTGTGTGATGAAACGTAGAAATGGACTAATTTAGAAACCTACCAATTGGGGATGGTAGATACCACCCATTTATTCATATCAGCAACATTTGCCGAACGATAGGGACGATGCTGATCAGTGATGGTGATTAATTAAAAGTCATCAATCTATTATCTAATTGGTCAATAGGGATTCTCATCATGGATTGTGGTTATGTCCACTGACTATATTTTGTTGTATTGACTAGTGTGATCCCTTATAATCAACCAACAGGGGTTTTGAACACTGCTCAAGTGGGGCTGGTTTACTATTTGGGTTTACCTGATTCTTCCATTCGTATGTTTTCGTTTTTGGAGCTGTGCAAAAAAATCTCACGGGGGATGCAGACTATGGGGATCCGTGTGTTTGGATCCACCATCGGATCCAGGGCACCAGTGACTTTTACCAGTGACGTATATGGGAACCGCAAAAAAAAATGATGATGTTTGTGGCACCTATAAACTGGTTGAAAACGAAAATGCATGAGAAGAATTACAATAAGGATTCAAAGAATGGGTTTGCGGAAGAAGAGATGGTCTTAGACGCGCAGTTGGCACTTGGCGAGTTCACCAGCGATGATTGGGATGTAAATAGTCAGAATGCATGGAGATCTATATCTGGTTGAAATGGTTGAAGACTTTTTTCATTGTCGTAGTCCTCTCTGCAGTGGGGTGGCCACACCAACAAACAAGCCTTCCTCAGCAATGGTGGCATGCCACTTGCTGTCCTAAGTGGGACGATGTGTATTCTTGGTACTTTGTTTTTTATTTTTTTCGTAAATCCATTTGATTGACCCGAGTGTGAGAATCACCTAAGTTCTTCTGGACCACGCTACAATACCTTACACAGGCGGACATGGATCGATGTTTTGAGGTGATCTTCATGAGTTGGGTTGCGAATCTGGGTTTTCAGATGATGTTTTGAATGCGTGCAGTTCCAGTCCGGAACGCTCCCTTATTTTTGGCCTTGCAGGAGGGCATGACTTGGAAGCAGGGCTGGGGTAGACGTTGGGGAGGAGTGCATTTGACTTACAGGCTGAGGGCATTTGCCCTGAGCTAATTAAGCCCACTGTTTCCATGTGAAAACAAGGGAAGAACATTACAGCACGCCGAGATTTTGCTGAAGACATCGCTGGAACTGAACATCCTGTTTTGGGAGGCCGTTTAGCCGGGGATAGTTTCCTTGCGGGATGCCACAATCTCCCCGAACACAGAGGAGTTGAAGAATTACTGCTATATTACGTCAAGCCTGGTTCCAATCAAATCGCGGTTGATGAACTAGCGGGATCAACTCAAAAGAGTGGCAAATGCCTCTTGAAATGGCACACCAAATTAGCCATACCAGGAAGTTTATTCGTCATTGTCCACCAGGATGGGGTGTTTCTTGACCTCCTGGCAGGTTGGACTGGGCCAAGATCAACGCAGAATGATTTGCATGGGAAGAGTTTTCCCTGCGTCTCACAAAAGAGCCTCAGCTCAATGTATATAACTTTAATTGGTGGCCAAGCATTGAAATGGTGTGACCAAGATAGAACTTGCTTGATTGGCAGTTTCAAACGGTATGCCGATATATGCCGATATGCTTCCTCATTCTCAGACACATATACGATCATATATCATCATATATATATAATATATATATAATATTCTAGGTGCAATAATGTTTGAATGAACTGCCAACGAGTGGCTGTGCATGTATATTATATATATATATGTGTGTGTATTTTATATTTATACATATGTACATAGTCTATGTCCCTCGTGCCTTTTCCCTGCAAAGACGACCACGTTGTTCGAAGAAGTTCGGAGATGTCGAATTGTTGCGGGGTGCAAAGCTTGCCCTGCAGCCGATGCCGTGCCCAAAAAAGTTTGTGGGTTAGGAGTTAGGACTAGGACTACCATGTAGCCGCTCGCGACTACCCCTGGCAGTCCCACGCGAGACGGTGCCGGGGAGAGAGAAACAGGGATTTCTCATTGCCCCTTCGCATAACTAGTCATCCCTTATGCAGTTCAACTGGAGGCAGATGGCAATTTTTCTTGAAGATGAGTTGCACGTACTGGCACCAAAACATGGAAATCCATGGAAGTCCATGGACATCTATGAAATCTGGGGAATCTTTGCTTCACTGCGGACGTCCTGTGGGCAGGCTTTCCCAGTACGGTTTAAAGCTGCCGGCGCCTAAGAGCATCCCATGGAGTGGCCATGGCAATTGGGGCTGAGATGGGCCCTTTCGATCGCATATGTAAATTATTGCAAAAGTATATACAATATATACAGTATTAGTACTTTTAATCAGCATTACAATTGTGAACACATATATGCAATATTGGATATGATGTATGATGATGTTGGGTGTACTAATGCAAATATACACACATGTGGGGTACATGGGGGTGTAGCGGGTAAAAACGAACCCAGCATCATCCTCAGACATCCTCATGCCAAAGCCATTGGTGCTGGTATGGTTTTGCAATGTTTATATACTGGAAATTATGTTTTCAAGGATGCTGGGAGCCTGCCAGATATTTAAGCTACCTAGTAGCTAAACTCTCCTGTCGCTAATCTTTGGCTTCCCCAGTGAACTTTGAAAAGGCTCACCCTTGTAAAGTCAATCAATTCCTGTGCAACCTTGAAGAAACGCATTGCTGGGACTCAGTTCCTCAGTGCAATGGAATGGCTACCCTGACATCTGTGCACTGTGAAAGAACTTTAGTTTCAGCAGTCCTAGGCGCAAGGTGAAGCATCACTATGAGGCAAAGCAGTGCTGAGACGAAGATGTTTGGCAAACTCAGGGTACCAAGTGCAGTGACACCGACACCCATGATCATACATCCTTGTTACCTTAGATCTTTGTGGCTGAATTGCTGAGTTTGAGAGGGTTTGATCTGGGCAAAGTATGGCGACCTCATAGCGACATCACTATAGATGATAACAAGGGATATACGGAAACATGATATCTTTATAATTAATTTATAATGTCCAAACGGACTTATTTACGGTTGCGTGACTTGTCCCGAATCATTCCGACTTGCCCAGGCTGATTGTTGTACACTGTACACCTCGTGCCAGGTGTTTTTCGCATCTGGTTGGGCCAAAGCTGCTGGACTCCCAGTCAGTATTTCTGGTGGAGGGAGATTTCGCCAAGTGGTCACGTGCCCTTCGTCTTGGTAGTGGTCCCATGGATGATATCCCCATTTTTGGGTTGAGTGGTTATAGTCAGTGATTCAGTGATTTCTGAATTTATGCGTTTTCAATTTTCCTTTGGTTTGAATCCCATTTCCTGGTCTTGTGGCCTCTTTGTTTACCCCTGGTTTGTTGACTGATGACCAGCCAAGGCCCTTCCGAATCGCCTGCGACGGTGCGCAGTTGGGGTATGATTTTGGGGGTTGGCTGTACCTTCGAGGAAGTATGGATCCATCGGGATGGCACCCTGGTTTGGAGACTTTCAGGGGTAGTCTTCTCCATTCCAGTTTAATACTACCCTCTGGTAAACTAACATAAGTATGGGAAATCACCATTTTTAATGGGAAAATCAACTATAAATAGCCATTTTCAATAGCTATGTTAGTTTACCAGAGGGTAAATAAGTGTATATGTTTGTCGGACTAAGTCCTTTGAGTGAGGTCATTCCATGTTCAGGGGGGTTGAAGGGACTGAACCGTGAGGTTCCACACATTGAGCCTAGTGAGACACAATGACTCTATGTTCGGCACACATTGGTGAGAGAAGCTCACGACATCAAACAACATGATCCATTGTTTCCTGCAACTGGGGTTTGTCTGAAACAGAGCCACCCCTGGCCCAAATATGCAGAGGTCAATCATCATATTTCCGAATTTAATTGCCACATGGAGGATATACCGATATACCATGAATACCCAAGTTTTGGACACGCCCAAAGTGTTTTTTGTCTCCAGGCACTGGCTCAAAGCACGACCTCCCTTTTAGTTTTGCCAAATGTTGGTGGTTGCTTCATCCCTAGCATTCTTTGGCGTTTAACACAACATGGATTCATTCCCAGACTCAGTCTACTTCAGCCTCCCCTGTGACGATATGTGCTCGCACCAAGTCACCAAATGATCAGAGCATACCTGATCCGCTCGGATGCCTTTCCGCTCTGTCCATGTTTGCTTGACTTTTGCCAAAAGAGTCAAGTGGTAAAACGGTAAAAAGAACAACTTAGTCCTTACCACATTTTTTGGAAGGGTTCCCATAGGCCGGTTGTTGGTGGCTTTTACTGGACTGCATTCTTGGTTTGGGGTTGCCATCCCTTCGCGCTGCGGCAATGCCAAACTTGGACATGGATGATCAGCTAAGTCTGGACTCTCAGGGACGAGCGAAACTTCCGGACTGGTCATGGCATCCCAGGGTACAAAGTGCCAAGGTTCCTGGTTCTGTTTCCAATGATTCATGCACTTTGCTATGGGAAAGCTACTGATTTAGGACTTATGATGCTGGATATTTGCTAGGGATTGCTAGGGTGCGTAAGAGTTGATCCTTATGCGAATCCAAGTTTTGACAGTTTTTGAGGTTGATCCTCGAGTATTCCCAGTCCACCATAGTCCACCTGTATGTCCCACTGGAGCTATGAAACAAATCCACCAATCAGCTGGCTGCTGATTTCAAGTATGATTTGTTTTAGTTTTCCATCCTAAGTTTGGGATGGCATCATGAACTCAGTGAAGTTATACATATACAAAATAAATGTGATTTCATAAGTCAGTGTGTGTAGATAAGGATAGTTATGTCATATATATATATATATATATGCATGTACATGTGTGTGTGTGTGTGCACATGTTCATTACATTGTGATAGATGTATACCCTCCCCGCCTTAGTAAGGGGAAATCATTTTCAACTTACCTGTTGTTCAGCTATTTTCAGGTTCGTAAACTATGAAAATTCAGCCATAGTATTTATAATATGTATAAACATATGGATATAAATAAATATATGTCTATGATTTATAGTCATAAATGATACAATATATCTAATGTGTATGTACGTGTATCTAATGATATATATATATATATCAAAAATCCAGTTGACGATCTTCCCGGGTGGCATCTCGGATGGTCCCAGGGTTCGCGTCCCAGGTGATGCGCTGAAAGCGGTGGCATCTCCGTCCCAAAGTGCCCTGAGTTCTAAGGTGCCAAAAATTGGATGCCCCAAAAATGGTGACATGTTGGGGATTGTTGGTTATATAAACCCAATGAATCAACAAAAGTTTTGTTGATTGAATCCATCTAATCACTGTTGATTGAATCCATCTATTAGATGGATTCAATCAACAGAAAGGTGATTCATTGGGATTTAACCAACAAAATGGTGGTGCAATGGGGATTTGATGGAGTATGGATGGCATATGAATCAAAATCATGGAGATCCCCAGTTCATTCATGGGAACATAATCTGCAAAGGGTGAATATTGGTAGATTCAGCCAACAAAAACGGAATATCTATGGAAAATTGATGGATCATTCTTGGTTCATACTCATAGCTGGCTAGGAAGTCCCCGCACTAAATGGAGGTTATAGAGGGGGAAATCATCGGCATTTCTGGGCTATAATGTGGTATGTTTGAATTCGGTGGTCTATGAAAATCAATGTCAACTTTAGTAGTGATCTCATGATTTCTATTGGGGGTAGCCTGTTGTCTTGTGACACACCGCCAACATGCAAGGTGGCAAATTGGGCACACTCTCAACGTGATATTGGTAATAGCAAATTGGAGGGATCGATTCCGCATGGACACTGCCATAATATATATTGGCATATGGTGCTCATAGTTTTCCACAGTGGAGGAAAGGCTGCCGGGCAGCTTTACTGACTTGAATGACCAACGAACAGATCCCCATTGCTTCGGCCCTGGCTCGTGTTTCTCGCAAAAGTTGTCAAGAAGTAATGTCCAGTGAGGCCAACCTGATGACTTTTTCGAGTACCCAACATCAGCCGATAGCTAATGTAACTGGTGCCTGAATGTGGTTTCGGTTGTTGGCCTGGAATCCCAATAAAGCCTTGTGTGAACATCATTGGTCATTTACCCGATTCGTGGCTTGCTCCCCTAGTTTGGTTTGAGTATATACTTAAATGTTGTTGGTCTCATCCACATGTTTGGTGCTTGAACCATTTTGATTGGTGCTTGAACCATTTTGAAACCTCCGGATTTGATAAGGCCGAATCCGCAGTACAAAGATCTATGGGTCAATATATGTGGAATGGTGGGTTTATTCCACCACAATTTTGCGGTTTAATCCTAGTCATATCAACAAGTACCCTCTGGTAATCAAACATGGCAATGGAAAATCCCCCATTTATAGATGATTTTCCCAGCTATAAACCTCCATCTTACAGAGGATTTCCAATTACGTTTGATGACACCGGAGGGTAACAACAATTTTGTTGGCGAAACCCCAGTGGTCATCCAGTGAAGTCCCCAGGATCCTGTCGCCAGGTCGCTGCGCTTCAAGCGGTGGCAAAGGCCACGCAGGCGAGAGATCGGGTGATGGTTCTGAAGGTGCGGTTTCTTTCTCATATAACACCACTCCAATAGAAGTGCTGAACCACACAGATACATGGCACAATATAATATATATTATGAGGTTCTTTGTCTAAATATATGTTGTTTTTGTTTTAATGATACATACCGTGTATGTTTACACATATGTATATATGTACCTATGCATATATATATATATATACGTGCATCTGAATCTCATGCATAATTTGTACGGATTTCACTTGAATGACTTGAGCGCCCTTGTGGTGTCTGTGTTAAAAGGGCTGCGTTGTTTAGTGGGGGCCGAAAGCCTGGTACAGTACATACTGAACCTATTTGTACCTTATATGTTATCTTTTATAATAGAATGAATATGATCATTCTTTTCTTATCTCAATTGCTGAGGTGCCCATTGTTTCGAATTGCACTCCCCGTTGTCCTGCTTGTTTTCCTTCAATTTATGAGATTTTTGTAGACCCAGCCTCTCACGTGGCTGGCTGCGAAATCCCTTATCAATGGAGTCTTTGATGGAAAAATCATCTGTAAATGGTGGATAGCCGCGGACAGCCGATTGCCATGTTTGATTGCCGGATGGTATGTCTTTTGCCAATTGCTGCTCCAATGATTGCATATCCAAAATCACTATGTTTTTGTTGTCCGTGGGTACAAGCTGAAACCACTAAGGAGTTGTTGTTGCTCCCCATCCCTACCGTATTTGGTTACAGAATTGCTGGTGGTGATGATCACGCTTCAGCTCGCATGGGTTTGTTCAAAAATAGAGCACCCAAAGATCCTCTGATTTACTGATAGTTACTGTATCATTGTTTTCCCAGCTAACAGTTCCAATTTTATCCATTTTGAGTAAACCATAGTAGACCCAATTTTTATCGCGTCCCAATAGCACATTGCGTGATATACTCTATCTCCCCTATTTATATACTCATTATGTACCTATTTTGAAGTGTCAATTCGCAGTAAATCCCCATAAATCCCCCTATCTTTGGAATGGGTTGGAGCCACCTCTTGCCACCAGGCGGCAGAACACCTGAGAGGAGCCATGGGAAACCACGGGAGTTGGACCATGGGAAGCACTGCAATCCTCATGGGCCAGGAGTCCAAGAGTACGACAAGGTGAACACCTGGGTTGCTGCCAACCCCTTCTTTCGACCCAGCTACGTTTCAGGTCGGGGCTGGGGTTGCTTTCAAGTGGATCTATATGTGCCATAGATAGATAGATAGATAGATAGATAGGTAGATAGATTTAGATAGATTTAGATAGATAGAATTAGATAGATAGAATTAGAAATTAGATAGATAGAATTAGATAGATAGAATTAGATAGATAGAATTAGATAGATAGAATTAGATAGATAGAATTAGATAGATAGAATTAGATAGATAGATAGAATTAGATAGATAGATAGAATTAGATAGATAGATAGATAGATAGATAGATAGAATTAGATAGATAGATAGATAGATAGATAGAATTAGATAGATAGATAGATAGATAGCTTTATATACAATATATAATGTATTTACTCAGGCACACATCACTATATACTATACCTATACTATACCCATATGATATCTTCAGATGATTTCAGGCAACGTTCACAGGTCGCAGCTTGTGATGAAACCTTTGACCAGGAGCTGCTTCCCTTGAAACCTTCGCCAGGTCATGAGTCTGCCGTCATCGACTCGCCGCCCGACGTTGCAGCCTTATGTTGGACAGCGACCACCTGACAAGCCAAGTGGATGTTGGAATCCTGTAGCCAACCTGATGATTTGTGTGATTGACATATTCCCAACATGTCTTGAATTTGCAGCAGCTATTTAAGGGACATGTTCCAGCAACCTCCCATAATTCATCGCAAAAAAGTGATGGCATTTCGATTCAAATCTTCGCCAACCAACCCCGTTCGTTGAGGTGATGGGGATGCTGGCCAAGACCGCCGGTGGGTGAGTTGTATTGGAGTTGGAGCCAAAAGATTGTATTTTTTGTTGTATGTATTGATATATGTACACACACATGTGTATATATACATATATGTAGTAACCCCAAATAGAATACGTAGAGTGATTTAGCAATATTTTAGTTGGAATTTGCTTTTCTATCTTTTTGGGGTTACTCGATATACATATAATTATATATTTACAATATATTTATATATATATATATACATGTAGGGGGGATATATACGTATTATACACACATAGCCATTGAATATTAGATGTTGGGCCTTTTTGGGGTTGGGTTTACGATCAACAAACCAGCATGGATAGAGGGTTAGGTGGATAGATATCTCAACTTTTTCATCCCACCTTAGGATGATGATCTCTGATGATCTCGAGGTTGTATAGATGGGTGCTACCAAGCAGCTAGGGACTTGTGAAAGGGGACAAAACGCTTGGAATGTAGCAGCGCCCAGGGTTTGTTTGCTGATGTTTTCCCTTGTTCATTGAAAATATACTTTGTTTGAGGTTGTATCCACTCTTTGCCGCCCAACTTGTATCACCATATGTTGTGCATCAACCTAATCTCAATTGCTTTGGCAAACTAGCATAGGATGGAAATCCCAAAACTCCAGAATGGCTTAAAAAAGAATGACGTCATCTACAAACCGAAAAAACATCTGAAAACCCCCCCATATCGGATCAACATTCTGATGATTTGATCAGTGGCCCCCAGCAGCAGGACCAATCCTTTGGCGGCGTGGCATGCGGCCGAGGCTGTGCGCATGGCTGCAGAGGCGTCACTGGGGGATTTGAAGCACCAAAAATGGGCTGTTTTCATAGGGAAAATGATGATGAACTATGGGAGTTGATGGGATCTAATGGGGATCTACTGGGATTTAATGTGATTTAGTTTTCATGAAGTAGGGGATTAGTTATTGGGATTTTGTGGCTTTCTATCCTCCAATAATCCCACCAATCCCATATTTTTAGGGCAACGTTCCATCCTACCTGGGATGATCATCCAAATGGACTCCTGGGTTTGTTTCAAATTGCTTTGATGTCACCAGACAATAGGGACTCAACTTGGACTGACGCCAAATGAATATTTGTATGTTATATATATACAATCATTAAAATAGGTTTATATAGATATACATATGTAGGTGCCCCTCTAGCAATTGAACCTGGTATATAGGAAGAAGATTGTATATATGATGTTCCACTTCAGAAACGGTGATATTCAAGTGGCAAAGCGATCGATCAACAAACAATCTGACTAAGAAGAATGGACAGCAATCCTAAATCGGCATTCATCTCTTTGCTGTGGCAGAGCTCTCCCATCAGCCAGACGGTCACCAAGAAGGGTTGATATCTTCCAGCGATGGTTCCTGACCAGCTGATCATCCTTGGATCATCCAAATGATCCGGGAGGGGTTCCATGTCAATCTATATTCAAAGTATATAGATCTTATAATAAGCCCCATTCAACCAGTCAGGACAACCCAAAAACCATAAATTAACAGAGGCAAGCTGGTCTTGCTTAGGATAGCTTGCCTGGTGGCGACTTGTATCATCATGCCGATGGATCACGAGGACCGCAGCAGAAAGGGCCCCAAAAGCCGTATGTGTGGATGCCATTGGATGCGTACTCCATGCCGGGGAAAGCTCGTAAACAGATGAAGCAAGTGCAACATGTTTTTAGGGTTTTGAGATGACGTTGAAAGAACTGCAGAGCGCAGGGAACTCGATCCCAAAAAGCAGGTGATGTTGGAGCAAAAAAAGGAGCAGTTGTGAATTCTCATGGGATTCAGCATTTTTTGTGAAAGGACCTGATTTGGCGCAGAAGTGAGGAAGCCTGGGCTCTGCTGGGGCTGGACCTAGCGAAGGTTGCAACTCGCTGCCCACAGCCTAAGAACAACTAACAAGAGTATCATCAATACAAGAGAGAAGACAAACAAAAAAATGCAGGTGTGATGAACAGTTCAAAATTATGGATGAAAAAATGTATTGACCTTGTTCGAAACTTATTTTCAGCAGCTTTGTCACGATCGTTGGGTGTGGTCGAAATAGAAGTCACGATAAAATGAACGGATTATAGTATTAAATGCGGGCAGAGAATGATAGAGAGAGAGAGAGCGCATGTTTATATATATACATATATATATATATTTAGTTATATAATATTACATTTATATATATATGTATATATATATATATATATCAGCATGTATGGCTTACGGATTTGCTTTGGATTTTGACCTGTGAGCACAATGTGGTTTTGGTGTCTAAGGTTTATGTCATCATCATGGATGCCACTGATGATATCGCTGCTTGGATGACATGGTAAGGCCTTTGAGCTGGAGCAGGTGGCATGTCATTGGTCATTTGTTGATTTACAGTGGCTCTTCGAAGTGCCAGTCCGTTGGATATTTACGAGGTTTACATCCATGTATATATATATATATATATTCATGGAATGAAGTATATATATATATACATGTATATTATGTGTATGTATGTGTATATATATATATATATATACACAGATGTATATGCTTGCGTACATTGGTGTATATTGTATACATGTTTATTCATACATATCGATATATATATAATATATAAGTATGTGGAATGCATCAGTGACATACAACAAGCTGGTTAAACACCACTTGCCCAGAGGGATGACTTCTCCGTTGCCAGCTTCACATGGGATGTAGGAATGGTAGTCGAATTTCCACAGTGTGGGCCAGAGCACGTTGCCATAAGGCAAACAGTTCAGTATGCTGAATGGATTCGTTGTTGGCCATTGAGGCATATGGATGCAGATGTGCTTATTGTATCTGAATATTAACTATTTATTGTTTGTCTATATGCATATGTATTGAAGACAATTACCTGATTCAGAATTCAGCGCATACACTTTTTTGCAGATAAAAAGGATTTCTGAGATTTGCCATGGTACCATGACCTGCTGGCCCTAGGCCCCCAACAGCTCAGCCTCAACGAAGCTGTGTCCAGATCTTAGCTGGATATTTCTGGGGCCATTTGGTGAAGAACTTGGAGGTGTTTAAGATGGTTTGAGCAACAAAGCGCGCAGCAAAGAATTGGTCTAGAAGTTGAACACCTCAATCAATTGCGGAGATAAATATCCTACTGACAATGTTGAAGACGGGTTTCACCGCACACATCCATTTTGGGACATGCCAAGTGCATGACGCTGTGAGATGATATGATATGATTGATCCTGAGAACTTTATTCTGAATGGACAATATCTTCCTTTCTTGCTGGCACGGACATTGTTAATCTGGACGTTTTTGCACAGGCTGCGACACAGCCCACAGATTGATTAGATTCATTCCAAATAGACACTTGAGTTCATCAATGTTAATTACTTGCTTGAATATGCACATATAAGTATATCCATGTGTGTGTGCCTTATATGTAGCTACACGTTGATTCTGATGACTTCTTCTTGCCTCAAGGTGAAATTGCTAAATACAGACATCACTCAAGAGAAATAGAAGACCAATCGCTTCCTCCCATTGTCTACTAAGGTGGGCAGAAGATTCCTGTGAGGCCCCAAAACGGGGCACCGCTGGCGCTTGGCCACCATGGACTTCCAGGACCAACTTGAAACTGTGGAAATGGATGATATATATGATATGGATAGATGAAAGAGGTTCCAATATGAATAATTGTGGAATTATGTTCAAATATGTTCAAATAATATAGCCGGTAATGGCCGGTAATCTGTAAATCGATCTTAGTGTTTCCATGCAAATGGGATCAGTGGGCTAGTTCGGAATCAGATTCCAGGTAGTATGGGGCCACATGCCAGCAGCAGTGTGTACATAGACAAAGGTTCTCATAGCGCAGATGGCATGGCTTTGTTGGAAAAGGTGCGCAGCACGACCAGTGCATATGGTTAGGGTGTTGAGGTTGAAATGCAGACGAAAAGCAGTTTCTTGTTGCCATGCAATCCTTTACATTTACAAGTCGGGTCTATTGACTGTGGTCATGACCCAGGTGACATGGAACCCATACAGTCAATGCAGCTTGGTTATAGTCCCAAAAAAAATGTAGAAAAGTAGAAACCTGCCAACAAAGTGGTAAATTATATGTCTACTTGTTTTGGCATTGCCATACTTCTGTTCAGTCGCTTTGCATCATTACTTTAGAGTTGGAGATGGTAGTTTGCTTGAAACAGTAGTGCTACAGCGCCTTACCATTTGCGAGGTACCACAAGCAGCGCTACACGCTGTTTTCCAAGTTCCAGCCTCAGCAAGAAAAGTTAGCACAGATCTCTGATTTCATGTGATTGTTTCCGCCCAGCTGAATGTTAACCCCAGAGTTTTATGAAACTCTGGGTTGCTTAAGAAATCTTGGGTGGGTACCATAGCAACACAGCAGTGTTCGTTTGCGGTTAGCCTCGATCCTGGATCAAGGGTTGATCTGGGCCCGGGCTGTGGCTTTTGCCTATGATCGTGAGGTTTGACAAAGGGATCAAGTTGGATGAGGACTTGGGGTCGGAGCTAGAGTTTAGGCGATGGTTTTCTATCCGGGAATGGCTATGAAATTTGGGCAAAACAAATGAAGGCTATTCGATTGGGGAAAATGATGATTGCTTTCCGATAATTTCCAGACAAACCCATCTATGTGAAAGTGCCACTGAACATCAATGAGAGATAGCCGATAAGAATCCTAACAACAAAGAAATGGCCCTGGATGTTTCCTGATTCAATCAATCAACTAGTGAACTCTTTCGGCTACCTAACATGGCACTGGAAAGGCTTGTGCCAGATGAGAGCAGGTGGTTCTACATGTATGTTTTGAATGCCTTGAATGCATCTCTTGCTCTTTCTGCTTTGCTTTATATGAACGAATACGTCACAATTGGACGAAAAATAACTTTCATTGTACTTGAGACATGGGTCAATACTCTCCCAATCAAAGCCTAGACAGGTTTGAGGTGTGAACATGGATGCATGTGCATGTCCTGACGTTTATGTTACACCTCTAGACATTCGTGCGCAGGAGATGTGGTACTCAGTGACACCCGAGCCTATTGCAAAGCAACAAGCAAAAAGGGCATGGACCTCAGGAGACACCAATCACTGTTCTTTTCCGTGATTCTGTGTGCAGTACATTTCGGGGACCTCAGTCATATTTCAAGTTTCAACATGCACATGATTTGCCCAAAGTTATCTTGTCAGGGAGTCTCATAATGTCATAGTTCCCTCGTGATCTGGGGGTTTAAGATCACCTTGTTGAGGTGTAGCTGAAGCCCCCTCTTGGTTGGGAATCTTAACTGATGGCCTTGTCATTGCAACCTTCCCATCCCATGATAGTTCCCATGAAGCCAGAGGTGCATGTCAGTCATTTATTGGGTGTGGTTCAAGTGCATTTACCCCCCCAACCAACTGAGGTGGTTATGTTTCCACTGGAAAGTCGCCTAATTTGTGAGTCCTGCAGCATATCAATCTCAGGTGAAATCGGCACTTCAGGGCCAGGAGCCTAAGCCACGGGGGTTGCTGAAGTCTGCCAAAAAATGCATCCGAACAGTGGCAAGTTTCAGGATTTGTCTCTTCCAGGTTCGCATTTTCAGGTTCCACGCCAGCGGCTCAATCGCAGGTGATGGATCGGTTTTTGTGGACAGTTTTTGTGGAGCCGCAGGGTCCATGGCTCAGAGGGAAGGATTACAGGTGGCTGGAAGATAGGGAACTGGGATGGGGATGGGATGGAGATGGGGGGGTAGATGGTGTTGCATGGATATGTGGAATTTGATTCTAACATAAATAAGCGGTCATGATTATGTCCTGAGTGGTGTGTGTTTGCGCCACTCCAAAACGTATCGTGCTGTTGTTGGCATGAGTCATCTTAACAGCACAACACGCTTGCTGTTGCAGGCTGGCGAGGGAATAGTGCTTGATTGATGTCCTTGCGTGGAAGGCAATCAACTACTGTCATGTTTTCTTTTCTGCTGGTGTTTCCTTATTTTGAATGAATTCAAGTTTGCTGGTATAGACTATAGACACCCCAATGTACAGGGCATTTTTCCAGGCATGATACAGTAGCTGCTTCGCAGTTGGGCTCATCCAGTTAGTTTCCCCTCATCTCTGGTGCCATTAGGATCGTGGTGTTAGCACGGGATGTTATGCACGTGACAGTCATCATGTCCAGTGTTGCCTTGGACTTAGACACAGGACTTTGCAGTCGTCAACAGAATGGAACTTGCCTGATGTTGCATGTATATAAATCACTTGAACCTGAAACTCATTTTCTCAGCTTTTCGCTGTATTTCTGCATCACTCCGGCCCCGGGTAAAATCCACCGCTTTCCTGCAATGGCTGAAGTGGATATGGCACCCCTGAGAGAAGAGCAGCTAGGCTGACACCTTCGACTGGGAGGGGACTGGGATGCAGCAGACTTACATCATAAGTAGCGATTAACCGGTATATATAATCTATGAAGGTCCTTTCCTGGCTATTTGGAAAGTGTGAAGTTGCACAAACAATCTTTCGGTCTTTTTCATAGTTCTTGAGTTGGACATGTCCATTGCGACAGTGGGATGATTGATGCATGCCTTCTCATTGCGGCTGTGATTCATTACACCCCTGACTACCCGCCCAACAATAATCATCCCCTCAACAGGGCCTTATTGCAGGATTATTGACAACCATCAATCCACTATGAGGGGCTATTGAACCTCGATATGCTGTTTGGGGGGACCTTTGGAGCCCCATGTTTAAGAGATCACTGCCTTGCCACAGACTGGTCTGATGGTTCTCCAAGTCCTCGTCAACAGCGGTTTGTGTACTGGTTGCCACGGAAAATGACAAACAACTAGGCATGCCCGGTGCATTTTTTGAGAAGTTTTCATACAAGCCCTATGTTTCACAAACATCTGAATCCAATCCAATCCATATTTGGGGTGGGATGGCCCCTTTCCGGAGAATTCTGATCATGACCTAGCTACCTTCTAGCCAAGGCTGCTCCTTTTCGCCACTCTGGCCGCAAATGTGCGAGCTCATGATTTGCGAAGGTTTAGTGGGAACACATGGGAACACTTTTTGTAGTAAGATTCAGGAATTGTATGGATATGTCATGTTGTTGGCAGAGTAGAATCATGCGCACTTTGCATATATATACATACTATTAAAACTACATAGTCATCCGGGAGTAGAGAGAACGTGGAAATTTCAGGACAAAAACATCACTCAAGTGGGAATATCATTGAACATATATCAATTTCCATCTACTTCAGGATCATTGTACATACACGTATAGTATGTGTATGTTTATACATGACATGTATGGAAATTACAATATGATAGAATCATCCTTTCATATATCTTATCATAGAGTTCAATTTCTATATATGATACCAAGACATATAACATGCCAGATGGCAAAGACAGCTGAGATTGCCTGAGGCTCGGACTGCTCTCAGGGAAGAACTCCAAAGCTTCAAGGAGTGATTCTCGAACTGCTCCGGATAGATGGAGAACAACTGTGAAATAAATACAGTGGAATATGATTTAACATGATTTAACCAACCAAAATGGGGATACAATGGGGAAAAGCTGCAATTTGACTGTGCCATGGTTAGTTTACGTTGTTCATCTCAGCATTTCCTTTTGGCCCTGTACAAAGGCTCAGGTTTGGATCTTATTTGATCCAAACATTCAACTTGTTAGAAGATGACCGGTCTTGGAAATAAGCCCGAGACAAATGCCAGCGACAGATTAGGTTCTACCTTGTTCTTTTTGCACCCAGGCCATCCAGTCCCATCCTTTGCCGGATGTTTGCAGGAGAGTCTCTTGAACGAGTTGCGTGGAGAAGAGGAGGTGTGGCCCCCCCCAATCAGATTGACATGTGCGATGATCCCCTCAAAAAGTGGTTGGTCAGCATGGTCCCAGTGCACTCGTCACTACTCATCCAGAGGGCCTAGGTACTAGTTAGTCAAAACCCAACAAGAGAGGTTTCATATACTGTACAAACCCAGCTTCACAAATGTTGAATATGGTTTAAATCAATCAGTTCAAAGCATCAACAAATTGTGGAAAATTATTCATTTATATAGTTTCACTATGGTTTACAGTAAATCAATCTTGTCCAATATGGAGGTTTCCTGAAATAGGGGTCCCCCAAATCATCCCAAGTCGTGGACAACCATGACTTAGTATTGAACAACCATGGTGACTTGGCGTTCCAAACCATTTCAAGAAATCCCCACCATATATCATCATTATAATTATCATTACATTCCATGAATATCCCATGATTATCCCACAACATCACCATTAAATCAAGATATTTGTTAGTTATATAGATATATCCTATCGCACCCTTCAGCCACAACTAGGTCAAGGCGGCTCCCCGACGCACGCTTCGGGAGTCGCTGCATGGAGCCCCACCCAACGAGGCAAGGCGAGCTGGTGTTTGGTCCCCCAAGGATCCCGGAGGACCTGAAGCAGCGTGGTTGAAACATGCTGAAACCACTCACCGGATCACACCGGGACTACAAACAAAATGTAAGCTTGTCAATTTTCAGGATTATTGTGAGGGCTGGGGCATTTGAAAGGAAAACAAGACTAGAGTAATTGAAACAACTAGCCCGTTAATCATGAGTAATGGCTTGATTTTGAGATCAAAATGGTGGAGAAACTTCATATCCAACTAGTAACATTTCACTGGCAGGGTATCTAAAAATCAAAACATATCAAAACCCAACCAGCGATCTGCTGACTCAAACACCATGTTCAATAAATATATCAGAAGTGGACAATCATTGTATATCAATATAAAGTAATAAATAAATAGATAGATAAATAAATATATATAATAATATATATATATATCATACCTCAGTTATAGATGGAGCTTTAACTATGAAATTAAATTCTGGAATCATCCCAGTTCTCCAATGGTTGTGGTGGAATTGGAACCCCTTCGTTGATTCCCCAGGCGTCCGCCTCGGCACGCCGCGGCAAGATCTTGGGCTGGGGCGGATCGGCTCCTTGGCTTTAAGATCTGGTTGAAGCAGCCACAACTTTGGGGGAGCGGCAAAAAAGGATATATACATTACATATCATACATAATATAGCTTTATATATATATATATAGCTATATATATATAGCTATAGGTACTTTTAGATAGTTTTGCTATATGTCTATGGTAGCACAATATGGCACTTGGACAAACCTGTTTTATTACCATCTTTTGGATATTTGAACCATACAAAGGTTTGATGTTGGTTTAAGCCAACAACGAGGTTGATTTAATATGGTTTAGTTTTGCCGGTTCAAGAAACAGACGTGGTGAAAGGGTTTTGCCACAACATCGTATCATGGGCAGATAGGGCGTAGATGAACATCACCCAGTCTACCGTGTTTATTTTGGGGATCTTCAACAAGTTTCCGGAGTTCTTGACTTGACCAACGTCTATATATCCAAACGTGCTGAAGCTGTATCTGGGACGTTTCTGCATCCACTGATGTGGAAGAAACCACAAAGGCCACTGATTGTAGGGGAAACCTTGGCAATTGGCCCCTCATTTCTGCTTTTTACCAACTTTTCCGCCATCTATTTATCAGAGGATAAGATTTTGGAATCAAGATTACATTTCTCACCAAGAATGGTCCAGGGCACAGATGGCCCTATTGAGCTCCATCATTGTGGAAGTAGCGGTATGTAGTGGCTGCGGGGTTCGTTTTGAATACTGCAAGTTGGGTCTAGCAATGTGTACCATCAAGAAAGAGATGGCTTCTTCCCAACAAGGGCACCGGCATCCTCGAATTGTGATCGTTTTTTTAAGGTTCTTATTACCATTCTGGATTTGTTTGGATATATAAAGTTGTTTTCAGTCGCCAGTATCAGCCATTCCGAAGCAAATACGGACTTGCTTAAGGGTACACAGACCGGTTTAATGACGATTGGTCTTCAATAAACAGAATCCAGAATCCATCAGAATCCCATTATGGAAGCACTTTCGATCAACCAGTGGGTTTGGGAATGACAGTTGAGGCATCATCTATGCAAGTGGAAGAGCAGGCTGAGGTACCTGCTGCGACATTTGCCATGGGAAAGGCTATGGATGGATTGGTGTTATGACAAGCCCCTCAGGGAGAAAAGAAACTTTGTCGGGTATGGTAATATGACCAAATGGTAGGGTTTGGCAAATTGGGGATGCTTTATTATTGGGTTCACCAAATACATGGCCGTGTAGCCTATGGAATTTTCACATGGCACGGAATAAACACACATATGCAGATGATAGTACAACATGTTGCAACGATGTTCCAATTTCACATGGTGAGTGCCCATTGCCTGTGTGGAAGTGTACCCCACGCATTGGATGTTATAAGGCAAAAACTCGTTTCCCCACCGATGGGGCGAACAAGAATAGAAAGTCAAAATGTGTCAGCTGCCGTTGTCTTGAAAAGTCTTGAAAGCCAAGCTTTCATGTTTTCCTTGAAACAGTTCCTCTGATTTCTTAAGTCTGCAATCACGTGTTGCAATGTTCAGGATTCCGTGCAGCATCTCATGCAGCAAGTCTTGACATACACTTCATTCATCTTCATTCCATATGCACTTCTCATGATTTTGAAATGAGATTGAGTAATATTGAGCCATGACTTCTCTATTACTGAGGCGTTGCCAGGTTTCTTGTCCGAAAAGGTGCACGCCCCCATTTTTAAGTGGTGAGAATTTTGCCCCGTTCCAGGCGGAAGCGTCGAACAGGAGGCCCCAACATGGCCATTTGGAACGGGGGAAGATGATCGGAAGATGATGATGAATATAAATGATAAACCACTGGATTTTGGGGTGCTCTATTTTTGGACTCAATTGGGAGAACATGGAGAATGACATGTTTTTTTCTTTGTCTATTGATTTAGGACTTCGAGGTGTAAGATGAATTGCTGGTATTGTACTTGGTCCAAGGTGAAGACTTTCAAAATACTTTTCTCTTGCCACTTGCCCTGATACTGTATTCACTCGGTCTAGGGACTGTTATCCACTGGGATAGGTTTATCACATTCGCCACTACATGTTGACTTGTCACATTGTATCAATACACCCCCCCATTAAAAACAAGTAATAAAAAAGTATTAATCTGGCAAACTTAATGCCAGCAAAGTTGCCATTTCGGGATGGTAAATAACCCAGCCGTTTATGACATATTGGGGTATATTGGGTATGGTTTTGAGGCATTAGGTACTGTATATCACATTAACATACGCTCCGGTAATCAAACATGGCAATTCAAAAAAACATCTAGTTATAAATGGTTTTCCCATGAGACCTCCATGCAGTTCGGGGATTTCCAATTGCCACATTTGATTCCCAGAAGCTAGTCCATCTAAAATGCTCCATGGTCTCAACCTGTCAGGCCGGCCGGAAAACAAAGCATGGCACAACATATGGTGGTCGCTTGTCAAATGCAGCTGGCTGGGAACTCCCCGAACTCTATGGAAGTTTTGAGATGGGAAAAATATGGGAAAATCATCTATAAATCGGCCATTTTCCATTGCCACGTTTGATTACTGGAGGGTAACTCTGATTTTTGTCCATAGCTAGGATGATTCCAAGTGGTTGACCAGTTTTTTCTCCACTCAGCAAATATTCAGAAGTCAACCTGTTTGGTCGGTGCTACTTGCAGCATGCAATTGACTTCCAATTTGATGCGCGTCCCAGTCAGTTAGTGGTGAAATAACCGATAAATCTGACTGGAGTTTATCCACTTTGTCAAGAATGGGCTGCCCATCGTCATCGATCAACTCGGATTAATTGTGCATAGCCACAACCAACTGGTTAAAGAAGCATATGTTTTACCCTATTCATGCAATGGGTGAACTACCCACTTAAATTCGATGTGTGACCATTATTTTGCAGCTAGCATATAGTTTGTAACTATGGCCATAATAAATACATTGTAGCCGTACACTTTGAGTCTTGGTTTGTTTCGTGCTTAGGATACGTTTGCAACATATCCTACTTGCATTTAGCAGATACCAAAAGATGCCCCACAAAAAAAAACACCAGCTTCAACCATCTGGGCGGGACCAACAAAGTATAGGTAAACCGGAAAACCCCCTATTTATAGATGGTTTTCCCAACTCTAAACCTCCATGCAGGTGGGAAAACACCGTTTCGGGTGCAGCTGGGCGACAGCTGGGCGCTCCAAGGACTCCTTACTGGGCGACTCGAGTTCAATTGATGCGAAGAAGGCAATGGAACGCGACCTCAAGGCTTGGAGATGCCTGGAGCGACGGAGGGTCACTGGAGCCGAAGATTTTCGGAAGCCCTTTGTAGATACCCTGAAGGTCTGTCAATAGTTGTCAATAGTGATGAATAACGGGATTAAGATGGATCAAGAATGGGCTTAATATGTAGATACTCTCTGGTAAAGCCACATAGCCATTGAAAATCCCCATATAATATATATATATATATGTATACAATCATATATATACATATCCTTTACCTATTTAAGATGGTGATTCTCCATAGCTATATTACAGTAGTTTACCAGAGGGTCGGTTTCCTGCAAAATATGTTAATTGTTCATGGTCATGGTTGATTACTGGAGGGCATATCACACAATTGAGATCTGGGGCCTTTTGTTTTTCAGGGACAACTCAAAAGACAAAAGAACATTCAAACATCTCATGTTACAATTTGGGTTCAGAGTTCGCAAAGAATTATCAAACATATGGAAAACCGGGGTACGATTTTAGATTTATTGGGGCGCCTATTTGATCTACAGGTACTAATTTATTGCCACAGCGATCACATTGGTTAGTTGCATAAAAATTGGATTACAGCTCAATAGGTGGTAGTCCCAATTGTATGCAACAGCCATGAACAATCCCTGAAACTTCAAGGGCATGATTGTTAGCACAACCAAGATATGATCAATTCCCCCACTGCCAAAAACAAAAGGTCATGATTAGTGCTAGGGCAGCCAAGCACTCTGGGGATGCTGCAAATCCAAGGCCATTCGAAGGCCCTTCCTTGGATTTCATGTCAGATCTTTATTTTGATATCAATAAAGTTATATCATATTATTGCGGTTCTTGTTAGCATTTTATCCTGTAGTTTTATCACTGTAGTTACTGCTCTGACTATGATTGTATACTATAATCACTGTTATTAGGCATCATCGTTGTTATGTGTGTGTGTGTGTGAACGATTTCATCCATTGTGCCTCTACCCTTGGCAGCCTTCAGGCGGCCTACATGCGTCCCTTGCGGAGATGTGACGGGGGTGGGGCGTTTCAGTGACATGGTCGACATGGTCAATTGACAAGAAGATAATCCCATCCCTCTAATCTTAAACACCCCTTGGAGGGTCCCAAATTTGTATCAATTCCCCACGCAACCATGGTGTCTCAGTGGTGTTGAATATTAGGGAGAAGGGCTTACAGAAGGCCGTGAAGCCTGTCTAGAATTCGAGCATTGTCTAGCCACATAGTGATTACACTATGAATTCACGTTTGATACACAAAAAAAACCGTTAGTACGTGCGATCCTTTTGTGTCACTCGGTCTTTCGGCTTGACCTTTGTGAGGTAATTCATTCCCGAATGTCTTGAGGCACCTGCGCCTGCCACCACCAACAACAAAACCCTCTATGACAACCATGTGCCCTCCGATGGTAAAACCTGGCAATTGGAAACCTCATATATAAACATATATAAACGGAGGTTTGAATGTGAAAATCCTCAATAAATGGTGGAGTATCGATTGCCAGGCTTGGATACTGGAGGATAATAATGTTTAATGGAATTTGACATGAGGTGTTGAATCAGCTGGTCGCTGCGTATTTTCTTGTGGTAATTGTCCTGTATCCCCATTGATCCAACAGCCCCTGCAGACAGCTTCAACCCTTGGGTTGTAGAGACTATGGCTGAGGCCATAAGAAGAAAGGCCCAAAAGGAGTCGCTGGGATGGCAACAGATTGAGAGACTATGAACTGAGGAAACCTGAGATGGCGCGTTTAAAGCTTTCAACATTTGCAATACATTGGGAATATACTGAACAATACCCAGATTGGAATCAATCATAGCCCAGGTTAGGTGGATTGCAGGTTTGAGTGCCATCCTGAATGTGATAGACTTGGATAGATTGGCGGATTTCCGACCATTTCCGACCCACATATTGGTGCACAAATGCATGCGTGCCAGCATCCTATGATTTGGATGTTCAATCCAACCTGATCAATGAAAAACCTGTCATCTGTGGGTGTTTTTTTACCATCCATTGATGGTAATATTGGGGTGGTTTATTATTGGCTGTATCCCATTAGTTCTTGCTGACTGAAACTTTATTTCTTAGCATCTGTGACACCTTCGGCATGCAGCCTTTGCTTTTTGCGCTTGTTGGTCCTGAGGGGACCCAATTGAGGATCGTTGAGAGGGCAAACTCTCGATGTTCAGACAACTCAGATGACAAATTTTGATGACTTCACATGTGTGCTTTAGTTTTCGGACATTTTGTATGAGTCTAATTTGTACCACCTACATCCACCTACTATATACTGTTGCCGCTTTTTCGGTAGATGGAATGGCATGTAATCCGTTCCCCCTAATACTAACCCCCCCCCCCCCTAATACTAAACACCTGAGGTAGTTTTTAGTATTAGGGGGGTATTTATTATTAGGGGGACCCCTAATAGTAAGCGCCAGACCTTAATATNTTAGGGGGTAGAACCCACAAATGATAGGTTTATTTTTAAATTGTTTTCTAAAGGGGATCAATTAAAAGTCAAATTGGCCAACCACAAATTTCCCAAAATCGGAGATGGACCCTAGTTTTTAGTATTTGGGGTACGTTTAGTAAAAGAGGGAAGGGATTACTCTTTATCAACGCATTGCTTGGTGTACATGGCTGATGCTTTCCCCATGTATACCAACTGCCTACCCAATTTTCCCCGCGCCGCCCAGAGCAGTGCTCGCTATATGTCGCTGGAAACCAGCGACTTGGAAAGTCAGGAAGCACCAAAGACCCGCTGGCCACTGGTCCTGAGCGTTGCGGTTCCGGGATTTTCGTTGCTGGCAGATTGTCCTGTCAAGCAGGATGAACCAAGCCCTGGGGTATTTTGATAGGGGGTGCCAATCAATTAGTAGGATCCCATCACGCTGGGACCCTCCTAAGTAATCAATCAGGGTTTATTACCAGGTTGACATCATCTGGTTCTGGAGGGTACTACTTTACATTATTTGCTGGGAATATAGTTGCAAACAAATCTGGTGAATTTAATTTTGTGGATGCCGTGCAGCAACCAAACCTCGCCATGGAATATTCTGTGTTTCTAGATTGCAATATAAGGTATTTATATAAAGAAACTAGGGGTCTTCCTTTGCCAAGTTTGTTCAAGTTAGGGCAGTCACCATGGTCAGTAAACCACCCACACTCATCCAAATTCTATCTCATTCGGACTCATTCAGCAAAATCCAGAATGATCGGTGGTGCTCTACGGAGTTCATTTCATCAAATCCATAGCATGAAGCCAAGGGTGGGCATCGCACTTTGTCCACAATTAGACGGCGGAATTAAAACAGATGTTATGGGAAAGCAATGAGAAATCAGTGGGAAATGCAACTTTCCAACTTGGTTGGCTGGAGAGAGCCAGGGGCTAGATGGCCTTGGCCATGGATAACCAATTTCTTTTGGTGATTGCCCTATAGGCACACTGTCACGTAGACACTGCAACTCAGTTCAGCGATGCAAGCATGCTGCCGGACAGTTCTGAACAGCCACTACTTTGATGCGCCTTGGCCGCCGATGCTGGGGAAGCCTTGCCCGAGGAATGCCGCGATCTCTCTCATTGTTGAGTGTCATTTAATAGTTTGCAAGGTCGGTACTGTTAGCCCACTGGTGCTGGCTACTATCTTGCCCGAATTCACTATATACAGGCCTCAAATTCTATCAAAGGTGGCTTCAAACCAGCTCCCAGAATTGTTCCAAGGAACAATCAAATGAGAAACGCCCAAATCAAATGCTAAAGCACATGGTTTGCAACGGTTGGTCACTTTGGTCATCCAATCTGGCTCTGGCAACATCTGGCAACATAAAATTCTGATTAGGAATTGCATCTACTACTGTACATAGCTGGATTTGATCATAGATTATTAAACATTATTAAATAGCTACCTACCATAGATATCCATAGAGAATCGACCATAGATTGTTAGATTAATTCAATATCTGCTGGATCTTCCATGGCCAGCTTTGACGGTTCAAAACCGGGAATCTTCGAACCCTGGCGAATCCTCAGGTCCTAAGCGCCTGGTTGGTGGTCTTTAACGCCCTGTGGATCGGTCTCAGCACTGACGCTGGGCATCCGGTTCAACTAGAGATGGGTTTCGGGATGGAATATGTCTTAAAGGGAAGATCTGTAGAACATACGTTTTTGCCATTGAAATACGAGGTTCTTGTCAGTGCTCGCTGAAGCTGAAACCAATTCAGTCAATATGATGGATGGTGGCAGGAACATCCCCATGTTTGACGGTCATCATTGTTATCACATGTTATCACCATGGTTTGTCTCCATGCGGTGGCTGATCACCATCGGATAGATATGAGTATCTTGAAAACCACCTGCCCCTCATCGGAAAATGGTGGAATTTAATCAGGTCATGCGTGTTTTCAAGAGATCTGTTCCCAACCTGACATGGAGATACCAGAATCATCCGGTCGCAGTAAAAACACATCAACAAACATCTCCAAATTCGAGGTACTTGACGATTATCATTTAATTTGTAAGTGGGGCTAAATACAACAGTAAGGATGATGTGCAGCGTAGTCCTCCAAATGTTGATTCAGAATGAGTTTTTCCTTGCTCATTCTTGCATTTCTTTACTGCAAATCAAAGGGCGTTCCACTCTCGCAACTGCCAAGAATGATTCAATGGAAGAAAATAAGTCAAACCTTTTCCGGAAGGCTCTGAGGTCCAGCAAAATGATACCCCCAAAAAAGTTAGAACAGTAAACTACAACTAGTCTATCTTAGGTTTTTCGTATAGCATCATTTGTTCCCCACCTGCCAGGTGAGGGTTACTAGATTTTATCACAGCTGCGGGGGGGGGGCGGGGTTTGCTTCCCGCTGCCTTCCGCCTTCAGCTTCCGCCTTCTCCAGCTCGCAGAGGGCACTGCCGGACTTCATCTGCCAGCTCCAGATCCCAGTGGGCACTGCCGGACTTCATCTGCCAGCTCCAGATGCCAGTGGGCACTGCCGGACTTCATCTGCCAGCTCCAGATCCCAGTGGGCACTGCCGGACTTCATCTGCCAGCTCCAGATGCCAGTGGGCACTGCCGGACTTCATCCGCGAGCTCCAGCTCGCAGTGGGCACTGCCGGACTTCATCCGCGATCTCCAGATCGCAGTGGGCACTGCCGGACTTCATCCGCGAGCTCCAGATCGCAGTGGGCGCTGCCGGACTTCAATCGAGACTGCCAGATCCCAGTGGGCACTGCCGGACTTCATCCGCGAGCGCCAGATCCCAGTGGGCACTGCCGGACTTCATCCGCGAGCTCCAGATCCCAGTGGGCACTGCCGGACTTCAACCGCGAGCGCCAGATCCCAGTGGGCACTGCCGGACTTCAACCTGTACACATCTCAGAAAGAATGCCAGATAGAATGTCAGATAGAATGCCAGATAGAATGCCAAATAGAATGCCAGATACAATGTCAGATAGGATGTCAGATAGAATGCCAGATAGAATGCCAGATAGAATGCCAGATAGAATGCCAGATAGAATGCCAGAAAGAATGCCAGATAGAATGCCAGATAGAATGCCAGATAGAATGCCAGAAAGAATGCCAGATAGAATGCCAGAAAGAATGCCAGATAGAATGCCAGATAGACTGCCAGAAAGAATGCCAGAAAGAATGCCAGAAAGAATGCCAGATAGAATGCCAGAAAGAATGTCAGATAGAATGCCAGAAAGAATGCCAGATAGAATGCCAGAAAGAATGTCAGAAAGAATGCCAGAAAGAATGCCAGACTAGATGCCAGATAGAATGCCAGATAGGATGTCAGATAGAATGCCAGAAAGAATGCCAGATAGAATGCCAGAAAGATAGAATGCCAGAAAGAATGCCAGATAGAATGCCAGAAAGAATGCCAGATAGAATGGCAGATAGAATGCCAGAAAGAATGCCAGATAGAATGCCAGAATGAATGTCAGATAGAATGCCAGATAGAATGCCAGATAGAATGTCAGAAAGAATGCCAGAAAGAATGCCAGACTAGATGCCAGATAGAATGCCAGATAGAATGTCAGATAGAATGCCAGATAGAATGCCAGATAGAATGCCAGATAGAATGCCAGATAGAATGCCAGAGAGAATGGCAGATAGAATGCCAGAAAGAATGTCAGATAGAAAATGATAGAATGCCAGATAGAATGCCAGATAGAATGCCAGAAAGAATGCCAGATAGAATGCCAGAAAGAATGCCAGATAGAATGGCAGATAGAATGCCAGATAGAATGCCAGATAGAATGCCAGAAAGAATGGCAGATAGAATGCCAGAAAGAATGTCAGATAGAAAATGATAGAATGCCAGATAGAATGCCAGATAGAATGCCAGAAAGAGTGCCAGACTAGATGCCAGATAGAATGCCAGATAGAATGCCAGATAGAATGCCAGAAAGAATGTCAGATAGAATGTCAGATAGAATGCCAGAAAGAATGCCAGATAGAATGCCAGAAAGCATGTCAGATAGAATGTCAGAACATATGTCAGATAGANAGAAAGAATGCCAGATAGAATGCCAGAAAGCATGTCAGATAGAATGTCAGAACATATGTCAGATAGAATGGCAGAGCATATGTCAGAGAAAATGTCAGACAGAATGCCAAGAGGAAGAGGAGGAGAGCACAACTCTGATGAAATCTAGAGACGGAGAGCACAACTCTGATGAAATCTAGAGACCGAAGGTCTTTAGATTTCATCAGAGTTGTGCTCTCCTCCTCTTCCCTGCCAGAAAGTTTTGCCAGAAAGAATGTTAAAATCTGTATCACATTCATGGTGGGGATCACTCGAAGAAAGTAATTTGTTTTTGTTATGTGATAGCACCCCAACATCCTAACATCTTTGCGCAGGATTGGGTGGCACGAAACTGGAGCCAGAATATGCCAGACTGGTTCCACTACGGAGAGTCTTGGTATGTCAGAATGGATGCCCCCATGGGCAAGTGAAGTAGTGTATATATATATATCCATATCTATTCATGTATGTGTATATATATATATACATAATGTGTATATATATATATAGTGTATATATATGGGTGTGTGTATGCGTACATATATATATATATATGTATATATGTATATGTAAATTCGTGTGTATATATATATATATAAATATGTACGTATGGATATGCATGTGTACAAAAAATCAAAAAAACAAACACGTTCTGTGTTCTGGAAAATGTATCTATAAAGGGGTGGATTTCCGTTGTCATGTTTGATTACCAGACGGCACATACGTTCAAGCTATGTTGGGAGAAGATTGGGATTTGGTATAGCAACATCTTCGGTGGAGAGAGCGATGAAGACCTGTGAAGGTCCCCTTCCAGGGTTGGTCAAGATTCTCATGATATTCGATGTGTTGTGCAACGAATCTAGTGGTAATGAGACGTGGCCTTTGTTGAATATATTTATATATATATATAAATACACCATTTTTTTGAATTGCCATGATACCTTGTGGGCCCATGGGTTGTCCATCGAAAGCATGGGACATCAAACATGGACAAAATGTCCCATGATAGAAAACGATAGTTCCCATCGTCAAAACCAAAGACCAAAAATAGAATATGTGTCCCATCTCCTAACTACAAATGATAGTACAGCGCAATTTCCCATCCAAGTCATTTCCCAATCCGACAAGGATTGGGCCTTTTGTCTCTTGGCCATTGGTGAGCTCTTCATCCGGATGTGCGGACAGGGGCTTCAATTCTTCTATGAGGACTTTACCGAGATGGGGCACCGGCGAAGCGGGGAGGTGAGCAGTAAGGATATCCTTTGGTAAGTTAAGCCTTTGATATGGAAAATCACAATTTTTACTAGGGATTGATCATAGAACTAAATGGGCCATTTTCCCCTGTCCATGGCCATGGCCATGCTTACTGGAGAGGGAGCAATTCATAGATACGAAAGTAGTTTCTTGCAATCAGAAGTTTAACATAAAGAATCATAAAGATTGGTGTCTAGGGTCATCAATCAAATAGAAGTATTATGAAGGCTTCACTCACATGACCTTTTGCTTGCTCTCTTGATCCTATGGGTTATCACCTTGATGTGCTAATTAGTGTTGTAGATATAACCATGGAGTCAAATAGGAAGATCAAACGCGACCAACAAAAGCTGTGGTGTCGTTTCTTTTCTGGTTCATTCCACTGAAAAAAATAGAGATTGCTCAAAGCAGTTTCAAATCCCACCGTGACAACCTAGCCAGTTATGACGTGTGTGTGTCATCATAAAATATCATAGTATTTTGCGTTCCTGCTTTTCACGGGTTTGGTTTATGGGAAACTTTGCAGGAAACCCTGGCATTGAATCTTTTGGTCCAAAAATAGGGTTTTCCTGTAGATGTTCCCAGGCATATCCATCCCATCCCCCTAATATTAAACACGCCAACAAAACCATGATTCAGTAGGGATTTACAGCACACATATCCTTTACAGTACACATATCCGGGCCCATGCAGGATGTGTTTCATACAGATATTGTGAGGATGCGATTAATAGCTATAACAGGTGTATGTATATATATATATATACATATATGAGCGACGGCTTTATTTGTGCAAATGGAAAATAGTATTCGGGCGAACCCCGGTTTGTGGAAATCATCATAATTCGCTGGTAAAGCGAGGTAGGAACACCCCGAGAACGAGGTAGGCATTTCATACAAAGCATTTAGCTTTCAAAAACAAGTGCGGCATTGGAGAACGAGGTCAGGCCCCAAAAAACGTGACAGGACT
>BGPT01000157.1:98685-212404 GCA_003297045.1 Symbiodinium sp. clade C Y103 | reverse complement strand
GGGGGGGGGGCCTGGTGGCCTGGGAACTGGATCATATATATATATATATATCATCCGATTGTATGAATATTCCACCAGATAATCCTTCATGTATTCCATGAATAGTTATTCACACACACATATATATATATATATATGAGATACATATCACCCATGTGTTGAAAAAACGACAGCGGAGCCATGGAAACAAAACATGCGGTGGGCCATGGAAGCTGCGGTAGGACCACTGGAAATGGAACCTCTTCGATACCATCGTCGTGGCCACACAGGTGGCTGACCTTGGCGGAAGCAGCTGGGCCTGATGGGTCAAGCGCCAATGGAAGGTCGGTAGGTTTTTGTGAATATTTGTTTGGTTGTAGGTTGAATGAGATTAGTAAATTATTGATGTTTCAAGTATGAAAATTATGTTGATTGGAAGTTTGATGTTTGCTTTGTTTTTGGGCGTTTCAATGGGAAATAGACTAGGTCACTAGGTTCGTATTATGTTCTGCGTTTGGGGAAGGACAAGTTGTGTGTTGAAGTCATTAGACCCATATCGCAGTGCAGTGCCTGACACGCTTCGAGTCTTCGCCAAACCGCTCGCAACCTGCGTATGCATCCCATAAAACTCAAAGCCACAAAGGGCGAAAAATCCAAACCCCAAAGCGATACTAATGCTATTTTGTATCATCCAAGTAACTATCCCAGACTTGGAATGGAGGCAGATTTTTTGCAGGAAACCAGAGAAAACCTTGATTTTGTGATGGAACAAATCATGATTTCCGGTCGATTTTCCCATGAATCATCAGGGGGTAAACTGCCGTGCCGCCATACGCACCATGTGTCATCCCTAAGGTGTCCTGGAGCGTTCAGTCACTGGTCAGGGGACCAGCCATCCTTCTTTGCAAGGCTCGTTTGGTTCAACCATGTTCAACCTGATTTTGCTTGGTGAGACCCCCACTTAAAGTATCTTAATAGGGATGTTCATCCCACTTCATTGAAACTGATGATTAAAACATCTTGCCAACACATTCTCAAACTCATAATGTTTCTTGTTTTCATCCCACTTCATCTTCATATTTTTGGAAGAATCCCTGCACCTGCAAGGTCTGAGGGTCCTGAAATTGGTGCGAATCCTGCGTATCGCTCGCATTGCCTCAGTCTTCCCAGAGCTGCACATTTTGATCAGTTCCATCATGGCGCCTTTGCTGCCATGATTTTGGGTCATGGCTAAAACCTAGATTTTTTTTGGCGAAGCCCCCGAGTTTATACTTTGAGGGGTGCAACATTTTTAGTAAGAAAAATGATATATTGGGATCGTAATTTTGAGAACTGTTTTGAAGGGTTGGGTTTTGTAGGACGGTTCTTTTTTTTAAATTCATTGAATGGGGGTGAAGAGTAGGGGACTGACACTTGCACTATTTGAATGCTGAAACGCAAGGAAACCAGAAGAAGCAGGGCTTTGATTGAACAAGTTACCCTCTGGTAATCAAACATGGCTGGCTGGAAAATCAACCATTTAGTTCGATGATTTTCCCAGCTATAAACCTCCATGTAGTTCGGAAATATCAGAGTCCTATGGAGTGACTGTATTGACCAACCTGGAATATGAGCATTACAAATCCAAAAAGGTTGTTATTTGAAACATCGCCAACCGTATAGACCTACAATATCAATGTGCCATGTTGGGATTTCACGTTGAATTGTAGAGGCTGATATTTTCAACGTTTGTCCTTGCGCCTGAGGATTCGCTTCAATCACTTTTTTGGACAATGGTCCTGATCTTCGCCTGCCTTTATGCTGTGTCAGTGGTTCCTTGGTTCCCAAAAGGTTCATGAAACTGGCATTGACTTGGAGATACCCTCTGGCAATTTACAACAAACCATGGAAAAATGACACATTTGTAGGTGATTTGCCTGTTAAACATGACCATTATATCATTTTCCATAATTAGCTACGTTACTTTTTATTGGAGGGTAGCTGGTGCTTGCTGGACCGTTCCACCGCAGGTGATCACTCAGCTGGTCTCTGATCACAAGATCGCTGTGGGCGCCTAGGATGCATTTTTATTTACACCAGGCAGCGAGTACCAATTCACTTCCCGTGGTTTTTCCCCACATTCAGCAATGGTATATTTAGGTATATTCGTCAAGTGTGGATATTCAGAAAGTTGGAGAATTCATGTGGAACATGGCTTGAAATGACCAAAATTTGCTGGTTGCGAGGGGTATTGCATCTTGACATATCTCGACCCATACTCAATTTTCGGGTTGCACTTGAACCCCATTTTTGCTGGTTAGGAACCATATTTGCCGGAGAAGTCCCAGTTTTTTTCCGATGAAGCCCTGATTTTCCCAGCTGAAGTCACTTGGTGCTGCTGTGAGGCAAAGAAGGCATGGAAGCCGGTGGAGAGGAGTAACTTGGTTTTGTAGCTCAGATCCTGTGCCTCACCAAGTAATTTGGGCATGGTGACAGAAGCTGAGGAATTGTGAGGGTTACTTCCACATACTTCCACTATATTTTTAATTGGTTACTTGTGGTGGTTCAAATACCGAAAAAGCATGTGGCTTGCATTGGAAGATTTTTTGGATGTTGTGAGATCTATTGTCTTTCACCAGACATCTGGAAAGAAGCAGCCCCACTCGGCACTAAGGGAGATGCTGGAGTTCTTTGGGTCCCTGGACACTACGATGATTTCCCTCTACATGGCATCTGGGATCACTAAACGCCACGCTTGCTGGCACGTGTTAAGCGGCATGTGGGTCTTACTGCTACATGGGGGTTGGGTATTTTTTGAAGGTCCAGCCTGATTGAGTGAACTGGAACCTTTGATCTTCCGCTTTGGCCGCATCTAGCGGCTTCACTATACTATGGAGGCTGAAAGAAGATGAACACATGGAAAATTGGGATCATGGTGGTTGGATATGATTGCGACGAAGGATTGAAATGGTCTCACTTGATGCCTCTGAAGTAGCTAATCATAGAAATGTCAATAAGATTCAATGATTATGTACTGCATGTGTGCATGTAGAGGTTTCTATTATATAAATGTATACATATGAGATATCTCTAAAATCGGCATCCAGCCTCCCGTTCGGCTGGTTCCGGCTTCCGCAGCGTTGAAGCCACGCTAAGGTGATTTCTGAAGGCATCCACTGGAAGGAGTTGATGGACCCACTGGCGGAGAACATGGGCAGCTGGGTGCGGGTGGTCTTCGTGGCCTTCACAGGTGGGACCAACAATGTGGAGATATGATATAAGCAGCCAGATATATATATATATATATATGGAGATTATATGGAGGCTATATGGATGTTATATGGGGAAAGCACATGATGCATATCATTGAATATTTCATGGGATGTAGATACAACCCAAGCTTTTTTATGGGAAAATTTCATAGGATATTTCAGTACGCTGCCATGACTGCCATGAGTTGGGGTCAAGCTATGGGAGGGTGGATGGTATAATTGGGGACACGGTGGAGGTGCTGAAATCGCCTCTGGAAAACATGGCAATGCAAAAAGCTGTGGTATAGATGGCCCATTTATAGTTCATGGCTGCTAGTACATACATAGCAATGGTGATGGAACTCCATAGCTATCTTAGTTTTCCAGAGGGTAATCGTGGATATGATAATTCTATAACAGGGGATAATTCTTGAGGATATTTGCCACGATTCAACCAAGAGTCATGGGGACGAAACCCAATCGATGGATGAAATTCAACAATGGTGGATCCACAATACTGTAATGATCAGGATGGTTGTTGGGGACATACGGTGGGATCCACCATGCGGTGGTGAATTAATGTGAGGATATATGCCAAGACTCTGAGTATGATTTATGATTTACAGTATAATAGCTGCTATTTTCAACTTAGTTATGGTTTTTGTGTGGTTTTTGATATTTCGGGATGTTTTGATTATACCTGATTGGTCTTTTGAATTGAATGATTTCTTTCCTCGGGTGATGATCCCAGTTGACGGTTATTGCATTCAAACCACCAACCATCGCCCATCGGGTTGATATTCAAACTGAAACAAACGCGACGTCTGATAGGTAAAAACTGTTGGAAGTACAAACACCAATGAAGAAATGCAGATGAACGGGAGACAGGAACATCAGCTTCCTGAATCCATGCGTTTCGTGGTAGAGTTGAGACAAACAAGACTGTTATGTCAAACAACTGCCACGGAAGGTTTCGAGCTTTTCGCAATGATGAACATTATTACAGCCTGTTTTGTCGACAGCGTGCCTTGGTCGTGTTGGTTTGGGATCTGTTTTCGATAGCCTTACTTATTGTCACAGTAGTGGCAAAACCTTTCAGTCATGTTGGGCAACAGCAGTCCAAGAATTGGATTTATCGGTGGTGGTAGTAGTAGTAGTAGTAGTAGTAGTAGTAGTAGTCGTAGTAGTAGACACCCTTGGTAGATTCTGATGCAACTAAGCATGGACCATAGGGTTGCATGGCCGAAGCCCTTTTTATCCAAATTGAGCATGCCTATGCTATCATGTCTTGGGGGTCGAAAGCACCATTCAGATGCCCTCGTCACACATCCGGATTTCGCATGTATTCGAGGTTGGTTATAATGCAAGGTTATATTCTTATATTCCCAGCTGTTCCTGGTCATATGCTCATGATATCTACATTTCATTGCCTTTCGCGCAGACTTGAGGCTATGAAGATCGCTGCCAATGCAGAAAAACAGGCGCTGGGGGTTGGGGCAGGACTTGGCTGCAATGGTAAATGAGATGTAAACTCCAGATTGTCGACGCCTCATTTATTGTACCTCGGGCAGTGTGCACTAAACATGTGCTACGATGTAACTTTCACTTTACTACCCCACAGGTTTGGTTTACTTGACCTTGTTGGCTGCAGTTTCCTGAATCTTCCCCTTCAACGAACCTCAGCCCTTGGCCGCTGCAGGAATGTTTGGATTCCCTGTGGGGTCTAATGGAGCAGGAAGCGATCTGGGATGCCACGCGGCCGCATACCATCCCCTTTTTGCGGGTCAAAGAGATGACCAGTTTTAAGGTTCTTGGACTCATAGACTTAGGGTTATTTTCAGCATACGAATGCAGAACCCGGAGAAGCATCGTGCTTGTGGGATACCTAATCTGTGCCTTCAGTCATCGTGTCGGTTTCACCATCCCATCTCCGAATCTTCGGTTTCCAATGGCCTTAGTCTTACTTGTGCTTAGTAGGGAATGGGGGAATGGGATGATTATTAATGGTTATTATAGTAATAGGTCAGCAACCCCCATTCCCGACATATAGCACCAGTAAGTAGTTTTCACCCATTTGCGGATTCTCGTTTTTGTTCCAGGCGAAGATTCAAAAGAAGGTGGTCACCAAGGAGCAGTTTATTGGAAACTATGGAGAGCCCAGTCACTGGGCGCGACGGCGTAGGAGGGGTTCGGTCATGGTCATGGTGAAATGTTGGGATTTCACCTAGCAAAAATTGGGATGTCTGTATATATGTATGTATATAATATACTGTATATATATTTTTTTATAACCATATGATATATTATACAATATGGAATGTAAATGGATGATTGATGGATCATTGTTGGTGTACCATTTGGTGATTAAACAAGCCTGGGAAATCCCTTACAAATTTACGTTTATAGCTCGGAAAATCATCGAACTGCATCTGATTTTCCAGCCAGCCATGTTTGATCAGGGGAGGGCATAAATGGAATCATAAATAGAGAGATCAGAGGGTAGGGGAGAGGAGGAGGACCAGACGAGCACGTTTGTAGTAGGGGATTGTATATCTATGTATCTGTCTATTTGTATCTATTTGTCTATCTATCGATCTATCTATCTGTCTATCTATCCGATCCATCTATTATTTATGTGTCAATCTATGTAAGTCTATGCAACTACCCAACTGACGAACTCGCTGACTAAACTAAACTGAACTGGACTAGACTAAACTAGAGCAGACTACGACTACACTTAGCTAAGTGACTAACTAACCAACTGACTCACTCAGCAAACTGACTTACATAATGCAACCCCCGCGGGTGCTGCTGTTTCACCAGCTCCTCACTTGGCCAAGGTATGACCAAATTCTTGGAACCTTGGATCAACGGGATGTTGGCAGTTCTTGTTTCACAAAAAACATGGCCATTCTGATGGAGGAGATCACCATGTTCAAAAAGGAATATCATCTAAAAATAGATGGTATGTATTGGTATGCAATCTATAGATAGATGGTTCAATTATATCTCATAGATGGTATAGCATCTATGGTAGATGGTATTGGTATATCACCTATAAATAGATGGTATATCATTTATAAATACATGGTATATCATCTACAACTAGATGGTACGATGTATGATTGAGAAAACGAAGGCACAGAAAGTTGGGGGTGAACGAATCATCCCCACTTTTTTGGACACAGCCGCTTTGATGGGCCATGGGGGTGTGAACAAAATCATTGGCAACCTGGCAAACGTGCCCCGGCCGAAAAAGAATAGTCCCATGTAGCCAAGCTCAAGATCCCTCAAAACAACCTTGCTGGTGCCCCCCAAGAAAGTGTTTCGTTTGTAACGGACCGGGCTCTAACGTTTTCTGACGCGTTTCAGGACCTTATCAATGCCCACACTGAAGACCCAAAGCAGGTCTTCGCCATGATCGATCGCTACTTGGCACCATGCTGACTGCTGACAGCACTAGATTTATCAGCTGGGTCAAACATTAACCATACAGGTATGATATATTTAGACTAGCTGCACCGACTCCGAAGATGATCCAAAAACGTTGCAATAATTGAAACGTTGACCATTTGGGCAAGTCGCTAGACAGATCGTGCGATTGTCGTTATTTGATGTTCTTTGTATGTATTATGTATGTACACATATAAACATATATAGTATATACATATTATAATCATATGACTTGTATTATGGAGTCTGTCAAAATGTATCTTGTTTCAATAGCCCAATCAACACCGTGCATGTGGCCATGGCAGCTTGTTGATTCGACTTCCTGGCATGGCAGAAACATGTTTTATACGTTACATGGGTTAGATACATAGGGAGGCCTAAAAGGATCAATTGTTTTTGTTCCAGGACGAAATGACAAAGATCGCTATCACGCGTCCGACTTTCACATCCACTTTGTGTGCTGTAAAACGGTGTAAACTTTGCAAATCAAATATGACAATGGCTGGAAACCTCATTGTTTCCATGCGAAAATCACCTATCAACTTCATGTATATCATTATCTTTTGTTATGGCATTTTATGGCTGAGTCTTGCAACCAGATTTTTCCCATTTTTTCTCCCAAAAAAAACGGGGAGATGGAACGGAGTTGGCAGCGCCCCAGGTGATGGTGATGGTGCCCTGACTGCGCCGGAGTTCCTGATTTGCTGCGAACGCCTCATGGGACCCTCCAAGGTCTTCTGGCGATATTCATGGGTGAATGGTTGGTGCATGGGGAAATGTGTGCTGGATATATATATATATATACTGTATATATACTGCATATGGGGAAATCATCAGTGATGGTGAATTCAATTAATCAACAACAATGGAATGTATGTATATATGTGGATTATCAATGGATAATTAATGGATCATTATTGACATATAGCCTCTGGTGTCATCGAACTGGGGCATGTTCCAGCCATGGGCCGCATGAGGAGCAGGTCTACAACTTGTTCCAGTGTACGCGTGTTTATGAATGGAAACCGGATAATTTGGCCATAATCCCTCCAGTATACATATATATATATATATACATACATACATGCATGCATGCATACATACATGATCATACATGTATTTATATACGTATATAGATACAAACATATAATTGAATTTGTGTATGTCCAGCATTTTCCTGGCTGCTGGAGTTGTTACCCGAAGACTTGGTGCTGACGGAAGTGTAAAATGCTTAGCCCCACGGGGATCCATTAGATTTTTACCAAATCACCATCTCTCAGTGATGCATATTCTGGCGAACACGACAGATTCCGTTTTCCGCACTTTATTTTTTGTACCGGTTTCTGTCTACAATACATTTGCAGGGGGTTACCACACACTTCCAACCTCCCAAAAACAAAAGTTTGGATGGTCTAGTGGCAATCCATCCCGATCACTTTGGATTATCGATCCGGAGGCCAGCATGTTGGTGAAGATTGCAAACGAGCAGTGACTTGCTCTGCAGGATGGCTATGGCACCTGTGTCCTCAATTGGGGGCCTTTTTGGGTTCTTGGATCCCAACCTGCTTGTAATCAAACCAATCCGTTTCCTTGTTCGTTCGATCCCATTTTGTTGTTGCTGTCGTCCCGCGCTTAAAATCCCATTCTTTGGCTGGTGTCATCCCATGGAATCCACGATGTCTAAGGCGAGTCAAGATGGAAACACAGGACAGGGCGCAACCTCCATTCTTTGAGAAGATGATGAAATTGTCACATCGATTGTGATTGCAGCCCTTGGGGCGGCAAGCAACATAAATTGGGACTCTAACAAGAGACGTAAATAATACAAGACATCACAAAACACATTGGGATGGAACCAGTGAAGATGGTACAGTAAGAGAGCCAGGAACCATGAGGATTTCAAGGCCTGCACAAGGAAAACATGTTGGTCAGGAATTTGGAGATGATCATTAATGATGACCCACTATATTTGACTCCGGAGCTAAAGGTCCATCTTTGGATGACCAATCAGCCCCAGGAATTTGTTAAAATGCTAAAATCGTTTGATCAAAACATCAGTTCACATCAAGTCTGTGCCATGAAGCTTGGCTTTGCAGATTCAGGGCAAAGCAGAGCTACCTCACAAGAACCTCGCCATGAATCGCATGAATGATGGCCAGACAGGGGGATCATCGCAGAAACATATCGCCCGGAAATGGACGAATCACCACCCTGCGAACTAGCATTGGTTTCCTAGCCCGTGTTTCAAGATTTGGTTTTAGAGATATGCAAATTCTGCTTTGGTTGCATCGACATCTAAAAGTTGATGCAAGATTTGCATGTTAATTAACATATGTCTATACATTCTAATAGTTACATAATGTTATATAGATGTATTAATTGATATATTCTACTGTTCATCATTCATTACCATCCATTGCAATCCATTTGTCAATGCACCTTCTGTGCCCACTGAACTATCACCCCACGCCATGGCCGGTGGCTACGGGGATGCCGCCTGTGGAGCGCCGCTGGTGCCGGAGTTGGATCCCACGAAATTCCGCCGGCCCAAGGGGCCCAAGGTCACGCGCACGAGGCCGGGAACTGTTTTTCTTTGAGGGGGAGGGTGGCTATAGTTAACCAATAATGGTGGTGAATGTACAAAAATGGATAGTTGTTCAGAACTATCTATAATCCCACCCCCCTAATACTCGGTACCTGACCGGCAAACCAGGAGTTTCGTTTGGGGGTCATTGGATGTGAGGCATGTGTATGTGTCTTCGTTGTTCTCGTTGATCATTCCGCCACATGGAAACGCAGAACTGTTTGTAACCGCTCATGTGTTTGGGATGCATTTTGTTAGGTGCAACAGCCTGCATATATGTATGCAACAGTTGGTACAGGTGCGAAGTATCAGAAGGTCAGCAATTGTGGGCATTTCAATTCTAATGAATCTGAAGATTTGAATTTGATGCACAACGATGATGCTGATGATGATGATGATGATGATGATGATGATGATGTGATGATATTGGCAGTTAGAATAACAATAATACTGTGATTCTGATGCTGGTGCTGATGGTAATGCTGTTGATGACAGCTGTTGATGATATTTACGATCAAAATTGTCACTGTCATTATAATTCTCATCATTCCAGTCATGCCAAATTTGCCGTGGTCATCGCGCAGGCATTTGTACCTGGCCAACTGTGGCTGCCTGGCAGCACAACGCCACCTCCGGGGTCAACCCCTTTGTATTGGGCATGGTTTCAAAAGGCCCCCCCAAAGTCTCTATGATTTGGTGCATGGGGTATGGTTTATGACTTATGACTGGGTTTACCACATTCATCCCTTTCCCCTATTACCACATACTCCCCGAACGAAACCTTGATTTAGTATTGGATTTAATTTGTTCATATTATATAGGGGGCCCAATCATGGGATTAGTGACATCCTTGGGCCATCAAACAATGGAAAATTCACCACTTATAGATTAATTCTCATTAAAACCTCCATTTGTATCTAGGATTTCCAGCTTCCCATGATTGATTACCAGAGGGTAACTTCGTGGTTTGATCCCCCTGCTAGGTTAGGTATAGTTAGTTGGTAGTGGGATTTCCAATGCTCTAGAGATCTCTAGAGTGACTCTAGAGCTCAAGATCAGTAGTTTGCCCCTCGTGGACCTTGTGGACCTTGCGGACTGAACCAGGTCGTAGTTGCGGAGACACCGTGCCGCAGCTCCTGCAGTGTTTGGAAGCAGCGAAGGCGCAGATGGTCAAGGAAGCTGGGGAATGGAGGGGATCAAAGGATTTTCAGTTTTAATCAACAAAAATGGGGAGTTGAACAACAAACGCTCCTGATGTTGTAGGAGAAAATTGGTTGAACCTCCCAAATGATGATTCACATTCGGAGTTGTCAGCAACTATCGCCTCAGTTATTTGTTGGTTTTATGGCGTTTCACGGTCACACCTTGGGTGTCGAGGTGGCTTCCCGCGCTCCAGGTCTCAGTGTTAGGGCTGCACCTCGGAGAGGGCGGTGTGTCCTATGCCAGCTTTTCAGACGCCGATGCTGCTGAGAGGGTCAAGGTGCGCTTGACCACAGTTGACCGCACAGATGTGCTGTACATTTGGTTGGAGAAGGTTTAACTGTTGGATTCATGACTTTCTTGCTTCGAGCCATCACAGGTTTGCTAATGGAATCATGACTTCGAGGCTTCAAGGCCATATTTTGACTTTTTGGATGTTGATGTTCAATCAACGTCATACTTCCATTCCTGGTAATTTTTGGCCACTACCGCCACTACTTATCTAATTGGTGAATCTTCACATGGCTCCCTGTGCCATCCGCCTCCAGGCATATTTGGAGTCACCTTCCAGTGGCAGCCGCTCCTGGCGAGTGAAGTTTGCTGAGTTGGAAGACGAAGCCACGGATGGAGGAGTCTCTTGGAACTATTGGTGTGGCATTGGTGGGCCCTAGAGCTGGGTACAGTAAGATATGGTAAGTTGGAAGGTTTCAACAAATTCCAACATCTGTTCATCCTTTGGGCGGTGTAGGGATGGCTCGGGTGTGGGTGCCTGCCACAGCAAGGTCCAGCCGGATCAAGGCACTCACCTTCTTTTTGGAACAGACATTCCAAAAGAATCCATCAAAACTGTTTGCAGAATCCAGATTAAGCAAAAATACATCGAGAGATATGTATGTGTTTCTTTGTAATTAGTTTACGGTAAGTTCTTGAAACATATGCATCTCAAGATGTGTTTTCTTGTTGTGTGTGGTACATATATGTGGTAAACCCAATATTAAAACATCCCCAACATCATCATAAATAAGATGGTATAAACCATCCCCAAATGATAGTTTCATGGCATTGGGTTTCCTACATTAACAGTTCTTTACCTCATTTGAATTCATTTGATTGGTTTGAGGGAAAATTGAAAGGAACCCGAAAAAATATGATGGTAAAAACCTGTAAAAACCATGGTTTCCTGCGGATTTTCCCAAGAAACCCAATCCATCCAGGTGCTGTTGCCCGGCAGTGTCGCCTCCACCGCGCATGTGGAAGTTCCAGGCCGGATCCTGTTTCGGCGTCAGCCCCAAAGAAGGGCAACCAGTTTAGAAGTTTTTACACCAACAATATGGAGATGAAGGGAAGGGTAAGGGGGAGTAACATCACCAAGAAGGTTTTTTCCTGGTTTGGGGGTTCCTCAAACTGGCGGAGCCCAACTTATGATACAATTCGGTGGTCGTTTACTAGAGAAGACTTGGGTTGAACAGGAGAAATTGCTATCTTCGCACCTTTTGTTCCGCTGACAATGCAAACAACCTGCATATGCTAAATTTACCCAAAGATCCCAAGAATCACTAAAGTCTAAGACATGGCCCCAGGGCTTTGAGCCGCAACAGTTTCCTCTTGAAAATGTGGGATTTGCCAGTGCCAGTTGATATGATTGAAGGAGGGCTATGGTTGGTGATTTTATTCCTAGACATTTTGCTTGAAAACAGTAAAGTGATCATTTGCAAGATGCACTCAAGATGCATTGCTGCAAATTTTGATAAATGCATCCACAGTTTGTCTCGAATTGCTGTACATTTGAGTGCGATACATACATTGTAGTGAACTACAATGATGTGTGAGTAAATTATGTTGGCATTTCCACATTCAGTATTCTGTGTTCATTTATCTATCTTTACATATGTAAGAATGTAAGAAGCAGATGCCTCAGCCACAGGTGTACATGTGGTGGAGGACTTCATCAGCCAATCGGAGGCAGATGAGTTGCTGCGGCAAGTGGATCTGAAACCTTGGAACACCAGCGACTTGGCGCGGGAACGGGCCCAGGGACCCTAACGGATTGGCTATGATGAACTACCCTCTGGTAATCAAACGTGACAATGGAACATCCTCTATAAATGGAGATTTTAATGGGAGAATGGGAGAATCGTCTATAAATGGTGGAAATTCCATTGCCATGTTTGATTATCAGAGGGTACCTTTTTTCTTGATGGAGGTGGGGGTTTTCAAGCGCTTTTTTTGAGAGTTTGTTTGGGAGTTGAGTGGGATTGTAGTGCCACTTTGTGTTTGGTGGTTCTGAATGGCTGGTCAGACACGTACTGAAACGCAAAATCGAGGACCCCAGCCAAGCAGGCTGTCTCTGAATCAAAGCGAGGAATACGCCCAAGATCTTTCACGCGTTTTTTTCTGACTTCAATTCCCTCTGACTCAGGCATCAAGCGGCGTGTTCAGAGACTCAGTTGCACCCATCGCACCTCAGGGTGGTTCGCTCAAAAATGCCTGAATGAACCAAGACCCCTATCATCTGTAGTTGAATTAACCACTACTGCAATTGGAAATACCACATTGGTTCCCACCTAATTAGCTTCAGATCCAAATCTCCAAGAAATTCAGTCTCCTTGTTGTTACTTCAACTTCGCAGATGGTCGTTGGCTGGCTGGGGGGTAACTCGTCTACCCTCAGGCACTACGGCCGGGCCTTTGACTATGCTAAGCTGATGATTGCGGCAGGCGCAGGGTAGGGTGTAACTCAAGTGGAGCTCAATCAATGCAAACAAACGAAAAATCGAAAAGCCTATCCCAGCTATATTCGTGTTGCCATCATTGGCGTCCAATTATTTTGTTTCGTCCTCATTGTACCTGTTTGTGTTTGTTTTTCTAATCTAAACTTGATCTATACCTAGGAAAACAAAATATACACACATATATGTCTATGGATAATTTTGGATCAATTTACCTATCCATATGTGCTTATCATCTACTTGTCTCTCCATTTGCCAGGCCTTCGGCCTTGAACCCAACTTGGAGATCATATTTGTCTTTAAAAAGAATGCACCTTGGATATCCCAAAGACACAAACCATTATGTGTATTGACATGTCATGATATTTCCATGTGTTTCAACAACATCCTACTCTCAAAAATCAATTAATGTGGTAAGCCCAATGCTGAACCTATCATTTTGAGTTTTTAGCACCTACTCCAGGTCATATTCGGGGTGGTCTACTATTGGGTTACCCCATTTTCTCACCATGTTTCCATTGGATTACCATATGGACCCCCCGAGGTTTATGCATTAAATCCCCATGTTTCACTGGGAATTCCGCATCAAAACACGTCAGGCGCTGTGCCCGAGATGCCGGATTTCTGCCAGCCACTGGTGGCCCGCCTCGAAGATAGCGGCTTGTTGCCCCATGCTATCGATCAGCTGACTGTCAACGAGTGGCTTGTCGGCTTGGTGAAGGATGGATTTCATCAAATAATAAGGGGATTAATTGGGATTCAAGCAGCAACAATGGTGGTGTGATGGGGATAGAATGGAATATTGATGGAATGTGAATAAAAACCACAGGGATTCCCAGTTCATTCATGAGAAAATCACCTGTAAATGGTGAAGAACGGTGGATTCAAACGACAAGAATGGATGACTATATAATGGCTAACTAGATGATAATTAATTCATGTCTAAGCAATTATTGCTTTACCCTCCGGTGTCATCAAACTTGGCTGACTGGGAAATCACCTAAAATGGGCACTTAACTGAGAAAATTATCGAACTAAATGGGTGATGTTCCAGCACGCCATGTTTGATTACCAATCTTGTATTTGGCTATGTGTGAGAATATTAAACACGGTTTTCTGCACGAAGGAACACGATCCTTAACTGTTGCAGCTATTAGGCAAATGTATATATAATATATAATATCTACATATATATATATATATACATATAAGGAACTTAACACTCAACAAACATTCGGGGAATTCTGCTATTCTTGATCCATATATGGGATTATATGGGGACGAAACAGCCAACCATAGTCCACAAATTTCACGGGCCGCGGGGCCAACCAGACATGTTCTCTTTTGGGTGTGTCATGATGTGTCTAAAAATGGCGAATAGCTCAAGACGTGGCTGTTTGATGTGGAAAAATGGAGGAAAATGATGATAAAGCAGAAGATTTTCAGATAAGCCCAAAAATGATATGTTCACAAAGGCTAAGGATTGACTCGAAGGTAGGTAGTCCGGTTTACTGTACTGTAAAAATAAAGATGTGATTAAGGATATTCCAAAATGACCCGCCTTAACATCATAGGATTTCACATGTGGAAAAAGATCATTGCAATACTACATACACGCCTCTACATTTGCCTGCCAAAAAAAAAGACACGGTTTCAAACTGGCTTACATCCATAGGTGAAAAACCATATGAGATTGGTTGCTCCGTTCCATTTTATTTTAATGCTTTTCCAGTCCAGTCCCATGTCCCAGCCGTGCGTCTTTTACAACAGGAACCTACAAGACAAACAGAATACCTATCTAGACAATATCTAGACATTGTCTGGACTCAATCTAGACCTTGACTTTCCCAACATGATTCAGTTTCTCCATACAGGTCTCACCGGCACGGTGGTTTGTACCAAAACTTTCCCCAGATGCTCACCGCATATCACCGCACCTGGCACGGCCAAGGTACGAACCCGGCATCGGCATCGCCTTCCACGTCGACGCCCATTCCGCGTTCGAGGAAGGCATCGCTGCAGTGACGTTGGGCTCGGGTATTGTTCCTCGGCACCAAGCTGGGCATCCGTAGTGTTCCGTTGGTTTCAAGAATTGCAGATGGTTCTGATTAGTTCAACCATACATGGAACATCATGGAGCAGTTTGGCGAATTTTGGATGTTAAGAATTGTCAATCAGTTCTTGTTCCAAAATATGTCAAGGATACGTGGGATAATGACCCCCCAATTGACGAGTTTATGTTGATGGGTTGAGATCATCAATCAGCGAATACTAGAAAAACATAGCGCCTTGATGGCTAGACTAACCCCCAAAAATCATGGTTCAGATTGTGGGAATCGTCTAACATGTCCTTACTCTAAATCAGTTTTGGCAATTCGTATCAATTTGTGAGAATGATACATGGGGATTGGTTGAATGAAGAGAAAATCTGCAGGAGCAGCAAGAATTTGACAATTTGCGCACCATGAATTGGAAAGCATGGTCGATAATGACACTACCTACTCCCTTTCTCAAAATTATAGTATAGCAAAAAGACTGGATTGCAAATTGTCAACCCCCGTGGCATTCCGAAACAACATCCCTCAGCTGTGTTTTCTCTTTTGAAAGCTGGGTATACCCCTTGAAGTTGGACATACGGTTTGAAATCTTCCAAGGGTCCTATGCTTGCCTGTGTTGGAGAGGAGGATTCGCGCCCATTTTGTAGGAAGTAGTTTTTGTTCCCTGTAGGATGGGATGATCACAACCCCAAGTCACATGTCCAATTTAATCACATATTGGACCATCACCCCGTTCTTTGTGATGTCAGACGTCGCTAGGATTTATATAGCATGTTTTCCCATTTTTTCCCCATGAATTAGCAGTTGAGGACAAATTATAAAGCGATTGGCAACATGTTCCTTGTAAGATGGAAGTTTTCTTCCTTGTTTTCTTCAAGTAACCACCGCACCATCCGTCCCAATGCTGGATGACTGTCCTGACGCCAAGGTCATGGAATTTCGAAAACCTGACGCAGCAGCTGAGCCGAGCTTTAACCTGGAGATAGCAAGGGAAAGCACCCCAGAATATCCCAGAATGGGATACAGTGGCTCTATGTTCGATTTGGGAAGTATGATCATCCAACCAAAGGGGTTGGCAAATATGTTGATTTTTAGCGCTCCCCGTGGAGACATTTAGCGTACTATATCGCTATTACTTCACCTCCGAATAATTTCCTCCGAAACGTATTTTGGACATTCTTTTCTGTTCGTTGTTCATCTTATATATCCCTATTTGCGGCTGTGAGACCATCATTGCGGCTGGTTGCACATTTCTGTAAGAAGGGAAAACAGCAGGGACTAGCTGAAGCCCAATCAAGCTGGGATAAAATATTGTTTGCTGTTTTTAATTAAATGTCCCTATCAAAATGTGGTAAAAGGCACGTTTTTTTCTGGGTCAAATCCCATGTGCAGCTGAGGGGGAACCCCCAGCTGAGGCTTCATCGGGGAAGGTGTCCATGGGCAAACATCATCGCATGGCACCGGCCCTTCCGACTCTCGGCGGGGGTAGCTGGAGATTCCCATCTTTCTTGATTTTTGTTTCGGGGGGTGTAGCTTGCACACATGGAACTGCGCTGAAAGGTATGGAAAGAAAAAAACAACAATGTGCAACACGCAGGCTGCAAAATGATGCAACATGTGTGCTGTCACCTGGCATTGTCCTGCACATTGGTTGATGGCAGCGTCAAGCACAAGTCAGCGACTGGTGGGATTTTTTCATGTGGGCTTCTCAAACTGTGAAGACGTTGGCAGTGAAAATGCAGGTACTCAGTACTCAGTTGCTATGGTTTTTTTCTTGGTTTCCGCATGGTAGCCTGAGGTTTGGTATTTTGAGCCAGCGGTTCTGTGGATATCTCACTTTGATTGTTGATTCCAGGTCTTAGGACTCAGGTGAATCATCTATGCTGCGCCGGGGTTGGCTGAGGAGCTCTGTGGAAATCTCGAAGAATGTTTGGCTACCGCCGCGATCCCTGTGACTCAGCTTGTGGGTCAAAGGAGGATGTTGGGTCAACAAGCTGATCACCATCCCAAAGTCTCACAGAATTGCGAATTTCCGTATCCCACTCCGTATCCCACAATTATCCTACTGGATATATAATATCCAGAATAAGTATCCAGAAATTATATTGGATGATAGTAACACTTGGAAAATAATCATCCCATAATCATTCTAGAAACATTCTCCCATTGGATATCCATCCGCAATAATCCATCATCCCCAGTATTTCCCTAGTATTTCCGTATTTCCCTATGATATTGGATAATAGTTGGATATCTATTTCATTCTATTTCCCTAGTATTTCCGTATTTCCCTATGATATTGGATAATAGTTGGATATCTATTTCATTCTATTTCCCTAGTATTTCCCTATGATATTGGATAATAGTTGGATATCTATTTCATTCTATTTCCCTAGTATTTCCCTATGATATTGGATAATAGTTGGATATCCATCCATAATTTCCCCCAAAATCAGCGGAAAAGACGTGTGCCAGGCTCATCATCCGCGGCGAAGCACGCTACGCATGGCTCCATGGCATTGCTTGGAGGAAGACCGACTGCGTGGACGAGGGCGGCTCAGTTCGCCAGTGGAGTCACAAAGTTAAGAGGAAGCAGAAATGTGGTGATGATGATGATGATGATGATGATGATGATGATGATGATGATGATGATGATGATGGAGCTGCCCACGATTTATGGCATTGACCTTCCTGAACATTTTTTGGCATATGTGGGCGCAAAAAATATGAGGCCTCAAAAAGAAATGAAGATGCATTTGCTCTTGGAAGAACATGAAAATGAGTTTTCCGCTGGAAAAAAGACGAAGTTAGTATGGTTCCTTGTACCTTGCGAAAGTTGAGGATGTGCCACCATGCTCATTGCTTCCATACCTGTTTTGCATGATAATTGCCTTTATGTCCTGTCAAGGTGTAGACATATAATTAGATAGATAGATGGATAGCTAGCTAGCTATCAGATAGACAGATAGAGAAGTAGGTACACAGGGTACATAGGTACACAGGTATGTCATTCGATACCAAATTCGATCTCCAACCAACTAGTTGCAGTTCATCATTTTCGGCTGCCTTCGCTTGGCTCAGGCAAAGTCATCCCTCGGCAGCGGCGCGTGTCCCTGACTTTTCGCATGGCGAAGCAGAACGCACCGTGCAGCTGCGCATGGCCGACGATGTGCGACAGCCAGTGTCTTGGAGTGGGTTTGGATAGATTACCCTGCAGTAAACTAAGATAGCCATGGAAAACCACATAAAACCACCATGATTCATAGATAAATCATCGAATTAAATAGGCCATCAAACAACCATAGCAAACTGCAAGAAATTGCCGTGGGGGGCAAATTCAAACGACCTCAACAGGATGCCATGAAGTTGATGGATTCAATATGATTCAATCATTGGGTGTGAATTGCTTCAAATGGTTCAACTATGTTCAACCACCAAAACACATGAAACGTTTATAACAAACATCAACAAACACATGGGATTTGAATGGATTTCAAAATTTGATTTCTGACTCGTGATTTAGCCCAGACGAACCAGATGGGAGCTGCAGCCAGATGTTTCCCAGGACTCCTGAAGCCCATGGCTTGCCCAGCCGCTTGCAGGGTTGAAATGCTGTGGGGAAAAAAAGGTGCTTGAAGATGAGGAAATCCATGGCCAATCAAATGTGACACCCGAACTGAAACTACATGTTTGTGGTTCTTCAATGGGACAACCATTTGCAGGATGAGATGTGGCTAGATCATTGAAACCAGCCTATTGCAAGTTGCAGCCCACATAGTGACATAAATCGATACAAATCGGCATTTCCATACAAGTTGATGGTCCCATTTCGTATGGAAAACCAGCGGCTGGGCTAGCCCCAATTCTTTAGTACCCTTCACATCCCTTAACTCTTCAAGTCTTGTTGGGGGAATATGGGCCTTTGGAACGCAGGAACGACAGCTGCAGAAGATGGGTGCTGAGATGAAGGTTGGGCATTGTTGGGTACAGTGTTCAGCAATGTTCAGCATTTGTACCCCTCACCTTTATGATTATTGTTGGGAATTGTTGGGAAAATCATGTGATGAACCCCACTGATCTAGGCTTGAACCATGTTAAACCATCATATTTGACAGATAAAGACCTTTCATGTTGATACTTTGCGACGGTTTTTCTCCAGCAAAGCAGAGAGGGCCGCCGCCAGGTGAAACAAGATGAGACGTTGAGCATCTTGAAGACCGCAGCTCCGCAGGGCGGCGTTTTGGATGTTTGTTGATACTGCTTGATGGTTTGAATTATTTTGAAAGGGGGGTTGATACCACCGTAGTGACTACGTATTTGCTTAAGTACATATGATGTGTACATAATGTACATATGATCATGATCTATAGACATATTTTCGTTGAGATGAGTTCAGTTGGATTTGTTTGCACATGTGAGTTTGTTTGTGCCAGCATTTTTGCGGGGAGGAGATATGTCATTATTTCATGCAAATATCGGAAAAAGTTGCCACCGGCAAAGCATGCTAGGAAGCCGTAGTTGCTGGGGGTTTCACGGGGACCAACCAGGCGGAGGTCGCAAGTCCCAATGGGCAAGATGATTGGAGTGTCCGGTAAAACCTGTAGTTGAAATATGTTGAACATGTTGAACTAAAATTAAATGAATCAATCGCATACAGGTGGTATTGCAAAAACACTTACAAACTACACGCTTACGTGTTTGTTCTTTTATGGTTGATTGTTTGGTGTTGGCTGATGGCTGTTCAGCTGCAGATGTTTCATCCCGCTGTCCCACTCTGGCCAGCCCTTTGCCTTCGTTGCTCGAAGTTGCGCCAGGAACAATATCAAGAAAGCCCGCGGGGAACGAAGCACTGATTTCGAATCTCGGCAGAATTCCTGACAGTTCTTGTATAACATGAATTATCATGAAATGGTAGGTTTATGGCATTTGGTTCGCCACTGGATTCTCCATGTTTTTTTTTCTTTTCTCGGGGGTTCTTTTGTTTCTTAACCTTGCGGGAGCTTTCGGGGATTGATTGTCCTCCACAATCACTGGCTGAGGAATCATCATTTCTTGAGGTTGAGACTTTTTCAAAATCTACTGTAGGACTTCAAGACGAGACAAGTTCCCCATTGAAGCACAATTTGAAATGTTTTGGGAGGCGGAATTTGATCGGCCATCATTTTCCCTTGAAATCTAAGACGCTTCCTTGATCTACGTCGTTGAAGGCTCAGTGGGGAGGGATCCCTCCCTTTGCCAGCAGTTCTCAAGAACATGGGGTGACTTGGGGCCTCTTAGTCTCAGCTGAGCCGCTGGAAGAGCCGTACAGATACCTTAATGTACTAGAATGTACTCATATCTTAATGTAATAATATACATTCACATATTGTTTTGGTATGTTTCTGACCCTTTTGTGGTTGAATCATCCATCATTCAATGGTTTTGCAGTGAAGGGTAATCGGATAATCAAGCAACTTAAACGACCTCAAGCCACGATGGTATCGGAAGATGTTTCTTGGCAGCCGGCCAGGCACCTCCGACGGGCGGAAAGGCCAAGAAATGTCGACGAAGTTAGAGATGGCCCATCGGATCGAATTGGCCAATTGGAATCCTAATTGGATTTATAATGATTTTTATACATCATGTTATATCCAAGTGGGATCAATTGGACTTGGTATTTCCGTATCAGAATTATCAAACAAGACATGACATTGAGAGTCGGCAGGGTCTTTGGAGGGCCCGATGCCGCTGGGCTTGGTGGTTTTTCGAGGGTGGTACTAGGTAGTGAGCTCCAAAAGGAGCGGGTCGGAAATTCGCGTGGCTGCAAAGCCAACGCTGCGCCTCTTGCGTTGAAATCGGCGCACCTTCAGGAGCTGGATGTCTTTGGAGCTTGACACTAGCATATCGTAGCAATCTTTGCTGGAATTTTGGTGGAATTTGGGAAATTCCAAGTTCTGAAGACCAGTGAACTTCATCCGAGCACGAGTGAAGTCAATTTCACATCTTTAATTTATGTCTTTATGTGAATGAACACCGTTGGACATTTTCATTGCGGAGCTCTCCATGGTCCCTGCTCCCCTTGTTTCGATTCAGACATCCCAAAAATCATGGGATGCCATTGAAGAAGCATCCATCCACCGGCAAAGTTCATGGTGGATGCGCCCCGCCAGCTGTAGGGTAGTTGGTGGGGAACTGATCCTCCATCCATGTCATGATGGCTGCAACCCCTAAGCAGGCATGCTTCGGGCCTTTCATGATTTGACCTGAAGTTTTTTCGTGCAAAGGGCGAAGACAGTGTAAAGTAAGTTAATGCCTTGGCCTTAATCTGAAAGTCTGTATCCTGTGCTGGGCTTAATTACACCTGTCGCTACAGTTTGATTTTCCACGCATAAACAACAAAGCAACCATGAGGAAGGGAACCCTTGCCATTTGCTTCCTCGTCAAACGTTTTCTCCATTGATCATTCAATTCGTACGAAAATCATTATTGATAGACAACTGTGTCGTGGCACATGATACCACATGATATTGCCTGTTCAGTGATTATTATGATTATTGATGTACGATTGCCGTAAATACCCTGATCCTTGCGCTTGTTTGCCCAAGGTCAGGGATTTGTGTATTTGGGTATGGCTCAGAATTGGGGACCTGGTAAGTTGATGAAAAACAAATGGGTTTGATGACAACGTATGGAAAATCATGAAAATTTCTGGTTGCCGGCCTCTTAGATCTTTGCCCATCCCCCTTCTCTTTAGCTCCACCAGTTTTACGGATTGAAACCCTGTGTTTGCTCGTGAAATTCCTTGTTGTTCATGACAATCCCCATGATCCCCCCGAATCCCCCCACCCCTGCGGCAGAATTTGACTAGTTTGGACCGGTGGCGACGGTGACCAGGGATGGTGAAATCCAATAGAATGGGGATACCACATCTACAACGAGAATGCAGGTTGAACAACCAGGAACTGGGCTTCAATGAAGAAATTGGACCTTGGGATGTAAGCAAAAAACACTTGGGTGCGAATCAACCAGAAAATGAGGTTCAAATATGTTGAAACATTGAAATATTGAAGATGTAAGAATGCACAATCTTAATCTTGGGAATCTCATCAGCAAATTGACCTCGCTGCATTAATTCAGCAACAGGCTAGCATTTTTCCAAGAACATGTCAAAATAGTTCTCCATGTCCTCATCTGATATATTAGAATCTTAGACCATAGTATGCGTCTATGTTTCTTCCAAATGGGCAACAGTGCTTCTCTGCCCTAGCACAACTTCTGGTCCTTCCCGTCACCTAGATACTGAGTCGCACCTCCGGTCCGCGGTGTCTTTTCTCGGCAACAACGAGTGTGGTTAAGGATGTTTAGGGAGGATTTATCAGACAACCTGGTATGCTTACCATTGAGAAAAAAAAGGGTGTTTATCCTGTATCAGTGTCTTTATCCAGATCTGGGATGGAACGGAGTGTAGTGTCTTTTGCCTTTGGCAAAAAAACTGACGCTAGACGTTCTAAGCGGCCAACCACGAAAAAGATTGAAGAAGCGATTAGAATTGTGTCCTAAATAACCAGTCAATGGCTTCAAAGTGTTTCACACATGTCAAAGAGCCCACTGCCGTTCGGGCTGTTCAATTGTCCCGCTTACTTGATTCTTGTGCGCCATTCATAAATGGTTTGCATGAGAACTGACCAGCGGCATCATCCACTTGAGTTTCACTTACTGAAAAGGCGAAGGGATCCGACAAAATTTCGATCCGCTGGCTTCGCTAGTGGCTGGCTTAGAATCTTATGACTTCTGGCGAGGAAAAGATTGGCGCAGCAGGGCAAGCTTGGTGTGATGGCATGCTGGTGGCAAAGAGGCGGCAAACTTGTTCCACCTGCAATGGGAAAGGGTGTCCTGCGTTGGGAAAAAGCCAGTTTGAGGTTCCATGTCTATGACAACACTTGAAGTTTGGAAATATGATTGAAGGCTGGTGGCATCAGACAGTCTGAAAAGAAATGGTCCAGCATAGCTATCGCAAGTCAGTGGAACAATCCTGGACAGGAATGAAGCCGGTGGCATATCTGAGAAGAATGAATGACGGAATTTCTGGTGGTTTTGGCCGGTTTAACTGTGTCTGAATCTACGTGCCAATTCCGTTTTGCTGTAATTACAAAGATTGCAAAAGAAACCATTTTTGTGATTGCATCTATCACCCGCCAATGTCCCACCCATCTCCTCAGTCATTTCTCATCGTTCGAGGGGCCAGGATCCCAGAATCCCAAGCCGCTCAGGAATAGCATCCCGCTGGCCAAACTGGGAGGAGCAAAATCAACTGGAACTGGGGCAGCAGTAGACATGGTTTCTAGACATGTGTAGAGAATTCTACAGACATGTGCAGAGACATGCATACTATGGTTGTATGATGATGTATGTAGATACACCTGACACATTGCTCCATTAATTCATGGACCAACTCTTCCACTTGGAGTCTTCTCTCCGTTGGATGCGGATGTGGATTATCAGCAGGTCATTGGCCAGTGTCAGGATTTGTACTGTGCAGCGACCTGCATCGAGAGCGGCTGAAGAGCGTTGACCCGGCAGAATTGGAGAGAACAACATGATGATATTACATAAGTTGCAATCAATACAATGTGATAGACCCAATAATATGCCATCCCCAAAATCAGCAGAAATGGGTCGCGTAGACCATCTCCAAATGGTAGGTTTACCTAGTTATGTATGGAATTGTATAGGCTATTACTCCGTGCCTGAGGAGAGGACCAACTTGGACTCATTGGTGCGGGATAGGTTGAAAGCACCAACCAATGGACCACTAGGGAGTAGGACTGTGTGAGTGTGCATCGTTTGTGTTCTCATGTGTTCTCCGTAGTTACATTCAAAATGGAAACGGCTTACCCTTTGGTCCAATGGGAGACAATGATAGACAATGCATTTTTTCTGCTTTGAGATGGCTGACCTAATTTTCAGATGGTGTTTGTGCAGCATGCAATTTTTGTTTGCCAGCTGGATTTGTGTATTGAAAATGACCTCAAACGACCTCACCGCAGTGACATTGTGACATTATACTTTCTGAAATGGACACTTCGGAACAAAAACATCATGGACCAAAACACGAGCTTCGGGATTCACATGAATTTACATGGATTTTCCATGTATTTCCCCGGAAATTTCCCCGGAAACCCTCGCATTTTCCAGGGATTGGGGCCAGGCACAGAGGAATTGCCAGATCTATGGTTTGGGAGCTCAGGATGGCCACCAGCCGATTTCGCGAACATGGAAGGCCGAATGCACAATTTCCCACAGTTCTCAAAACATGAACAACTGTAGGATAGGTACATGTTGTGTACATTATATATATATATATACAAGAATAATATGCATCTACTACCGAATATGTATCAATCTACACTTATATACATGACACATACATATGTGCTATTCGCACATATTATGCATATGCAGATGGTCAAAGCCAATGGGTTTCCTGCAGATGTGCAGTGCTTTCAGGTGTGCAGTGCTTGGACTTCCTCCAAGCGGATGCCCGGCACCTGTGAGGGTGGCCCAGGGAAGTTGCCTGGGTTGAGGATACCTTATCCTTCGGTGACTTAATATGGCAATATATGGCAATTTAAGAAACATATGTAATTACAGATTACAGATCATTCTAGGGGTTGTAAGCGGAAAAATGTAGCTCTTTAGGTAATCATCAAACAATAGGAACCGCTGATTTTACTATCGAAATACATCCCAATAAATAGGGGACGACAAAAAATGAGGATAATTCGGCAAATTGTAGCGACTTGACCAGCTGACTGAACCTCATAAAGGATGGCATACGCGCCAGAAATCATCCCAACATGGTGTCCTTTCTAGTTGGTGAATTCTGATGATTTGCCCATGATCAGCATATTCGCTAATTCTGAAGAAAGACACTGAACTTGGAAAGTCGCAGCAGGATTGGAATAGTTTGTACATCTTGTTTTTCTTGTTGCAGCTAGATGGTGAGATAATAGATTCACATGATGTCTATGCATTTGTGATTGCAATTTGTCGGAGATGCATTTACCCATACAGGTATATTTTTCTTGTGTTGTTTTAAGTCATGTTTCGTTTGTGCCTGCTTGAGAATCACATTGTGTTTATGCATGTTTTCAATTGGACTGTAGACTCCTAAAAGCTTCCAACATCTCAACATAAATGGGAGCAAATACTTCGAGGCAAGCCGGCAGTCCACGTTTCGCAATACTAAATGCCGAAATTTGCCGTTTAATTACAAAGGTCAGTGTTTCCATATGGCCGTTCTGTTCCTGGATCGGCAGATGAAATCTCTGTCACACATATCACATATATATATATATATAAATAAATAAATAAATAAATAGATATATTTATATATATTATAGATATAATATTTTGGATGCTGCAAAGTGCGTCAGTCTATTCCAATCTTAAATTACCCTCTTCTGGAAGATGGATTAATATGTCCTACGACTCCATTCTGCCAGCTTGGACGCCGCCCTGGCGGTGAATCCTCTGGCACGGCCTCAGGCATCGGCTCTATCGTCACAAGGCCGGCGCTGGATGAGAACGTTCCATTTCCATATGCCACAGGGATATCATTGACCTTAATTACATGATCATGCATGTTTAAAAGACCTCTAAAATAGTGTTTATATATATATATATAAAGAATATATTGGAATATGCATAAATATGATTATTCACAATATAGAGATATGCGATGATTTGCGTTATGTTTTGGATAAGAATTTAGTGAATGTTTCATCAAGGCACTTCTTTTTGAATGGAGGATGTCAAAGGCATGGCTGCGTCGAGAAAACCTGGCAGTCAGGCTCAGGATGTTTGGTCGGTAGCACTGACTAGGGCTGGAGTACCACAATTTCAGCACCCGCAAACTGCGAACATTTGTAGTTCGAACCATCCTTCTGTTTGTTGGATGTGTTAAATTATGGAGTTCCAGTGCTCCCCGGAGAAACGCGGTTTTTATCACCTTTTACCAACAACAATCGGTTTTTCCACAATTTTCCCTTCATCCAAGATCAGTGGATTGGCAGGTAGATGCTGTGCTGCTATCCCCGCCATGGGCTGACCAGGTGCGGCCAGGACTGTGACGTGTCGCTGACTTTTCCTGAGATGGAGAGATGAGAAAGCTTTCCGTTGCTATATTTACCCGAGGATGATGAGATGTAATAAGCCTCATTAGATTGGTTTAAGGGAAAATTTACAGGAAACCATGGATTTTCCCATAAAATATGGGGGGTTTCCTGTAAATTTTCCCATTAACCAATCCATTGAAAGCCTGCATGTTATTGCATGTTCACGTTTGGTTATTTGGAGCTGAGTTTCCCATTTGCAGCTTCAACGTTCAACGATCAGCACAGGGCATCGTCGAGCATGGCTTTTCTGTACGTCGTTTGGGGCAGGCGCGCTCCTCAAATGTTCCGGACATGTGGGAATCCAATGCTGGTGCCGTCGATCACAGATGAGCAAACCTTTGGAATCCTTTAAATGGATACCTTTTCTTCTGGGATACCATTTTGATAGCCATTTCGATAGGAATACGGTGCTATGCTATCTATCATTATTCATCAGTGTTGCCACTGACCCTCCAATTTCATCAGCCAGGGTTAAAGTTGCTAATCTGGGGCATTGTGCTGGAAATTTATGCCTGGCGATTGTTTACTATCCTCAAAGATCATGGTTTGTGACCCCATGGTCTCGATTTCATGGTATTCTATGCGTTTTGTTCCAGGGTATTGTAAATTATGAAAACTGAGCTGGAATCGAAGGGAACCAAGGGACCTTCTGAAGATTTGTTTATATACAGTAAATATGTTGTATGTATGTTCTATCCAACACATTCATGTTTTTTTTCAGTGCGGGTTAAATCCACCAATGACTAGAACTTGCAACACCAAAATCCCATGGTTGATCATTAGCAATGTATCTAACGTAATGTTATATAATGACAAAGTTTTTGTCTGCTGGTTGCTGTTCCCAATGAAAACCATACAATATAGCGCAATAACATGTAATAACCATTTCACAAAATTCATGTGAATTTATCATCAGTTTCCCATGGAATTTACCCTTTGGCAATCAAACATGGTTTGCTGGAAAATCTCCCATTATACCTTACTTTCTCTTCAAAACAGCACTTGTTGGAGGATTTTCCAGCTAGCCATATTTGATAACCAGAGGGTGTCATCAAAGTTGACATCGCCAGGGGTTGGATGCGGCGGAGCTCCTGTCCCATGCAGTAGAACTGGCGCCGGCGGCCCAGTGAATCTTGACGACTAGCCTAGCCGAACAGATTATGTAGGGAAGTGAGTCACTATAATAGTTTAATCAATTTTAGTCATATTTAATCAAAAGCCAAAAGTATGCAAGTTTTTTGGAATTGATTTGATATTTCGGATAAATTTGGCTTACGTGCGGATGTACATTTCATCGTCATAGATTCTATAGATGTGCCTTCCAACTTCCAAGCATTTTTTTAAATGGTTACCTGTGAAACTGATGTCATCTAAGTGTGGTTCAAGCTTGGCACTGCACGCAGCTGTGTCGCAAGGCCACAAGTGGCCCTGTTCCTGCCTCGAGTGCATGGCCCTAGCGCTCCAAGGTGAATTTGTTGTACAAGACGATACCACCACTGTAGGCTTTGCGGAGAAGCAAGACAGAACAATTATATAGAATGGTTGATATGGATATATATACATAAGTATATATATACATCACATAATATGATATACACCTTTGCAGTATGGCCTATTATAGCCCTCGAAGTCAAAAGATTTTCCGAGCCTTTGTACTGGTTCGACTCTCCTCTTGAATCCAGCTGGGAGTGGTTTTTATTGATATGGTTTCCCCCAGTGGTTTCTCCCAGGTTGAATGGACGGTTTTTGCGTCAAACGTTATATAGGATCCTTGTTTGGCCAATCAAGCCTTGTGAGATCTCACCAGTGGTATGTTCAGATTCATGTATTATTATTTCAAGCCATGAATCGGAACATGATTAAACATGATTAATATGTCCTGATAAACATCCTGATATTTTATGAAGGGGTACTTGGGAGTATTGAGCTTGGATCAGGCTTGCAAAGGGATCCTACTGTGCCAGAGTTTCTTCCAGGTCACCTCAGTGCAAGAAGTGACCCACCAGCCAATTGGGGGGACGGACTAAGGATCCATAAGATCTGCTTTTGCAGCTGGATAGTATGCTACGATGAGGAATTTGGTTTAATTTGTTGACGAAGTTTCCAGGATTGCTCATGGAGTTGATGGAAATGTGAGAGCGAGAGCTGTTTTGGGGACCCCAAGGCCAAATTACTTAGAAAGTAGCCCTGATGCTCAGGTTCAGCAAGCTGTTCTGATATCCACTGTTTAGCTGAAATGACAAGTTTATCAAGTTTCCAGTTTCTACTTATGAATCCTTGGGCCACCCAGCAGTTTCCTAGGATGCCCCAAAATCTCGTGCATGGTCATGTGTTTTCCATAGTTTTCCCATTAAGATGGCCATGAAATAGGGTTCCTGTAGGATGGTTCAGGGATAGCCAAGTTGACTTGGCTACATTGGCTGTGTCAACCTTGGATGATTGATTCAATAGTGTAATAATGTGTAGTAGGTTCAATATGGTTCAATCTTTTGCTAGACATGGGGTCATAGGGGACACTTGCTCATCAGCTATTTTTTGTGCGGCTTACTGCATCTAAGATTGGCAATCTGTCAGCCATTGGCCGCCTCTAGTTTGAATTCGCAAGGCGGAGAACGAAACAACAAAACAATGTCATCCGTTTAAGCCTTGAACTTGATGGCAAAATTATCTGTCGCACGGGCAAGAAATTCTTATCAAGTCCTGCAGCTTTGGATGTAGCAAAGACAACTTGCATGCTGAGCCTTGCCGTTCACAACAAATGGGCTGAAAAAAGGCACCGACTCTTGAAGCATTTGCCGGGCCAATTCGCAATGATTCCATAGGACAGGGTATCTCATCAATTCTCATCATATGGCCAAAAAAAAGCGGAATATTCATGAATATTTGGCATTTGTTTGACAATCCAAGTGCATCTCCACGTGTCTCCCCATGATGGTTGGTTTCCGGTCAGATCCTTATACATTCCAGTTTTTTTCTTCTTAAAATGCTCATACTTTGGTGGTAAATCCAATTTTTGGTGGTTTCGGGTAACTTCCGCCTGAGTCGGAAACATCCCCTTCATCGTTCCATGAGTCGAAGAATCGGTTGGAAAATGCCTTCCCGTGGGGAGGAACCGATTGCAAGCCTACTCAGCAGCAGTAGTATACATATGAATTCATATATATATATATATAATCATATATATACATATGTGTGTGTGTGTACGTATATCTACCCTTATACACCAAAAGCAGCTTGCTTGGTTTTGTGATTCTCTCACTGAAGTTGCTTGTTGTATATGGTCGCACAGAAATACGACACAGATATAGTGGTCGCCGTGACCCACGACCATGTCAATGCCCAGCGCCGTGGCACTATTTGAAGCCGACCCCAGGAGGAGATATAGCGGGAGAGCAGCTCGGTGGAGCTGGGGTGTGGAACTGGATGAGTTTAGTTTTACACCATCATTCATATGCTGTGCATTGTATAATGTTTTATATGTTATTTCCTTAAGGGGATCATCCATGCTGCATGATCTTGTGAATATTGTTGAAGATGGATGACATCGAATGATTTGAAGTCATATTCAGAGACTCTTATAGCCAAGCCACATCATGCGACCCATCAAGATTCCCAGTGCGTTTGGCTTTTCGGTGGCCAGGAAGCTGACCATGGTGACCAAAAAGTGAGCATCCCGATGGGACTGCAAATGGGTTAGTTCACCCCAATCCAATAGGGCCAATGTCCAGTTCGAACTGGGGTGAACGCGCTTACGATTTCTGTGGTGAACCACCCACTAAAAATTGAGTGCCTGTATCATTGAGATGTTCGAAACGGCATCTCATGATGGATATTGATGATCTCATGCCCACGATCTCGCTTCAGGTAACTCGCTTCCATCCCGAGAGAGGATGGGGTTGCTTGGCAGCGCTCAAGATGAGGTTTCCCCCTTTTCTTTCCATGGATTGATGGTACCTTCGGAGTTTGGGGATGAACATGGATGAAGATTATCTAGCCTGAGCCAGGCTACCAGGGTTAGATTGTTGGATCATGTTAGATCATGTTAGATGCATAGTTCAGTTCTGGCGATGGCTCCAGCTGACAACTTCCTGGGAGAGACAGAGGGTTTTCCCTGGGACCTGCCATGGTTCGAATTTCATGGTGCCTGACGCGTGGACTGCTGACCCTGGCTCTCGTGCGATGTTGCTGTGGCAAGGGCGGAACTGGATCTAGTGGTAGGGGATCCACGAGTACAGGCTGGGTTGATGTCGCGATGTGGTGATTGATGAGTTTCAAGGGGATATCAACCAATCAAATCAACCAATCAAACATCGGTATTTTACTTTGGGCAGGTTTAAGTTCTGGAGAAGCCCCTGCCAAGATAGCCAGTGACTCTGGGGAGGATGACTCAAGGTATTTCAGCTTCGGACATTCTAATGTGCTAGTGTTTGCATTCCCCTTGAAAAAAATCAGGATCTAAAATTGAAACTTGAAACTTTATCTCATGGTCTTTTCCTGATATTTCCGCTGATGTTTTATCCCAGTTTAACCAAGTTTAACCACATTTAAGCTGGCATGCTGTTGCAGTACCCTAGTTTCAGATATATACCAAAGTGATCCGTCCCCCCAGGTGAAAATTTCAGCATCTCCTTGTGGGCTCCCAAAACCTGAGGTGGCGGTGCCCGTGTCGTAGCTTCCAGGGCGACCTATCCCTCGACCACCGGCTACGTGGCAGCGGCCATCATTCTCTCCGGTTCACGGCGGCGCTGGGGCACCTATGGACACGGCACTGCTGGCTCTGGAGATAGTGTTTGCACTATGCTGACTGAGGTCGGGGATTTCTGAGGCTTTTCAGTCAGAAATGGGGAACTCCACCAGGAATAACTTGGGGATTTTCACCGGTGAAACATGGAATGGGATTGATCTGCCGGGGTTGGTCCAGGGGAATGCCCCTAAGATTGCAGTTTGATTTAGACGAGGAAACATGGTAATGAACCATGAGAAACATCATCCCAATATGGAATCGAAAAAATGTGGATGAACACAGGGGATCCAGGCCGATGTTCTCCCGGATTCCCAGGTCATGACGATTGCCTCAGCAGTTGATCATATGTCAAGTTAACCTCGGATAAATACTCATAATTGGTATAGTAGTGTGGTAAAATCCAATGATAAATCATCCCCAGAATCACCATTTTTATGGGTGGAAAGCATCATTCCCAAATGGTAGGTTTGTCATTGGCTTCAAGACATTAGTGATCATCATGATCATCTCTCATATTGCCATTTCAACCAGGCCCCAACCCACCGGGGCTTTCTTAATCCTGGCCCCCCTGGGCTGGAGGATGAAATGAACGACACTTGCTCGAACCTCATGGAGAACGAGACCAACTGTTTCGACTGCATGGCTTGCGAGGTGGAAGACTGCCGCCTGGCGATACACCTGCCGGTAGGTCCTGCTGTTCCCATGTTGCTGGGCCTTGGGACCCAAATACCCTTCGTACGCGGTCCCCAAAATGAATAGACTTAGAATCGATACTAAACCGAGGTTTCGTTTGGGGGTATTTACCATTAGGGTTATGGGACTATATCAGACGCCGTGTTGTGGTTTAGCTACGATTCAGGGAATGCAATGCCCAGCTACTAACGCTAGTAGAGATTATGTATAGACGGTTTTTTTCGCAAGTCCATGGCTGGATACTTCTGGGGTAAAAGAGACGCCGCGGCTGGATTCGAAAGGTTCATGTTTTTCAACCATTTCCCTACATCTTTCAACCAGGACAAGAATTCTCTGCCGGGATTTCTCTGCAAACCAGCCTGAGGCGTGGGAAACATCACGAACTGTGATGAGTACCTGGCTACTGTCTACAAGGAATGTTGCGTTGAGAACTGTGATGCCCTCGCAGTTGGCGCAGGTCAGAAATGTGCTTTCTCTCCCTGGACCTCCTTGATCAGCCTGGTGGTCAGATGACACCAACCAGGGACCAAGTGCAGACTGGACTTGTAATAGTGTAATGCACGACGTCATTGAACCCTTCCGAATGGTGGTGAACATGGTTTGAAGATGTTTGAAGATGAACTTGAGAAACTACTGCACTTGGAGCATAAACCACTGTAATTGTTTGTCAGTTTTATTTTTGAGCTGCTGTTGGCAGTGCGACGGCCACTGGAAACAAGTGTTCTTTTCTTTGAACTTGGCATATAGTTAAGCAAACCGCAGAACTCAGTGACATTTGCACTGGCTAAAGGTTGTCCACACTCGTGCTGCTAGATTCTGGTTGATAATTGCCCCATGTGAAAGTCTAGATTGCAATCAGAGAATGCGTAGTTTGCGGGATGGCGATGGAGAGAGAGAGAGAGAGAGAGTAGTTGAGTAGTTTGTTCTTTTGGAAGCCTCTAAGGCAACAGGCATCAACAGCTCAGGTTTCCTCACAGTTGGCACATAGGCCATTTTGCTGGTTTGTTGGCCTGGGTCTGTTGGTTTTCCTTAAATAGAACAACCCTGGCTCAGAGTTGCAGGTCGCCTGAGCAAATGGATCCCTCAATGTTGTCAATTGCATGTGATAACTACATGATTCTGCGCATGCCCCTCTAGGTTTTTTTTGTGGGGTTGCGCTGGGTATTTGTCCATGCAAAATTTTCGTATTAAGGCATCAACAAAGATACACAAAGATCATCCAAACCTGAAATAGCCTGAACATGCCTGAACTATTCAAAGAAAACAAAATCACATATGTGCTTCCCAAGTAGAGCTGCGTGCTAAGGTCGCTAAAGTCAATTTTTTTTCCGCTGTTAACATCCCCATGTTTCTTGGTTTAGTGCATGATGCCATCACCATTTTGGAGCACCAAACATTCTATGTTTTCTGAAAAATGTGGCCGTCGTCAGCATGGCAGCTCACGGTAGTTCACGCACGACGACCGGGTCGCGTACCATAGAGCCGCCCGTCCTGAAACCGCGTCTTGAAATGACCAGCGGAAGTTATTGATGTGGCCCTTCATGAACAGGTTGGTGGCTTCACTTGCAGGGTTGTTCCAACCTATTACAGGTTAAATATGGTGAGATATGGTGAGATATGGTGAAATATGGTGAAATATGGTTAGATGATAGATGATAGATGATCCTTAAGAGGGAGAAATGGGAAAAAAATCCTGCCTGCTCTCCGGGGCATTGAGAGCAACCCTGACTTGAAAAGATGAACCCCAGATGACCAGCTGTGTAAAACCTCCAACTGGTGATGTTCGTTGACTGGGCTTCAGTGGCACGAAAAATTCAAGGATTTGAAGGCAACGATGTCGCAAGTGCACCAGAGGTTTGATGTTGATTGACTTCACTTGACCTACATTCCAATCCTTCCGTCACCAGTGTCGCTTGCGTAGGCGAGGACAGTGTTGCCTTTACCCTTTCTGAGCGCACACCAGCTGTGCTATGCTCATATATTCTCACCGCGTCAGTGTAAAAAGGGTGTGCAGGCTAAGTTGGTGGTGCAGGTCACAAACTCACAAGTACACATAGAAATGGATTTATATGGATTTATCACATATATATATATATATTGCAGATATATATATATATATATACATACATACTGTATTTACGTTCATGCATTTCTGTAAGCAGATACAAGACTATATGTTATTTGCCACTAAAGTTGTTTTAATTTAACGATATTAAACGCGTGTACATACATCTCTTTATTTACAAATACATATACGTTCACAAATGCAATTGCTTACATATTATCATATATTATCATGATGATATGAACAATGTTGTTCATGGAATTATTCTTAGCAGTATTGTCATGTTTGTATTCATGTATTGGGGAATGAGCAGCGGTTTGCCACCTAGTCAGAAGTGACAATAAGCAGGGTGGCCATCAGGTGGGCATAACATGCGATGAGTTTGATCTCTTGTGTTCCGTTGGTTTTTGGGTGTTACCGAGGGGGTGTCATGGTAACATAAGTATACAACATGGCCCAGGCTCACGCTTTTCATTTCCTGACTCTTCGGGGCACTGTGAAGCGCGAGTTGTGCTTGCTAGGATAAGTCAACTACGACGAGAATATCAGTGGGCAGTGCATAATTATAGATCAGATTGGCATGAATTACCTCCAAAGGTCTATGAAGACATCATAACGAAAAAGATGGAGAGCATTGGTTGGGGACCAGCAGTATTAATACCTGCTGGGGCTGGCCCTCCATCTTTCATGAAAACATCAAGCGCTGTTTGATGCGAGTCATGCATTTTGCACTACTGTAGCCAATGCCTGAAGGGTTCACATGTTAAGGTCCCGATCTTTGAACTTGATTCAGGCTTGAGTGTTTGAAAGTTGTGCGGCATTTTCGTTCAACCATGTCTAGCCGTTGCACAACAGTCTTGACACATTTAGGACAATTTGTGGAGTGCAACAGTTGCAGTAGCCAAGGCTTTGTGGAGTTGAATGGCGTGGATATCATGGTGCACGTGAACGACTGCAAACCTGAGGATGTCGAAGCTTCCTCCAGCAACATAGGGATGGCATATGATGGCATCATGATTTTCATCACGGTCAAGCTGAGCAAGGGAAAGTGCTAAAGAGAACGCCCGAAAACTAGTTTCGTAAGAAGCCCTCTTGTGGGAATCTGCACAACGGACGTATGTCACAGCCCCACGGAAAATGATGTGCCCCTACCAGATAAAAAATAGATGAACTTGGACTCTAAAATCAAACTACATGATTTCAAATGAGGTGTCAACGTGTCTTTCAACATGTTTTCCATCGTGTAACTTCGAACATCACTCGGCTTGTTCAAAGCCAGTTGTTCCGGACTTTTCAAGGAACTCTTCACAGGAGGGCAGCCGCAAGTGGGCGACACCGTAAGCTTTGAGATTGAACCGCGCAAGGCGGTGCCGGGTGACGGTGGCAATTTCGCCAGTGTCAATCCTGGATTTATAGGCATGCGGCATAGGTTCATTAGTATAGCTCATTGGATTGGTTAATGGGAAAATTTACAGGAAACCATGGATTTTCCCATGAAATATAGGGCTTTCCTGTAAATTTTCCCATTAACCAATCCAATGATATAGCTGCATAGCTCTTACTGTAGTGATCATCAGCAGGCCTAGGAATCGGGGGGTCTGATTATCCTAACCGTAAATGGCGATTAAAATGGCCCCTCCCACGCAAACAGCCCAGGATGTTGCTAATCCAGGGTTGACATTAGATACTTGACTCTTTGGGAATCTATTTGCTCGCTTCTTTCATTTGCAATAACGATCACAAGCTCCCCGCAGAAACTCTGGTTTGGTAGATTTGTTCATGTTATGGGCTTCTGTAAGGGGAACAGATTGAAAATAGAAGTAATTGTCCAACCCTTATGACCATCTTTATCCCTCTCAGGGTTCATTTATGTTTTGAATTAGGAGGTGTAACCCATGGGAGATCCTTATCAATCTCACCTCGCCCTGGAACACACCCTGTTGATATCCATTCAGAACGCGTTTTGCTGTCAAGATGCGGATTTCCCAGCCAGCCATATGGCATTTTCCTAGGGGGCCAAAAGTATATATACACCTCGCGAATCTGGAGATATACGAAATGGTGATTTTTTTATGAGTTTTCCTGTGTTTCTTCATTAGCCACTTACATAGACATGTATGATATCAAATGAACCAGACCAACATGGGCCATCCATTGAATTTCATCCACTCTACCTGCTACGACAGGACAACCCCGAGCACATGCAAGCCAAACGAGCCACTTGTTTAGCCAGTGGGTCGATGGAGGATGGAACAAAATGACCCTGACAGCTGTGAAGCGCTTGAATAATGGAACAGAGATTTGGCAGTGGTGTGCTTGGAGTTCGCCTACATAAGGCCTCCCAATGTAGGTAAATTTATTTTGTCACTGCCATTGCATAGATAAACATGAATTAACATTTGATGGTTATTTGATGTTATTTGTTTCTGTATGTGTATATGTGTGAATCACTATATAATGTTCGACACATGTCTGCACTTATATAGCTTTTTCAAGTGAGTGACCAAGTAAACATGATTGGATGTTGGCTTGGTTGGTTGAACAATTAAATTGCAATTGTTGTCAACTTGTCATGCTGGCTGCATCATCGTATAGATCAACCAGTTTTGATTCAACCTGTTCAAATGACATCACTATATATATATATATATATACATACTATTTCTTGCAGAGGGGAAACCAACATAGATATCCATTAGAAGGCATTTGTCAAGGAACATTTTGTGTATTTCTTCATATGCTAGGTCTCCTTATAGAAACTTGCCATATTTGTATGTCTAAATCTCTGTCTCTCTTGGTACATACATACGATATATATATATATATCCATACATACATGCACTGTCTATATTTGTATATGTGTGCACCTGGAAGTGTTGATGCATAAAATTCTGCTATAGTTCTACTTGTAGATGTGTCCGTGTACGCCTCTGGTTCTATATGTAAACATGTCCAAGCCAAGCCATGATCCCCAGAGACCCCCTCAGCAGCTGTTGAGGTGATCGGCGGTACAGATGAACGCTGCTGTAACACCAAGGGCAAAGGCCAAGTTACTCCAGTTCAAGGTGCCTGGGTCGACATGATTTTGTCCATGTTTCCCCCATTTCCCATCCTCCATCCTTAAACTTTTTTGTGAGTGTGTCTGAATGGGTACCACCAAGATTTGATGATTCATCATCATTTTCCCATTGAAATTGCCATGGGACACCCATACATGACCATATCTGCCTCGGATGTGATGAAGCAGCACGACCTGGGCGACACCATGGCGGACCCCTGCCAGGCTCTGGGCAGTTCTATGGTGTCGTCAAAGCCTTCAATGCGAAAGGCCCCAGGGACTGGGGCTCCAGGGAGTGCTTCCCATCTGGGAAGAGATCACCTGCCTGGCATGTTGGGTGCTGCTGCAGGTGTTTTTGTTGATTGATGTTGGCGAGTTTGGGGTTGGTTGTTTCCATCCAACATGCGGACTCTTGGGATAGGATGCGGTGATTGTCAACAGCATTCGTTGGCATCGTTTCATGCTGGATATCGAGCATCCGGATGGACACATAGACTTCCTTTAGAATCAATTTACATGGCACAACCCCTGGGCCTCAACTTACAGTGTTTGTTTCATATTTACATGGCTTGTGAGGACGGAAAAACATCCAGATGTCAAGCGGTATGATGGGTTTTATAATTTTGTTTTGTTGGTCAGTTTGTGGGTGTGTTGTCCATGACCATTCATATCCATTTATGGTTGCGTGTTTGCAGGTGATGGACAGTATAGGCTGGTTACAGTTTTGGCATCCTCAGCATCCTTGGTGATGTGCCTCTCGCGGATTTGTTTTTGAGATACCTTTCTGGTGCATCTTAAATCATATATCCCCCTAACAACAGATGGCGGCAGAGAGATATTACTATATGTATCTATATATATATATGTGTGTGTGTGTGTGTCATATCCCATTATATCACCATTAGATTCCCATTTGAGTCATTATCCAAATAAATACATATATATCCATATATCTCCCCATTTTTTCTTGGTACCAGGCTTTGGCTGGATCGAATCCTTTGACGGCTCACGGACCTGGGTAGAGCTTCGCGACTGCGTCGGCTCAAGGCCTGTCACAGGCGAGGTGAATACCTTTCCCACGGTGCGGCTGTTGGATACCCCAAACAAAGTCGAATCATGGATCAAATCATGGATCAAACGTGTAGAATTTGGTGTATGGGGTATGGCTTACTGTTCTCTTATCTGAGCATATTCGCGCGTGGTTAAAAACCCTCGTTCAATTGAAGACTTGTCCCATTTGCAAGTGGCCTTGAAGCATGCTTACTTCCTAGATCTTACCAGGTACAATTTCTGGAATGATTCTCCAGGTAGGTCATACCCAATCTTGAGTAATTACTGAAATCTCCTAAGATCAATGGATTTGTTTAAGGGAAAATCTACAGGAAACCATGGATTTTGCCATGAAATATGGGGGGTTCCTGTAGATTTTCCTTTAAACCAATCCATTGATCTCATGTTATCTCATGTTTGCAGGTGATCTCCCCATTCCAAAGCCGCTTCGCCAGGCGACCGGGTGCAGTTCGACTTGCAGTTGACCGGGCAGGCGGGAAGGGCACTGCAAGCGGTGAATGTCACTGGAGGCACTGCACCGTTGGATCTGAAAGATGCGGTTCTCAGAACCTTGGCTGAAGGGGGTCCGAAGGGGGTCCGAAGGGGGGTCCAGGCTTCCCAAGCTTTCCATAGCGTGGGGGATGTTCCAAGTCATGGCAATTTTTCATGAGTGATAAACAAACGGATTTTTGGGTACCCTAGATTCAGACAAAGCCAAAATGAAATGTCGGGCTGTAGGCCCATGATGGCCCATGATTTCGTTGGCCGCAAAAGAATGTGGAAGCCCAAGGTCAGAAGTGCAAGTGGTTTGATCATTGGTAATCAAACCGGTCGGGAGTATCACTATATACTTGGGTAAATGGGAAAAGAGCAGGACCAGCATCACAAAAGGACAGGAATATATACGAGCTGATTGCTGGTTCTTGCTGGCTGGTGGTCCCAATTTTTTCAAACATTTGGATGGGCCACCACTGTACCTAATTCATCAGGTCGGACTCATAACCAACAGGGTTTTTGCAACAAGGATCCAGGCAAATTGGCTGAGACCAGCACCTCCTCACGGGGCGGTGTCAAACTCTGAGCTACAGACACCCGAAAGGGCCACCAAGATTCTAGATAGCATGTGTCTAACTTCTCTAACAGCAATGGTGTGTTTGCAAGCTGTTGTAACGGGCTTTTCCAGTGAAAAGAGTTTGCAAAAGGGGTTGAACTGTTGAAAGAATGTCGGGTGGACCTGCAGAATCACAACTGGGCCGCTTTGAGGACAGCATGGGAACCTCCTTAGTAGATAGAAATGTTCTCCAGGATGTGACTGATGATGTCTGCCCCATAGTGTCATATAATGTCAAATATATTATAGTCCGTGCAACTGCTCTACTTATGATATATTCTATTTCGGGGTTGCCACAACTACCAATATCATAAAGCACAAACGCCAAGGGAAACGTGTACAAAACGACCTGTGGATCATGTCGCATCCGAGCTGTTTGGGTCAGCTGGCCCTAGCCGTCAGGTCGCGACATGGCCAAAGCCAAAGCCGTGGCAGCCACAGCGGCCGCAGCAGCCAAAGCAGCCGCAGCAGCCGCGGCCAAAGATACCAAAGCCATGGGACCGCAACTGACGCTGAAGAAGAATGCCCAGGGACATTTGGCTCTTGGGACTGGAATTTGGCTCGGCTTGGGACTTCCAAGATCTTCCAAGTATTGTATCTCTTAATTTCTAAGTTTTGAAATGTGTTGGCTCTTTGGGGCCAGAATTGTTGGGATTGAAAAAATGAATACGTACATGTTTTCTCAAGTTGGAAGGTTATTAGGGATAAAGCTAGACTTTGTCTCTAGAGGCATCCTTCTTATCTTGAGTTTGTCACAGCTTGCATTTAATCAGAGCATCACACACAGCAAATTCCATCAAACCAAAAAAAGATACCCTCTGAGAATCAAACAAGGCAATGAAACATGATGAAACATGATGAAACACACCCATTTGTTTACGTATGATGGGCGATTTCCATGGCCATGTCTAGATTGCCAGAGGGTAAGAAGATGGACCCCCAAAACGTTGAAGGAAACACTACATTGCTGGTACCTCACCGTGACCTGATTGAAATCTCAAGATGCAACCTTTTTATTCGTTTTTTCAATTCATTTTCAATTGGGATTGCCAACGAGCAACAATTTTTCTTTAAGAGACCACGACAGGTGGTTGAACTCTCGGATTTTCTGGTGATGCTGGATTCCACACCGCCTGTGGCCCACGATAGATTTTCCCTTCGTTTGGGATAATACTGTATGGGATAATAGTGATACTGATGATAATGATTTGAATAATCACCAATGAGAATGAGAACGAGAATGGAATTAATGACGGCATTTGTTTAACAAATTGTGTTCATGTTCCATCATGTTCGCCTTTTTGACAATAGACTAGAAAGATATAGAAAGAACATCCTCCCTGCCGGGGCAGACTTGCCGGTGAACCTGTCACCGAGGTCGGCTGTGTCCTTCAGCTGCAGTGGGGGGTGCGATATCATCTCACACGCATATGTCTGCATTCTGCATATAATCACATGAATAAAACAACAATACTACAGATAGTGATAGGAACGATGATGATAATGATAATAGCAAATATATATATATATACACACATATATGTTATATACCCAGTCCATGTATGTGTATTTGTCCTATCATTTTCTACACACACACACACACGGGGATGGACAGAATCCCATCCAAAAAGGGTGCTGTTCCTCCACACTCGAGGTGTGTTCTCGCTGCCAAAGAAGCGGCATTTCAGACGTCGTGGCCACCTGGACACCTTGATGGGTCGAATGGGTTGGTCACCAGAATTTTCAGCCAAAATGTTGTTGTTCTGGGGGATACATTCTGGGGATTTGGTGGGATAATCTGGGTAAATGACAGGGAACTCACTTGCTGACCCCAAAACGATTATTTAACTTTTGATATATGGGGGTCGGCCCAATCAAAAATACGGCAATCATTCCAGTTTGATCATGATTTGACCAGGATGGGCATGGGTTTGTCTATAGATATAGGATGGGCCCTCAATTAATGGACATTAAGGTTTGGGAAAATGATTAGTATTCACACGATGTTGGGCAATCTACCCAGTTTTCAGTCAAACCTGGACACTTTGCAAAGGGGATGAAAAGGAGAATTGCAATAAACCAACAAAATTTGGTCAATTCCAGGAGGACAACAATCTTCCCATTTAGCTGTTTCAGTTCAGAACTTGAAGATCTACAGGTATAGACGTTCCAGCGGGCCATCAACCATTGAGCCCGAACCACAAGAGTAGAGATGGATCTCAACAAACGGATGCATTGTGATGATTTATTGATGTTTATGATGCATTTTGTGTGCACGTATGCGCTCTGGTAATCAATTGTGGCAATGGACACTCAGATATAAATGGAGGTTTTTAATGGGATTTCCTCTATAAATGGGTGATTTTCCATGGCCACGTTTGATTGCTGGAGGGTAATCAAGATGTGTTTACGATGCAAGGAGCGAGGGGTAGATACTGTGTTGCACCCTCGCCCCCAGGCAACAACCACCATCACCAGCGCAGCAATGGACCCCATGCAGCTGCAAAGACAGCTGGCAGCCAAACGACCCGGCCCCTATAGCGGCGGCATGGGGAGCATGGGACGCTTGTATTGAAAGCCCATGTGATTTGGATCAGATCCATGTGGGTTTGTCTTGAAATGGGAAATCGGATGAAATCGGGGGTTCCATATTTAATGCCCATTCAAGACTTGGAACGACTATGATATACCAATGGATTTAGATGATTTTCTGGTATCCCAAAAAATCGGACAACCCCATGTGATCCCATGTGTCTATTTCTCAAAACTGTGGCATAAAACTGCCAAGCTTCGATGGACCCGCAAAAACCTGTCCTGTTCGGCCGCGTGAGGCGCGGGTCAAAAAGGCCGACCGGAGGCAAGCAACACACCAATGTCCCGTCAAGATAAGACCAAACATCAAAACTAATTCTTAACACTTATATAATCATAGCTGTTTTATAATAGTAATCACTGGCCATAATCTATCTACAATAGGAGAACTATGCTCTTCACCCTCAATCACTGTCCGTTCACCATGCTGCACAGCAGGGATCATCTCAAGGCCTTCATATTGGCGAACGAGCAAGCCACCAGTCACAGCTTCGGTTGGTCCTTTGGTGGGTTGGAATGGCCTTAGTTCGGATGTCGGCCGGAGAAGGGAAGATGCTGGGCCTTAGTTCAGGCTAGTGAATTATAATTTACCCAGATCTTTTGAAGAGATAGAATATATATATATATATATATCTGTGTGTGTGCTTATGTGTATTAATATATATATATATATGTGCGTGTAATTATACACGTATACATATATGCATTAATATGGGTTTGAATGTCGTTAATCTTCAAGACGTGATTGGTGACAGCATTTTTGATTTGATCAGTTGAGATGATCATCCGCTGCCGTTTCTTTTTGCTCAGCTGTGCTCGCGGTGGGCCCCCACTTGGACTAGTGCCTTGGCGAGTTGATATTTGCGGGGACCCCTACCGTATATTTGATGATATTTGGGAGATTTTGGGAGTTACACCTCGACAATAACCATGAATGTCTGGATATCTTGCCTCAAGCCAACATCATTGATGCAAAGTTGTTTTTTTAGCCATTTTGATGAAGAGCCGCAACATGGAGATTCTTCACATCCTATTCTGGGTCTGGCAAGCAGTATCCAAGTTGTATGTTGAAAGTTCTGCTTTGAAGGTCATTTGTGAGACCTCGATTTTGTTTCCTGCCATTTTTGGTTCGAAAGAAGGTGATCGGATAAGGCGTTCGGGGCCTTGAGCGGGCGACACAAACATGCAAGGCCTAGAGATTCCCTGCTCGAGCCGGTCAGGGCCGGCTGCGAGGTTCTTTGAACCTTGTGAAATCCTCTTCACTCAAGCCACCATTAAGTCCAAGTTCAAGAATGGGAAAAGCCTTGAGGAAACGGCCTGCCAGCTAGCCTGCAGTGATATTCAAAAGCGCGACTTGCCCATGATCCGGGTCGTGCGACATGAGGGATTCATGTACAGCCTCGACAATCGCCGTCTTGCCGTGTTTCGCCTTCTCCAACTGACAGGCATCATCCGCAGAATCAAAGTGCTTGTAGTCCCCATGGACGAGAAGCAGTGGCGCAGCAAGTTTGATCCTGAGAGCGATCATACCCAGATCCGTGTTAGAGGGCTCAACCTTCTCATCGGTTCATCCTTGGAGACAACCACCTTCCCATTGGAAAAGATCCGCCGTGCAGGGGCATTTGCTCATGATGCCACTGCTGTGCTAGAACTGTTACTTCATGAGATGGACAGTGATGATGAGGCCATGTCACCACAAGTGAAAGCAGGCTATCCTAGGCCAGATGATCAGCATGAAGCTAGTGGTGACAGGGCAGGCCGCTCAGGCCGCAAACGCAGGCGACACATATTGCAATACTCCAAGTCTGAGCTGATGACTCTCGGCTGGACAGGTGAACAGTACTTTTCCCATTCTCAGAGGCGTATGGCACCTTACATTGCAGGCATGGATTCAGACTCTGACTATTCTTATGATGACTTGCACAATGTTCCAGAACACTTGCTTCCCAAGACATGGAAGCCGTAGATGCCCAATTTGCTTGCGCCAATCGTTTGACGTAGCTTGATTTCGTTTGATTCTCTTTTAAATAGCTTCCCTGACCAAATGTGTCGTGCCTGCTGGCAAGCTGGGCGGCAAACAGGTACGGGAATGTGAAGGTGGTCCTGGTAATGTTTCCAAGGTGGCCAGGTTCGGATTAATGTAAACAATTCGACCCAAGTAGATTCTCCTTAACAACTTGGCTCACTACCACATCATACCGCGTTCATTGTTTGTTGTATTGGTGGGCGAAGCGCAGGTCCGTCACATGAGCCACAACATTTTCATAGAACGGCATGAGCATGTCAAAATTGGTGATGAATCCACAGTGTATAGAACCCCTTGCTTCACATTGATGTAATGATGTGTGATGTGTATTGGGTACCCCGAAACACTTCCAATTTGCAACTAGAAGGGTGCTTCCCAAGCAAAAAGCCCAGGGGTTCACTAATTGGGCAGTTGACACTATTGAGTTATCATGGCGCTTCCAATCTCTTCAGATTTTAGATAGGATCTTGGGCACCCAGTTTGTACAACTTCTTGGTCGTTTCAAGATGTTTCAAGTATTTACACGCATGTGCCACCTGCCCCCGTCCTGGAGTTGTGAACGCCAACTGTTTTTTTCGGCAATATATATATATATATGTGTGTGTATATATATATATATATGTATATGTATGTAATGTAATGTAATATAATGTAATGCAATGCAATGCAATGCAAGGTAATGTAGTGTAATGTAATGTATGTATTTGCTGATATGTATGGTCTGTATAGTACAAATAAATCACAGGATGTGTTGGAAGTTGTTTGATGCGGTCACAATCTCCAATTTGGAATGCCCTCGGGAATCCTGGGGCGATCCAAGGGTTTGCTTCAGGTTGGGAGCGCGTGAAACCTACGAAGTAAAGCCGACACAGCCCACACCGCGACGCGACACGATGCTCGCTCAGCAGAATGGACGCAAGAGGCAACAGGCCGCGGGCGCGTCGCCATTGCTACCAGGGTTCATGTTGGATTGGATTCATTTCTCCTTCAAACTTCGTGACATCTTTTCATGTGTCATTTCTCTTTCTGCTTGGGAAATTCATCCCGCCCAACAGATTTGGGACGGAACTACCGAGCATTTTGATTGTGGTACTTGTTTCGGGCCTGTGAGGCTGATTCTTTCATGGCATCTTGAGCCAGAACTGAGCCACCAGTAGATCTTCACTGGCTTTTTTGGTATAAAACATCATGAAACGGGCACTGAAACCGAAACCATAGCTGTTGAGCAGTTGAGACCATGTCAGGGCAACACAATTCTGGCCCCATGCCTCAGACGTTCCAAGCTCAGGGATTCTGGACGAAAGCCGGGCAGGTACGCCCCCAATTTTACGCCAACAAAAATGAGGGGAAAACATACTTTGATCAGATCTACATGAGATCAGTGAATTATTAGTTCCAAAGCATTTTTTTCAAACGGCCATGCGTGGAAACACTTGATTTGATGAAGTGTTTGGGGATTTGGGGAGTCCTTCATTGGTCACCTGCCGTTGGCTTATTGTTTCTTCAAGGTTCGCTCTGATGTTTCAATGCCGTGAGTTCCGAGCAATGTGGTTTGGGCAAGTATTTGAGCCTCATGAAAATGCCCATGCCATGCAGGACGAAATGTTAGCAAGATCACTTGAGATGACTTGAGATCTAGCTGAGATTTCAGGGGATTTAATGGGATTTACGCCTACGCTCTTCCAATGTTAGCACGTGCCCAGGTCGCACCTCTGTCGCCAGCCCGGCGCGCAATGCTGTGCGCAGCCGTACGATTTCAACCGCACGGCCCAGCATTGCAGAATTGAAAACGGTGGTTCGGTGGCCCAGAATCGAAAAAGACGAAGCAAGATCTGTGGAGCTTCACCCTGGTTTATCGGTTTATCCAACTCGGAGGAATGGCCAAGATTGACCATGAAGACCTTAGGGTTTCCCAGTTCAATTTTCCTTTGGCTCATATGGTGCCTGTATAATTTGCTCAGTTTCCATTTCTGGCTAGTGCCAAGAATTGATTGCTGAAAAGGATTCCAGGATCTGTGTTGCATAGTTTGGTTGTGTCTGGTTTAGGGCTAGTTTTCTCTTGCTTTCTCATCTTTCAGTTGGCTGTTTTACGTGACTCTATCACACATCACCACACAAAATCCCATTAGTTATCCGAACTCTTGGAAATGGCAATGGGGAGACGGATCATCAAATCCAGTTCCACTGCTTGAGCCGAGTGCTTCCGTTCTTGTTGGTGACCATCATCGTTCTTCTTGGTGCACCTCACTTTGTTGCTTGTTGAGTAGTAGATATCAAGTCCTCGTTTGTTTAGTACGCCTCATTTTTGTACTGGAATCTCATTGATATATTGCTCTTTTATCTAGGACTCTAGGCCACACAGGTGTTACACTTGCTATGCATATATTCACGCACATATGCCCATGTATATTCATCTTTGCCATAGACAGTGCGTATGCATATACAGTACTAGTATGTATTATGTATATGTTCCTGCAACTACCTGGGCATTTTTATGTGTATATATATATATATATATGTATAATTAATTATAACTATATGTATCTGTATATATATATATATATATGTATATATAATTATCTGTATATATAATTATATGTCTATATAATATGTGTGTGTATTTATTTGTGCGTAACCTGGATCAAACCAAGGTGGTGAACCTGCAACGTCGCCATGACCGTATGGAAGGCTGTGGGGAAGATTGGGAGCTTGGGATTGTTCCCGAGTTGGAGCTCAGGAAATTTCCCGGGGAAAAAATATGGGGAGCCAAGGAACTACGAATGGAGTTTCCCCACCATATGAGAATGAAACACTGTTAAACGATGTTAAATTATAAGCTGCACACCCAACTATTTGGTTATTTTCTTGGCGTTATTTTAGAGATAAGTTGAAACACAGATATTGAGGGATGTCAGAAATACTGCCATCATGCAATCGTGATCAATTATTCACTGATTTGGGAATGTTATGCATTTATTCATATCTCTGTTTGAGATTATGTTTGATGATCGCTTGAAACTGTCATTTTTGTCAAAGTGCGAACTGGTTTCCTGCTTGTCAGTGCTCCTTGCAGATCATATAGCCATGGAGGCTTGCAGGGTTCTGCTAAGCCACTGAACTACTGGTCACAATAGGTGTGAAGCCATTCACTGCTGTAGTTCATCCCCATTCTTGCTGCTTCAGCAATGTCAGATCCCAATATTGTTGGGCCAATGGTTTTGAATCCTTGGCTTTGTTGGAGAGTTCCCTTTTTTATTTGCTAGTCAAATCATGCTCAACTGAATCCCCATTTCTGTTGGCTAGATTTCCTTTTCGTGGCTAAATATCATCAGTTTTGTTGCCAAACTCCGCGCGTTTCGTGGCACAATTTCCACGTATGTTGGTTGAATCCCTAGTTAGAAGCAGCGTAGCTTCACGTTTTCTTTGGTTGAATTCGATGAATTGTTGGTCAACTCCCATATTGCGTTCTTTGAAATCCCATGTCATGGTTGAAACTACGAGCCCCATATTTTATCATGGCGCACCTCTAAATTCCCCATGTTTTTATCATTTCTGGTTGAAATTTTCCCCCCCCATCCTCCCCACAGCTGTGCAGGTTGCCGGCAGCGCTTGCTGAGTGTCTGCCCACAGCTGCCTTTCGAACGATTCGATGCCACGGATGGGCGGCAGGTGGGGGTGGCTGGGTCCAAAAAGTCCCAAGTCGTAGCCGTAAAACATGATGAAAACCATGATAAACCACAGTAAATAGTGACTTAGTGGTGGTTAGCGTATTTTCAGACAAACCCAAGTGGATCAAGAAGAATTAGGTGTCACTTTTTGGAAGCTAAGTTTTAACTTTTAAATACTTTCAACATCTCAAGAATGGACATGTTTGGGAGTTATACGCATCTCAAATTTATCCCGGATGGTGCCAAAATGATCAAATGCGAATGAAGGGAAAAGAATTGAAGGAAACCCTAACTTGAATGATTTTAACCGTAGAAATCAGGGTTTCGTGTACGGAGTGTAGACCTTCGTTCAAACCAACCCTAAGACTTTCACTATTGCTTTCTTGCGCTTCACGCTATTGCACACTTACTCTATCTTTGATGAAACTAGAGAAGGGCAGGTCCGATCCGCGTTTCTAGAATCTTTGGCTATCAGTTCAATGGTGAAAAATGTGAAAAACCTGGTGATGGCCGGTTCTATCCCATGTTTGCACCTTTAGCCGCGGCCTCAGGCGGAAATCCCATTGGAAGAGGTCACAACTTCTTGGAATACGGTCACTTGGATGAGACAAGAAGTGTGGGGAAAAAAATATGAAATATGATGAAATATGTTTTCAAATATGTTTAACCTTGGAGTCCGCGGAGAGTCTCCAGGCCCCAAAGGTAGCCCCATCAATGATAGATAATTGATCGGAAGCCTCCCAGATCCGTATCATTGGGTGCATCATCAGCAGTTGCGACGCCGGTTCTGACCACTGCAACTGAGACTCGTGGGGTACTGGACATGTATCATTTGTTCTGGCTGGGTTCCAACCTGACAACGTTTCGCATCTGGAGCTAAGGCGCGGAACGTGGAGTTTCAGAAGCAGCGAGCAATTAGGAGCTGTGGGTGGAAGCTTAAGGGACCTCACCAGAAATCATCCAAAGACATGCTTCACTGGGGGGGGGTTAAGAAGCATGATCATTGGTGCAGCTGCTTGGTAAGGCCCAAAAGAGAGGTGATGCTTACCGGAAAAAAATCGGTTGTTATCCAGAGTCACGATTCCCGGTGGTTATTTGGCTGGTTTCAACATCTTCTGATGTTCAACCACAATTTGGGATTATCCAAACCGACAATTGTTTTTGGGAGTTGTTGAAGTCAACAATCAGCCACGGCCATGGAATATCCCCATGGCACAAGATGATTGTTGCATGATATTCCTGCTCACAAGTATGAAATCTGCGATGAATTTCTCAATCAGTGGAAACAGCAGAATATACTTGACTATCTTGACTAGTTTCTTGGAAAAAAATATTCCAAGTGTGTGTTTGTTGTTGTTCCCCAGTCAACCCCACTACAGCAAACCTTACAACCCAACAAAAATACCAGAACCCCCCGTCCCATTGGGATACGATCTGCTCCCATCATAGTAGAATGCAATTTTTCTTTGGCAGGAAGGGATGGAATGATTTGGAGACCTACCAGGTACTGCTGCAAATTGGGCAGAATTGTCCCACGAAACCTCAATGAATGTGGGGACAAAGAGAGTATAAAAGAACAAGCCAAACCCAAGAAGCTGATGGAAGTGTGTAGCGGTGCAGGTAAATGTGATTCTTTGTTATGCTTTGCAAAAGTGGCGAGCGCACAGTTCAGAGTTCAGACTTTGGCCAACTTTGGCTGGTTTCAAGTTCTTGGCTCATATCCACCCTGCTCCATCCCACTCAGAGTCCCTTAAAATCCAAGCCTTTTTGGCTCAAATCAACGCTAGTAGGTTAGATAGCTATCGGAGGTGTTTTCCAGCGCACGCGACTTGCTGAGCCAAAAATGAGCATGCATACCACTCAGGAATGGGCACAGAGTGCTCATCATAACATGTACCTTGGCAGGATGGGATACCCTATGATATCCTATGATCAAGGTTGGACAGCAGGAATTCTTCGCCAGATGATCATTCTTTCTGCTTATTTGGGGTTGATATGTTATGCGGGCACTGCTCAGCTGGTCTCCGCATCTGGTTTAACACATTGGCCCATAAGAACTGCATTGTTTGATCCCAGGCGATCACCGGATGGATCTCAGGTACCAAGCCCAAAGGATGCACAGAAAAGCCATGACTCAACAAGATCAATCCAGCCGAGCGCATGAGGAGGTCATGTCGGACGCTGGGCGGAACGAACATTGTGGGTGGTTCATATGGGGGGTAACAAAACGGCGGCAATATGATAATATGCTCAATATGCTCACTGATTTCGGAATGATGTGAATGATTGATAATGATGTATAGTGTGTTATGCTGCTGTAATGATTATGCTTTTTTCTAAGGTTCCTAGATTTGATGAAGGACGTAGACAATCGTCCTTTCGGGTGTCTCGTGGGCTCGGAGATATCCTCACTTAACTTCAGCCAGTCCGTTGAGACCAACGGACCTGCAGTGAAGACAGATTCTGGGATAACCCGGAGAACCATAGAAGTTGAAACATGGTGAAAGGTTTGCACCCAAGCTCTCTGCAAAATTAGGGACAAGTTGACTTCCAACATCTTCCAACCGCCGTGCAGGATCCGCGGGTCACTCAGTTTTGTTGGAGCATGCTGGAGCACAGTAGTAGGGGCTCCAGTTCCCTCATGTTGGCCAAAGCCAGCCTGCCAAAGATTCATCGTAATTTTGGTCCACTTTTTGGCAGGGAACATGTTGGTTTGGGTCATCTCCCTTTGGATCCGAATTAAGAGCTCCCAGTGACTGGAAAACCAAGGATAACATGAGCATGTACAATGAGCTCCATAGCTCCCTCGACCAGAAAGTGAAGACTTCACAGCGCTTGGTGGATAAGTTGTCGCATCGCGCGCAATCTGTGGAGAACTCCTTGCAACACACCAGGCGCAAGCAAGGGATGGGGTGGCAACACCCAGGGTGTGTCCGGGGATTCCTGTCTCTTTGAAGAATTCCAAGCCCTACACTAGTCTCAAGTGGCTAGGGTCAAAATCGTGTATTTTCAGACTGAGGGAATATAAATATATATAATTTTATAGGTTATAGATGTATATATACAGTATTTTCTTGCTTCAATCTGGATGGGGCTACATTGAGAATTAGAGCAGGTTTACCTGCCATCCATCGCTACTTTGCTTGGATGCTCATCTTGTAGTGGCTGATCATCATACATGATAATCATGTTTTTTTGTGCTGATCACATTATTGAATATCCTTACAAATGCCTCTGTTCGTTGTTTGCTGCGGTCCAGGTCCATGGTGCTCCTACTTCACTGAGAAAATCCCTGTTTTTGTTGGCTTATGGATTGTAACCTTTGTTGTTTTCCAAGTTCCACCATGTTGAAACCCACCAAAAAAAAGCTATCCTTCTCATGCTTCCATGACAATGTTTGGATCCACAGGTAAATAACACCAATAGTAGTGGTGTATATACTTGTGCCTGGCCCTGCAGACTGGGTGATGTATTTCATGGCCCTTTTTTACTGTCTGAATTATTGCCTATTTTATTATCTCTATAGATTCAATCCCCACACTACACCGATTATTACGCCCCGACAAAACCCCCATGAAATCCGCCATGAAACTACCATGAACCCCCCCCCTTTTATGATGTGGTTTCTTGTTGCCGCCAGGCAAACGTTACAGAAGTTACAGGAGGCCCTGGTCTCGAAGGACCCGCCCTTAGCCTTGTGCACCTGGCGCATGGAGCAGCGCGAGAAACGACCCCTGCGGGAACAGGTGCGCGACACCGTGGAGGTTTGCCTGGAGGCTGGGGCTGGGGGGAAGATGGCCTGCAGAGTTCCCTTTTTGGGGGGGGATGCAAAGTTGTCATGTATGCCGTTTCTTGGAACTAGGAATGATTTGTGCTTTATGGCACTTGCTATGTTCGTTCAACTTTCCATCCCTATGTGGTGGAAAAGGATCCCAATTCACTGGCTCAAGCACTTTGTTGGGGATACCCGCTCTTTGATGATCTTTGATGAAGTTTGTTGGTTGCACAGTGTCCTTTTCCAACCCCAGTCCTGTTGGTTGAAGCCAGCAACCAGTCATTTTTCCCAGAGCCACAGCATGCGGGAGGTAGAGAAGGCTAGTCTGATGGACGCGCAAAGAAGATTGAAGGAGTGCATCAAGAAGACTCAGGCAGTTGGGGGCCTTGCATGTTTTTTTTTTTTTCTGATGTTCTAGGTCCTAGGCGTTTGCAGCCCCAAGGAATGACCAACATGAGATGCAACGGTTCACAACTAAAGCTGGAGATGCGAACAGCACGGAAGAATCGCAATTCACAGGAAGGCCGCCTTGAGAAAGAAATTGACATTGGTCCAAGCTCACGAGGTTTTTTGTTGAGAAGTACACATGGCGGCCCCAAGTAGATGGTGGTTTTGTCAAAGTAGTTCCAATTTCGTCCATTTTCTGTTTATTCATTTTGTATATTTTTGTTTAACGGCTAAACAGATTATGTTGTGCGATTTCTGGTTTGTCAACCATTTGCAGGCCACCATCAACGCTTTGGATCAAAAATTGGAAGAACTTCGTCATGACATCCAGCAGAAAACGCTTCTCAGCTTGACATGTTGGGAAGGGATGCTTGAATATGCTTGATACAGGCCACCCGGAACATGAATGCTTTGAAATGGAAAAGGGGCATGCATGATTTATATATATATATAATTATTACATATACATGTATATATATATATATATATATATGGACACACTCACACGGACAGAGACCACGACACCTAACTGCAGCTTGGCAAGCCTGATCTCAGTCTTCATCATGAGGGTTGTGTGTCCCTTTTATCTATATAATATAATATAATATACATATATATATGAGCCCGGTCCCCGGACCCCCACACCCCCCCCCCTCCCCCCCCAATGGTATGGTCCCCCCCCCCACCTCCCGAACCTCGCATTTGCATGCTATTTGCAGCATTTGGGAGCCGACGGCTCCCAATTGTACGCTATNCACATACCTATGTGATCCTATCTCCTTTATGCTTGTGCACCTACAAATACGTATATAATATCTATATCTATCTATCTATATATATAACAAATGCCTCTAGATAGAGGTAATGAGAGCGGAATATTTACATCATATGTATATATAAATATGTATGTGTATTATATGTATAGATATACATATGTATACATATAAATATGTATCATACACATACATATGTATACATCATACATTTGAGTATATATCANTGTATACATCATACATTAAAACATATATGCATATATCATACGTAGATATGTATATATATATATACATCATACCTATATACATCATACATATATATATATGCCACATATAAATACATATAGATATTTATATATATAACATACATGTACTTATATACATATCATATATGTATATATACATATTCTATATAGATACATATTTAGCTTCATAAATATACTTTTATATATAATGTATACATATTATATACAACTATATCAACATAAACACANAGATACATATTTAGCTTCATAAATATACTTTTATATATAATGTATACATATTATATACAACTATATCAACATAAACACATATATATGTATATATATATACACTTGCAGATAAATATATGTATATATATACTACGCTACTTCATATACATATCTTACATCTATAGAGTTTTTCATATATACATATCATGCATATTAATGTGCTTATTTTTTAGATATATATATATATTCATACACATATATATATATACACACATATATCAACATATACGCATCTATAAACATATAAAAACATGCATTTAAAACATGGTAGTGCATACACTGCTTCATCACTACNACACACATATATCAACATATACGCATCTATAAACATATAAAAACATGCATTTAAAACATGGTAGTGCATACACTGCTTCATCACTACCTCTATACTCCTAACACCCGACATATACTACCTACACATGTTTCATAGCGTACCTATATACGACTCATTGCATAAGGTGCCCATATATTACATATAATATATACGGATATGCNNNNGGGGGGGGGGGGGGGGGGGGGGGGGGGGGGGGGGGTGTGGGGGTCCCTGCACATATATACACATCTACGCGTTCAGTTCATCTAATCCAATCTTGTTTTATGATATTTTATGTGCAATCATTTTAAATGCTCATCTCATCTCGCTCCAATCCTCTGAGGCAAGCCTTATCCGTGGATGAGTTATGTCTCCGTACCACGTCCCGAAGTTTGGAGACTGTGGCGGATCGCAGCAGCTATCTGCGCAGCTGCTTGCGGCCCAGCAGTCGCAACCTGCCGCCCAGCAGCCCACGGCGGCGGCCCGGCGGGGCGCAATCAGCACGCCACGAAGTCGCAGCACAGGAGTCCTTCCGCAGCTGGGGTGAAACCGTTGGGGGATGGGGGGAAGGGGGTTGAAATGGGGGATGGGGGATGGGGGATGGGGATTTTTGAACGTCACTTTCAAGTACTTGTTGGAGATGAAATCCATCCCTGTTTCTTGTGGGATGATGTTCAATTAGGACATCTACCAACGGCTGAAGATCTCTGTGAAGTTGGAACAGTGAAAAGGACATGAATGGGACATGGGCGACACCATCCAAGTGCAGCTTCCCAAGACAGACGTGGCATCATCGACCAAGGTTGAACTGATGGATTCTCACTGTGAAGCGCCCCAAAAATCCCAAACTGCCCAAGCCACAGGTCGTGAAAAAGCCCAAGTTTCCAAGTTTCCTGCCAATCAGCTTGGTCCCCATGAACAAGACGGATGGATATACACGGTATAGCCATTCATATTATATTTGCATGGGCTTGAAAATCTGACCCATCGGCACTGTCAGGTAATGAGGTGCTTCGACAGAAGGAGGCCTTGCGACTGAACCAGTCAGCCATTCATCGTGAGGAGTGGATGCTGGGAGTTGGGCAGTTCATGATGATACACCATTGAAATGCCCATGTTCATTGGTCAAAGTACATCAAAGTAACATTTCTTGTTTATTCAAGTCTCTCTTATGTGTGTCGGCATTCATGCCCCATGTGATGTGAAAAATTGGCAACTCACCATTTCTGTTTGTGCAATCCCCGTCCCTGTCAACTAAATTCGCACTTTCGCATTGTTCATTCCTAAACCCATTTTTTCTTGGTTCAAGCCCCATTTCTGTTGCTCAAACTCCATCAAAATCATGAACATTCATGAAATGTCAGAGGTGTTTCAGATAAAATCACCATGTTCGATTCATTAAACATCATTCAATCATATGAAATCCCAATGTTGGCCCCATTGTTCTCCCTTTTCCCATTGTTTCACACCCCCTTTTTCCCATAGTGACGCCCCCCCATCGCACCAGGAGGCGGCCAAGGAGCTGCGCGACGAGGCGCAGAAGCTGATCCAGCGCATGCAGCGACAGACGGAGGATGCAACGAAGAAGAGCGACCAATCCATGCAGGTCCAACTGATAGGATGATGGGATGATGAGAGAATTACCCTCTGGTTATCTAACATAGCCATGGAAAATCCACTATAAATAGAGGTTTTAATGGGAAAATCATCCAAAATTAGCCAGCTATTCCATGGCTATGACGGGATGATGGGATGATTTGTTTCATGGTTTTTCCATTGGAATGATGGGATGGTGGGATGATGGAATGATGGGATGGGATGAGAAGAATTCAGCTTAAATGGATGATAAACAGATGATGATTATGACTATGATGGTGATGATGGTGATGATGATGATTTATGATGATGATGATGATGATGATGATGATGATGATGATGATGATGATGATGATGATGATTTCTGATGATGAATTATCTGGTGCAAAAAAAATGGGAATGGCAATGGGAATGGGAAAACCAATGGAATCAATGGAATGATGGGATGATATGATGGGATGACGGGATGGAAAATGGCTAGAGGGTTTCCGCATGAGAAACAAATGAGGGACAGTTATATGACCATTTGCATGTATATATGTATATGTAATACATTATAATACGATGAAATTATCGCCATCATTTGTTTATCCAATTGGCAGTAAAATATGTGGCTGGCCATTGATTCCACTGATTCCATTGATTTTAGTGCAGCTATGTACCTATTTACTTGTAAACATGGTTGATTGGGTTGGATGGACACGCGTGATGTTGAGAAGAACAACTTTCACATGTTTTTTTGACTCAGAAATCTTGGGATGGGTTGAAACCTGCACCAATAGTTGGATCTGGTGAGTTGGACAAGGCCTGTGTTCTTGGGGAGCCTTTTTGTAGTCAGGGGCTTAGTTGGAGCAGATGGATACAAGTTTGGTACTTCCATGGGGCTGGACATGCAGAACTATGGCATCCAAATGACCATTTTCCATCATTTTCGTAGCAATTTTGGCATGTGTGATTTTGTTGGCGGTTTCAAGAAATTGCTTTGTTCCATCCCCAATCGTGTCAGAGATGGCGAGAGATGATGCCTCCGAACTTCCAATGTTTTCAGTTGCGGTTGAAACCACCAAACATGGTTCCATTGCCCATTGCTTCAAGTTCCCCCTATGTGTGGGTGTATACCAGTTATGTAGTAAGTGGTTCATAACTCATGTAAAAACAAAGAACTTTCAAATGGGATACTCCATACGCACACAATTCTAATAAGCATATATGGCATATCTATCTATATATATATATGCATATAGTTCTACAACTATGCTTATAAGTTATACGCAAAACTAGGTTAGAAATGGTCATAAGATAGATGTTGCCCATCTACAATGCCTGGCATGCGCTCTCGGCCGTTGGGCCAGGAGCGCGTGAACGAAAACCAGCAGATGCGGCGACGATGTGGGTAAAACAATAATAAACCACCCATTTTGGAATGGTTTATACCACCTATTTATGGTGATTTGAGGGATGGTTTATTATTGTTTTACCCACATTAGAGTCATAGGGGAGAACTTGAAGGAGTTAAAGCAGTTCGGTTTTGAAAAGAGGCACTTGGATGCTAGTCAGTAAAACTTGCATCTAGTCATATAGTATGGTATGGTGAGACAGGCAGATGAGAAGTGATGGATCAACAAGAGATGATGGGTAATGCCGGTGTATCACCCAGATCATGCACAATCTGAAATGTGGAGTTCAAAATGAGCCCTCAAACTAAGACGACGTGGAAATTGGCCAGGCTTTGGTTTTGAGCTATCCACCTTTTTGAGCCATTTTACATTCTTGGCGACAGTCCTTTGGTCGCCCGGATGAATTGAAATCCATGAATCGCCAGTGCTGAACAACGGAAATCATGGCAACCACCCAGCTATACCAAGTCTAACCCCAGTTTGGGATCCTGTTTGCGATGGCTATGCAGATAGTAAGCCACATTTTTACAGTGGCATGATCGCCAGAGGCACCCAAATCCACATGACCAAGAACACCCTCCAAGACACCAAGACGCACATCCGTTCATTGGAAGCGCCTTTGGCTGAACCCTAGCGAAATCCAGGCAGGTCAGGTCTGCTGGAGCGGCCCTCCGGTATCCGGGGCATCTACACGTTTTATGCCCATTAAAAAAAGATCACATGGAGCATCACCAACCAAAATCATCGTTCAAACTTCAAACCCTTTTCTTCGGACAGATTTTGGCGGATTTCCTGATTCCAAAGATGTTTTTTTCTAAATCCAAAGCATGTAATTTGCTCGTGGATGTCCATGATTTCCCGGTCCAAGGAGCCCATGGAGTTGACCAACACCTGTGCATCCTGGCGCAAGCAGCGAGCTTCCAAGGAGGGCTTCAGTGCTCAGCCATTTTTGGTGCAAATCCACCCAATTTTGGGATGGTTTTTGGATAGTTTGGGTAGGTATATGTGTAGATATACCATCAGAATGCCGGGAAAATGATGTGTTCCAGACCATTTTGTTGTGTCTGAAAATGGTGGATTCAACCCCCAAAAGAGAATAATGATGGTAATCCATTGGAAGTAGGTGCACCCTATTTCCAGACAAAACCTGGATAACCAAATTTGAGATAGTTTGGGTAGATATAGTGTGATTGTCGTGATGGGCTAAATTTGTTTGAACCATCTAGAGCCGTCTCTAACTCTGACACTTGTGCTGTGCCCAAAAACTGCTCGCGCAATGTGGAGGAGCATACCGTGGATCCTGTGTCTACCACTTTGCTGGAACATCAGTGTCCTGGCGGAATCAGTTGGGTGCTTTGGCTGTTGCGTTCTGTAGATCTCTTGGAGGGAAGTTGTGATTCGTGGACTGAAAATTGGAGTGACAAACAAGACATACAATATTTGTATATGTAGTGTTTTTCTATGGTTTCAACTGAGGCTCTGAGGCAATTCATGGAGTAAGCCGGAACCATGGCTTACTCCCAGGAAGCCATGGGTTCCTAGCCCGTTGATATATGCTATAGATCTATCGATTCCATGGTCGCGGCAGATCTAAGGATGACCTTGTTGAAGTGTCATGAAGATTTGAAGCAACACCATCAGAACGAGAAGTCCGTCCTGCAAGAGCTGCAGGAAACTGGGGGGGTCGTGTCTTTACGTATATATGTGCATATTGGGATAGATACAATGTACAATATATTTATAGTATAGACCACTATGATCATTTTCACACTGTGCAAATATATATATATATAGTTCTACATGTATATACATATTTGTCTATATCTATATAATATAAGCATTATCATTTTGTGGTGTGTGTAGATATTGGTGTGGGTACGTAATGATGTTTGTGCATTTATATGCACATAGCGGGCACAGCTGGTTAAACAATTGGCCATTGATATTTACGGAGCTTGGATGTTTTGGAATGGAGCCAAGGATGGCCACCAAATCTGCCCGAGAAGCTGCCATTCAGGCCATTAGGGCAACCAATCCATCACGTCTTGAACCAAGCCCTTCACTAAACTCCAGCTCCTCAGCAATTCATATTCATTATTCTTCATTATCATCTACTCGTATCATTCCGCTGATTAATCCATACATCCATGCACCCATCCAATGATTCAACTATCCAATTACGGGTTTTATACTTTATCACGGGAATCCATCTAAACTGACTAAACGATATCTATGCGACCTGCATAGAAATTTGTGCGATCACTGTTTTGATGTCATGGAGACAGGAGAAGAAGGAGCAGTTGAAGGAGGACCTCCGCGACAAGACCTCCGCGCTGCACATCGACCTCAACTGCCTGACCCACGAAAGCGTCGCTGGGCTCAGCATTCCCCAAAGATGCTTGGAGGTTGCACTAAATTGGCAGTCCCAAAATATCCAGGCTCTGGAAAATGACAAATTGAACACAAAGATCAACCAAGGGAGAAAGTGTGTAAAAAATAGATATGTTCAACCAGTGGTTTTATTTGGTGATATTTGCTGATTTTTAGTGGGGGCTTCACCCTATCCCAGGCGGCCGAGTCTGGTGAGGCCACCCTTGGAAAATAGGATGGATCAAAAATTTATCATTGAGAATCTTAGATTGGATATACTTACTTAGCAATTGTTATTAGATATGATATGCTTTCTTTTTTTTAACACACAATGGACAAATCTGGAATATCTTCAAATTATTCTCGAGTTATCATTTGAAATATTGAATTTGAATATATTCCAAGAGCTCAATGCTGAAACTAATTTGGCTTGTGATTTCACTATTTGTTATTTCTCGTACGTGTTTCATGGTGTTTCCCCTGTTTGGCATTAAGATACAAATGATACAGTATATTGCATGTGTTTCCCTCTTATGCTTGACATACAATCCATTTAACCCACATCATTATCTAATGTTATGACGGAAAATGCTGAAGTTTATTGGAAACCAGCAAAAAAGTAATATATATATATATATATTATATTTAAAAATAATAAACAACCCAAAAAGAAAAAAACACCAGAGTGCGTTGTCTTCGTTTTTTGGTATTTTGTTGTTTTTTCATGTTGATTTTTTTGTTTTTTTTTGATTGCATTATTTGTTGGTTTTATTTTGTTTTTTTCCTACTTTTAGTTATGTTCCATTTCCCAATGAATGCATGCCTCTCGACATCATGATTCTAATGGTTTCCTTCAAATTATTGACAATCAACGAGGCATAGCTAGTATATAAGTTTCTATAGTGACCATACTATAGCTAGTAGGAGTGTAAAGAATTAACTTCCACTAAGATCCATGATTTCGTCTCATTAAGATCTAGAAAGAATTCCTTCGTTGGCCTTGGAAACGCTGGTATTGATGCCTACACTGCCCAGGTGACCTGCCTCAATGGCAAGGTGGTGGGTCCGCCCTGCATCAGCCGCCAACGGCTCCCAAAAGCCATGAAGGCGGACTGTCACCACTGCGAAAATCAGGAGAAATAACCCAAAAAATGGGATAAAATGGGGAGATATTACCAGCAAGAATGCAGGATGTCAGCAAGATCTTCAATTGTTGTACCGATTTGATTCCTGATTAGCAAGTAGGACGATGACATTAGGATGACATCAACTGAGACCATTGAATATTTGGCTCTGTTGCTTTCTAGATCTTTCTAGCATATGTTTCATTTTTAACCATCAACCGTGGAAATAAATGGGATGATGATCCCCGATGACTGATGATTGTTAAGGTGGTTGCAACCACCAACCAGTATAGTAAGCACCATGGAACTGGGAGGATTTGTGTTTTTCTTGTAAATAGATATTCAAGAATTATGTTGAGATTCCGATCCGAAGTTTGGGCTATTGTCCCAGTTGGGCTCACCTCATTTCGCGAACATCTGTGCATTGGTGTCAACCGGATCAATTGATGTGAGTCATTGGCGTTTTCACCACCGTATTTGTCCTTAATAGATCATAATGGTAGATAATATATAAATCGCGAAACTCATGTAATTTCCACATTTGTCCTTTCCTAGCTAGGTCGCAGCTAGGTTGTTGATTGAAAAGATGGATCAACCTCATTTTCATAACCAAAATGGAAAGGGCGGATGATATGCCATGCAGACTCATCCCTTCCTTCCAAAATGTGCCAGAGACCTCACCAGGTGGACCCCACCTTTGTTCCCAACGGCAGTGGTGGAGTGATGATGATGCCCATGACTGCTCGATAAGGTCGGGTCCCGAAACATGGTTTGATGTCGACTTTTTGTGATTGGATCGTAGGATCTAGCCATTTTCAGGGTTGGATCAAGGTTGGTCATGCTTTGATTGTTTTCGTTGGCGTACGTGAAAATTGGGCCCCCCAGAACTCCCTGTGAGAATCTATGAGAAATATGCAGAAATGCCGTGGGAATAGATTCGCAGTTTCTCAATAACCATGGACTCCCCATTGAATCCACAAACTGGAGAATTGACCCATGCCACCACAACTGTTGAACCATCACCATAACTGAGATGCCAGAGCTGTGCAGGATGTCAGCAGTGACGCTGCAGTGAAGTAGTTGATGTCGCTGATGAGAAAAAGCATGTCTTTAGCTACTATGCGTTCCTGTGGCTGATGGAGGTAAAGAATGATTATGAATGATGCCCATGCCTTTGAAAGAAAACATCAGAAAACCAATGGTTTCTCAAGGCATGCGCCGTGCGCCTGACAGAATGTATATCAGCCATCAGCCTGTCTCACAGGTGGCGCGAGGCAACCTCGCTGGCACAAGTCCTAGCAAATCATAGATCCCATCAGCAGCTGCTTTGAAGTGCTTTGGAGGTCTGAGATGGGTATGAGTTGGTGCATGTTGGTGCTATGGCATCTATCCAGGTGAAACATGATGAAGCTTGACTTCCGGCTCAACAGATTTTTGGAAGCCGACCTCCCCTCGCGTTTCGAGGGGGGGAACCAAAGCACCAAAACACATCAGAGAGCTGCGCCCATGGTGTAAAAACACCTAGCCCATCACGAAGTATGGTAGTAGTATGCCTCAAAGATTCTCAAAGTCTTTCACCCCTCCAAAGGCCTGATCAGTTGCCCTGCCAAGACATGCCAACATTGATACTTGGGGCAGCCCACTCCTATAGAAACATCATGCTTGTGATGTGGGCCCCGATTTGAGGCATACGTGCGAGGACCTGCCAATGCAGCCTGGAAGGGCATATTGACGTTCCCCCAGACCACCTGAGTTTTTGAAGGCATGGATATGTATAGATAGACATTGTTTGACGCAGATAGATATACCCTACCGTTCAGCACACAGTACCTATCTTTGAAGCAAACTTTCAGGCTGCACGCGGCGCACTTCTAGATGACAGTCAAAATCGCCGAAATGGTGGGTGCTTCGTTACCAAAAACACAACTATGAAAGTGTAGAATGGGAAGCTATAATGGATCATTCCCTGCAACGTCTGCATCCATTGGGTAATTCAACCTCAGGTCATCTCATCCATTTGTGTTGGCATATATGTGGACTCTGTTCGTTCAATGTCCTTCGAATAGCACAAACTAGATAGAGTTTGCCCATTGCCTGACAAGTCATGAGACCCGACTCAATTATCTCTACGCGCAACCGGTGGTTGGTCCGAGTTTCTGCACCAATTTGGCAGTGGCTGAGACTGGCCAAAGCAGCTACCTTGGGCCCCGGGCTCCCGTCGAAGATCAAAAAGCTGACAGCTAAGGATGCTGAGTCTTGGAGCCTCAGCTGCCGTTTCTACCCCCCCTTGGGCACGAAACAAATTGCATGTTTCATGATTAAATTATGAATCATCTCGGCTCTCTGATGTGGTAAACCCAATAACAAGCCATCCCATTTTCATTAAGCATCCTATATCAATCCACATGCGCATTGGTTTTACCACATTATTGTCCGTTATGTTCCATTATTTTCCATTATTTTCTATTATTATCCCATGACCAGCCCTCTATTTTGTGAGTTTCCTGTTGGGTCCAACAAAGTTTGAGGATTCGAAGCACAGTCCGCCAGGTTCGGCAGTTGGACTTGTCCCCAGGGGAACGTGGCTGTGCTTCCAGCCACATCCGCGCCTGGCACCATTGCCTGGAGCCACCTGGCAGCTGATGGTGATATAGCGCAATAATGTGGGTAAAACAATCATAAACCACCCATTTGGGAATGGTTTATACATGTTTATACCACCTATTTATGGTGATGACTGGGGGATGGTTTATTATTGTTTTACCAACATTACAAAATATAGAATATGATAAGATATTACATCATTATTATTCATAGAATAGTTGTTTCATGCTGTTTCCAAGATGTGAGTTAAGAAGTTTTCACTGGAAGATTTTTTGAGAGGTTTCCAATGTTTGAGTCTGAATTTGAGTGATTGATGATGATGAGTGACTGCTTTCACATGTAAAGGAACTTGGTTTGCTGGGAGTTCCCACCAACAAGGAGATGAGATGGACATGATATAGCCAAGACAACATTGAATATGTTTGATTGTCTTGGCTATATCATGTAAACATATTGGCAAAAAGCAAACAAACAAACAGCTATATCATGCTATATCATGCAAACAGCTATGTTTGTTTGTTTGCTTTTTGCCTTCTTTCCAAATGCCAAGAGATATGGGTCCTCTTGGCTCCTTGCGTGATGAATGCTAACTTGCTGTGGGTGGCCATTCCAGATAGCAACTGGTGAATCATGAGCCAATCACTGCTGGGAAGCACGGATGATTTGCCGCCATGGAAGTGGGCGATACCATATCATCCCAGTGGATATTTTCACTCGATCGTACTTGGGGGTGCAGTTCCACTAAGAAGTGGGTTATATAATGGAGATTATATCCATATTATATCATATTATATCCATATAATTATCTGTCCATATATCCCAACTTATGGAACTCATTACCATTGTTATACCAATTCACAATCCCAAGTGCACCGCGAGTCGCATGATTCACCGTCAGCCCATTTTAGGCAAGCCAAAGGCACCGACCAGCCCCTCTTGGTGTTGGAAGATGATGCTGCTCCCACTGCCGAGTTGCCAGGATGCGCTCAGACCCACACATGGCTCTGAAAATGGGGGATACCCCGACAATATAATCATTAACCAAAGGATTTAGGGATATTTAGGGGTACCATATTTTCAGACAAACCCATATCTCGGAATTTGATGAAAATTCTTATTTGCCCATAAGGAAACCTGGCATACAACTTCAAGCCAGCACACCTCGTCGAGACGATGCTTTGATTTCAGTTTGTCTGGAGTGTATACATGTATATACCGAGTTTCTTTGGAGGGCACGCTTAGCTTCCTGAACTGGACAGGAAGCTTACATCCATTTTGTTGGTTTCAAGCCCATTTCTTCCTGGAAAGAAGTCGCTGAATTCCCCTACTGAGACCTCACCTCACATGTGAATGAAGGATGTGCAGCTGCGGCCATGGCACCTGACATGAAAGATCCATGGAAATGGTCCCATTTCGGCATATGTCTGCAGGTGATTTTGAAATATTTTGAAGGCATTTCTTTTTTTTCGGGAGTTTCAAGTCCACCATAACGACTCACAGGCTCCTCACCTATTTCCAGATGGGCACCGCAACTCCAATCAATTCCGATTGACAAACCCGAGTAATATCACACATCTGCACTTTTCCTTAATCGCAACTCCACTTGTGTGGGCTACACTATAACCATATAATCTTTGTTGGTCAACTCCCCATTCATGCTGAAGCATTTTGGGGCACTAAACATGCAATTTCTGGTGCTTCGCCATCCCATTTTTTCGGATCCAGATTTGTGAGCCATCCCCATATTTTGGAGTATACAGATGTACACAGTACCTATTTATATTTTTTGACATTTTTTGGACGAACCCACATCATATATTGTGGGTGTAGTCCCATGAAATAGTGCCATCATAATTATCCCGGAATCATATCCCGTAATTTACCCTCTGAAAATTGAGATAGATATGCTAATCCACGGCCCTCCCAAGAAAAATGTTTTACTGACCGCAGATTTAGGATATTGTAACCCCATGTAAACCCCAAAAAGATTAGGATTTTACTTTTCTATCTGTTTGGCAGTTACTATATCTATGTTCATTCACCAGAGGTATACCATGATTCATGGGCCCCGCCGATGTCGGGCCCAGGTTTTGCGAGGTTTTAGAGCAAGCCCTTGCGACCTTGCCGGTGGGGTGACCCCTGATGCGCGGAAGACAGTGGGAGGTGTATTCATGTATATATGATATATATATATATAGTTATATAGTTATGTAGTTATATAGTTATATATATATATATAAATCTATATCTATAAATGATATCACATAAACATGCTGTACCTGTATGGGACAGTATGCACTGTATGTATAAACACACATATACACACATATATATGTATGTACATGTATATGCGTGTGTACATATATATATATATATATACATACACATGCGTGTGCATGTGTATGTGTGCGTGAAGGTATAGAATTGTCATGTACATGTGTTTACACATCACATCTGTGTATATTTTGATTATCCACTTCATTCCTGTGTAACTACTTAGTCTAGCTAACTTCAGGCGTCACCCTAGCATTCCAATCAGGTAGGCAAAGGGGGGCCCATGGAACCTTAAAGTAGACGCCCGGACTTCAAGTTTCCCAGAGTTGCATCATGTGCATCATGTCATGGAAAGAGAGAATGCGTAAACAAATGTTATGTAGATATGTTGAAGCAACCGGTTTTGGCCTGGTTGTCGCCTGTATTTGACGCTCTGTATTTGTGCGACTGAGAAGCTTGACAGTGCAATTTGATGTATATCAAAGTATCAAAGCATGTACTGCTAGTGAAGTGAAATGCACATGTCTGGGCTTGTCAAGACCTCTATTCAAAATTGTTTGTGTAAGTCAACCATCGCTTTCTTGTAGTTATTTGGTGGCAGTTCTTTCTAGCTCCCTCAAAGGTGAAAGGTGTACATATATACATATACAAAGGGATTCCCTACCATTTTGGGATGCTGATTGACTTTTCATTTTTGGGGGATGTACCCTAGTTTATCTATGTATAGCTATGTATAACACATAAAGATCTTGCCACTCACCAGGATGACGCGGATCTTTTGTACCTGGGCTATTCTCAGGCGCGTTGTGATTTTTCGGTGTTTCACAGGGATTCATCATCGAACTAGCCATGGGCCATCGATTTATCATGGCGTTTTGTGAAATTACCGGAGGGTACAATCAAGTGGATGTATCATGATGTATCCTTAAATTGGTTGACCATGTACACAATTCATGGGGATGCATGGAAATTGGGAATTGGATTCACACGATCGTGCCCTGACATGGTCAATATGATATGGTGATGACTGGCCAAAGTCTCCGTCAAAGCAATCAATCAGTATCCTTCCATCATCCGGGAACTTTCCATCAATGGATTGGTTAATGGGCAATTTACAGGAAACCATGGATTTTCCGATCAAATATAGGGTTTTAATCTAAATTTTCCCATTTACCAATCCATTGATTCCAACATCATCCAAATCTGCCATAGCGTGGATAGGTCCACAATTGACAGCAAGCCGAGCCTCCAGGCAGCCGACTGGCGCCGCGAAGTCTCCCGACATGTCGTGGAGTCCCACTATGTGTGGACGACACTTGGCCCAGTGGATGAGTCGCGACGTTTTTTTTTCCACTGGAAAACTGAGGGGTTATTGGCCCAAAGGACTTTGAAGTTCTGAAGAAATGGAAACATTGCAAAGTCAGTTCACCACTTTTTTGAAATACGCATGCGTCATTTCCAATCATGGAATAATTCCCATAGTCTCAACCTCTCCCGAGGTCCCGAGGGTTGCTATGGGTTTGTTACATACCCTCAAGCGATCAAACATGGCTTGCTGGAAAATCCATCATGTATAGATTTTCCCAGCTATAAATCTCCATTTCGTTTGGGGATTTCCCAGCCACTGATTGCCAGGACTGTGGCCTACATTGCTGGGATCTGAGATTTGTCGATTAAGATGTTGGAAGACTTTGAAACTCAGCAGCTCTTTTTGATTGGCATCCCTTCATTTCACAGATTTGTATACAGATTTGGATATGCCATATGCCTTTCGCATGCTTCCGCCGACTCCGACTTTCTGCCCGGTTCCAGCTCACTTCACTGCCCAGTTCCCCATCAGTTCCCGCAGGTCTGGCCCTTGGGCGCAAAGAAGATGTTGTCCAAGCTGCCGGTCAATGAACCCGTGGACAATTGGATGGCGGATCCTTGGCGCTGATCGGGGCTGCGGATGGAAAAAAGCTGGAAAACCCCGGGGGTTGAGATGGGGTTGGGGTGAAACATGGTGATATGGTGAAACTGGAAGTTATTTGGAATTTTCATGGGTTGAAGAAATTCTGGGTCGAAAAACAAAAAGTTGTGTTTCTATTGGGCAAGGTCGATGGCTGTGTACGGAGAGTCGGCAGGTTGATATCGCTTTTTTGGAACCCAAGTTGGTTCTTAGGCTGGTGGTGTGCCCACGATGGTCGGAGTCCTTTTTTTGCAAGTCGGGTCCGCATTGTTTTCTTGGGATTCATTCCCTAACAAAAGACCCCCGTTGGGTGCTCCAGACTTAAATCATGGGGCTTGAAATCTTTTTTTTGAAAAAAGCTTGGTAAGGATCCAAATTTTATGATATGTTTTTTTTTGAAAATAGTTTGGTAAGGGTTGTTTATCAAGGGTTGGGATCCATTAATTTTATTTTGGGGGGGGGCCTATGATCAGGATCGCAGCATGTTCTGCTGTTGGATGGGCAATAGGGTTGGGACCCTGCTGATTTTAGTTTGTGCCTGTGTCAGTTTGAAGATAGTATCATGGATTTGTGTAAATGTTTTCGGCAAGATCTATTTCCACAAAGGCGAAAATAGAGGTAAAATAATATTGAAATATGTTCAGAAAAATACCTTTGTTAAAAACCTATTTTTAGAAAAGATTAAAGAAACTTATTCAGATTTAAAAGATTTCAAAACACTTTGTAAAACATTGTGTGTCTTTTCAGATGTACTGTAAAGACACCTTGTTTTTTCTTTAGTTTGTCACGTGTTTGTTTTTTTATTTTTCTGTTGCTTGGAAGTCGTAGTGCAACAAGATAGGAGTGTGTGAACTTGTCCTTTGAAACTTGGACCAGCTGGAAGATCCTGAAGTCCATGGGTTGATCCAGCACTGTGCCGAGGGCTTGTGTGCTGAAAATGATATCAAGGCAGGGCCATTCCCATGAGAAATACCCCTATCCCATCCCATGAAATTTGTTGGCCAATAGCTATCCCTCTTGTGGGTTATCATCACCAATAAGTTTGGTAGTAGAACCCCTCATAGTACCCCATCAACAGTGGTACTTTAGTGGTTCATTTGGGATGATGAACCCAAGTGAATCGACCCATGTCAGTGACTTTACATGTGTAAACTATCACTATGATGACCGATGACCTCTGCATTCATGGGATCCATCCCTGTAGTGATGGTTGAGCATGGCATTTACATACATGTGCAGCAAGCAGCTTCCAATTTCAGGTTGTGCTGGAATGAGCACCTGTCCCGAGAAACGGTGGCTTTGGAAATTCTGACCCGCTGTCCCGGTATCTACCGTCCACCCAGTTTATCTCCCTCCGCGTTGTTTGATCTGGTAGACCTTGAGCCTCCTTCCATTTCTGGTAGGCATACTGCGTTCGCCCGAAGATTGTGCTTCAAGCAGATGCTTGGAACGTGAATTCTGACGTGGCGCATTCAGATGAGTTTCTTGGTCTTGCCGTCGTTGAGAGATGCTGTTTTGCTGTTGATCATCATTTGGCCGTTGATGTTTGGGGAACCTTTTGGGGCCAGGGATGATGAATCCCCTACCCTCCTTTTTTGGAATATAAGCTTCACTAGAAGAGTAGCTAGTAGACCGCCAAGAAGCCAGCAAATCGGGAATGAGTTGATGAATGATTGGAGTTGGCAGACTGAAGAAAATGAGAACATCTTAAGTGACAGCGTTTTTTTCCCTCTCTGTGCCTCTCCCTTTCTATGTATGCGTCTCCATACCTATGTATAAGCAGCATACACATGCATAGAGAGAGAGAGGGAACATATTGTGTGCAAGTCGAGAGAGAAGCTGCCAACCAGTTAGTAGGCTAGCCCATGGGTTGACAAAAACTGAGGCACTACTGGGGGCCCAACTCCGACATTCAGCATTCGGACGCGCCACTTGACGACGACTGCATTTGGTACATGATGGGGTCATGCGCCCGTAAGAATATGGATCTTCACCAATTTGACTGAACTCTGTGAGTGGTGCATACACAAAGCATTCAGCCATACATGGAGCAAGATACAGACATATAATGTGCTTCCCCCTTCAAAACATCAAGCTTGGGGTTGCATTGCAAAAACCAACAGAGATTGTATGAGGTTTGCGGTCAAGACCCGTGAACCTCAGTAGATTTATCCCTTCCCCAATATTTGTATTTCATAGTATTCATGTTTAGGGGCTGGGACTACTCGGTTTAGGAACGAAATCAGATGAGGCAAGGCAATACAGAACAATAATATCTTTCCACCAGAATCAGGGACTTGGATTCTTGTGGCAATGTGGTTTGGGTATCAGAGTGTTTGGACCAAACAAAGATGTAAAAGTGGTTTCCAGTTGGGAAACCTTGGTCTTTGAGAAGCTTTTGGAACTGAACAACCCCCATGTTTGTTGGCCAAATCCCCAATTGAACCCCCTAGAAAAAACACAAAAATCTTGAAGCATCGGCCAATTTTCGAGGTTTTTGAGCCTCCAAAATCGCCAAAATCTGAGGCTCTACTGGGGTCCAGGGCATCCGGAAGCTGGTGGAAACCCGGCAGGCGCGCCGTGGGGTGTTCTAGCAAATCTTGCCAGCAAGTGGTTCATAAGGACGAAAGTTTAGTTGCCCATGAAAATTTGGGATTTCCCAACAAGAATTGGGATTTGAATCGATTCAATCATCACTGGCTGGTGGTTTCAAACATTTATTGTTGTTCAACCATACTTGGGATGATTGGTTGAAATGACTAATATTTTTGGGATGGGTTAAAACCGCCAATCAGAATATACTCTCGGGCTTTTATAGTGCTGATTTAGGAGCCAGGGTAATTTATCAGATATCTGGCGCTGCCATTATTTTTACCCCTTTTTGCAGGTTGAATCCCTTTCTGCGAAATGGGATGCTCATCCAATTTGGATATGCTTCCCAACTAGCTAGGTGGTTTTTTGAGCGGTTTTTAGCAAGTCCACAATGTCTGGATTTATCCCGAGAGTTAGATTATAACATATTAGAGCAGCTTGTAGTTCACTAGTGCTGGCTTCTGCCTTAGGCCATGCCCCCAGTAAAATCAAGTCGCCGCACTAGATGATAAGATGATACAGTCTTTGATACCCTATCACCGTGGTGATCTGGGAATCCAGGTGCTATGGTGATCCATCGGTTGTACTAACCATTGTAAAAACAAGAAGTACCTGGAATAGTACATATTTGCACCAAGTATATTACTGAAAACAAATCCCCATAGCATATGGTATTATATTTTGTATTGCTAACAGTTTTCCATTACCACTGATTGTGACTATTACCAACAGATACAGCAAGTAGTTCTAGTTATATGACTCTTACCTGTAATCATCAGTAATTATATGCTAATGCGGTGTGTCAGATAATTAGGATAAACCTGAAACTACTATATCTATTGGTACTACTACAACTATATTAGTTGTACAGCTATACTTATTACAACTACTATGTATTAATTAGTTATACGATATACTATGTACTATCAACAACTTGGTATTTGGGTGTTATAAATAGTGTTACTATTGCCATATACTTATGAATAACTATTAGTTTTTAAATGATTCCTACTGCAATATATGTGAATATTAAATTGATTATACTATTAAATTGATCATGAATATCAATAATATTACTATACTACTTATAAATAGTGTTACTTATGAATATTAAATTGATTATACGATTACCAAACAGCCAAGTATCAAGTTCCAGCGGGTTCTCCAGGTGGTCTCCTATGGGACTTGGACGACTCCGATTCCGAGGACTTGCCACCTGGCGAAGGGATTGGGGAATCTCATTGGTTAGTAAGTCACAGAATCGGGAAGATATCCGATTGATGATATCTATGAGATTATATTGATATATAGTATATATACATATAGATATAGATACATATGCATATATATATATACATATATACATATCAGATTTTGATAAAGCCACACAGGATCAGCATGAATAAGAACAATGACCAATCCCACTTGGTGGTTTGGAATCCTGGAGTTTTTTTGGCCAAGCCAAACCACCAACCTTTGGATGAGTTAGATGTTCCCATGGTTGGAACATGAAATTAGAACAAGAAACCAATCAGTATTGGAAATTGATTTGTTGAGATAAGATGGAAAGACGTCATCTTTCCGCTTAGGAAAGGTGGACCAGTGGAGTTGTTTCTGAGTTGATCATGCAACTCATTCCCTTGATCAGGCAGGAGACATCTATGGCCAAGAGCTCGCCACACGTGTTTCATCATATGTTCCCCAAGCGATTCTTTGATCACGCTGCTTCAGCCACAGATTGAATTACCGCAATTTTGGACTTCGATCTGAGGTAATCCATAAAAGCTTTATCAGCCCCTTGGCGCTGGGCTTGCAGGCCTGACATTTGAAGCTCCCAAAAAAAATGTGAAGCCTTTTGCAACTTTGAGCTGGAATCTCTTTGCTGGCCACTTGCTTAGTGAGCCAAAGGTAGATGTTCCATGATTTTCCACTTTTTCAGAATCCACTTCTGTGTATTTCATGATTTGTTATCAAGTATTGGTGCAAAAACTCTGCAAGAAAAAATAACTCAGATGGCCAAGCGTAAGTCTCAATCCCACGCAAGTTGTCAGGGATCATGTTAAGTTGCCTGCTCGATTTGGCCCAACAAACTGCACACAGATAGACTATATCACTGGCATATATAATTATATATATATATACATAGGTATAAGATGGGACTTTGAGCTGATAGTTTGATAGAGAGAGAGAGAGATTGCTGTTGATCTCATATGATTTCATACAATATAGGTTCCATTTCAAACGGTTGATTGGCAAGTTGTAGAATTTCCCTGATGGCATGTAGAAAACACCTCAATTTTGCCTTGGAAGATCATCATAAAGCAGCTATCGTTGTTTGTTTCCCGTTGGTCAAATTACCAGATGCTATACTGTACTTGGATGTGCATCCTAGCGAGTATAACTTGCTAAAACAAGGTTACAATTCAGGAAAGGAAAAGGATATAATTACCCGATTTTTTTTTATTAACTAGTTACTAACCAGAATGCACATCCACGGATGCCTAGGATCTGGTTGATATGGCTGCGACCCGCTGTGAGCAGCCGCGGCGAAACGTGCCTTTTTGACCCAGGAAAAAAATTTTAAATGGAGAGAACAGGAATTCTAAATCACTACCATTGTATAGAAGTGTCACATAGTCCCAAAACAACCTAGAACAACCTTTGTTTTCAGCCATGTGGGAATATTTGGGTGCCATTTCTTTGCTTTGGACAGTGAAGCTTTCAGATCTGGAGTCGGCAGCCAGTTCCACATCAGGTGGCCACAATTTTGGTTCTTGGGCTCGGCCAAACCCTAAAAGATTGTACAAAAAAAACAAAGTTGAAAGGTGATGCGCTGAAAACAATGCGCCTGGGATGTTGAGAAAAAACGGCTGCACCTAATTAAAGTGGATGGCACGAGCGGCTCCCATCCACACCCCGGACTTTCAAAGGCACTGCACGATCAGTGAGGTCGTAAGCTTTCCAACTCGGGCTAAGTATCAGTTGGGGAAAATTGGGTGGCAGCAATGACAAAAATCAACTACTCACTAGTCGTATTGTGCATGCAGCAGAGTTCATGTTTCATGCTCTTTCTGCACCTGTAGAACATCAGCTGTTGGCACAAGCATCACTTCGGTGGACTAAAAGCTCATGAAAGCTTCCAGAGATACAGAGAAACTTATGGGCTTTGCTTGTGCGCTAAATGTGATCAAATGCATAGCCAGCTGAGTTCCAAGAGCCTCACTTAGTTATTGCTGCCTTTGGAAATGCCTCAGCTTTCTGAGTGTTTCAGTCTCCGGACTGTGGAATTTCTGGCCGCAAGGCTGCACAGAACCACGTCTACACAACAATCCAACACATCATGGTATGAACTTATGGCCGAGATGCATATGCATGTAGTGTATGCTGTGTGTTCATATGCAGTAAATTCATGTAAATTCATGTGTAAATTCATGTAAATTCTATGTTGATCACATCGCACATCACATTGCATAAGGGCACACAGGCCTTTGTTTATGTGTCGTCGATTTTGGGCACTGGGTGTGGATGCGGATCATGGACCAAGATTACTAAGATAGTGGTTTGATGCGATCCATTTGGTACATCAATAACTGGTGCTGATTCCAAGATCACCATATTTGGATGTATTTGGTGGAAAATCCATGCAGGCTCACCCCAACACACAACTGAGTACGACTCAACACATCTGGTTCTGCGCTCCAAAAATGCGGTTCAAACGGCAGAGATGCAGGTCCTGGTATCGTCATGAAAACTGGCTGAGTCCTCGCTATCCCCTCCATATTTGGAGATGATTTTCACCTGTTGAAAATAGGAACCCTTCCATCAACAGGTCAGATGGCTGGAGGGCAAAGATGGGGCGGGCCTATATATTCCAAATCATTAGACACCCAGCTCCGGCTCATTTTCCATGCAAGACCGCTCGAACTAGCATGGAAGCCTTGATTCGAACACCAAAAGGGAGTGTTGAACAACATAGACATCCATGAGCACCGAATGATGGTTTGAACATATTTGGAACATAAGGAACGTTCATGGGTATTTGCCATATGTTCCTCATTTGAGCGGTGCTGAAACCGCATCTCTGCCTGGGGTTGGAGTCTCCGCCCCCGAGCCGGTGGGTGTTCCAAACGGGTCGGAGGGTCCATCCTTTGGGACGATCCATGATGAAAAAATGAGCCGAAACCAATAGCCTCTGGCAAACCGTTACAAATAACTATGGGAAATCATCATTCTTCATGGGAAAATCCACTATTTCTATGGGAAAATCCACTATTTCTATGGGAAATCATCATTCTTCATGGGAAAACCACCATTTGTCATGGGGAAATCCACTATTTCTATGGGAAATCATAAATTTTCATGGGCAAGTCCACTATTTCTATGGGAAATCACCATGCTATTAATGGGAAAATCCACTATTTCTATGGGAAATCACCCTTTTTTCATGGGAAAGTCCACTATTTCCATGGGAAATCATCATTTTTCATGGGAAAATCCACTAGTTCTATGGGAAATCATCATTTTTCATGGGAAAATCCACTAGTTCTATGGGAAATCATCATTTTTCATGGGAAAATCCACTATTTCTATGGGAAATCACAATTTTTCATGGGAAAGTCCACTATTTCTACGGGAAATCACCATTTGTCATGGGAAAGTCCACTATTTCTATGGGAAATCATCATTTTTCATGGGAAAGTCCACTATTTCTATGGGAAATCATAATTTTTCATGGGAAAGTCCACTATTTCTATGGGAAATCATCATTTTTCATGGGAAAGTCGACTATTTCTATGGGAAATCATCATTTTTCATGGGAAAATCCACTAGTTCTATGGGAAATCACAATTTTTAATGGGAAAGTCCACTATTTCTATGGGAAATCACCATGCTATTAATGGGAAAATCCACTATTTCTATGGGAAATCACCATGCTATTAATGGGAAAATCCACTATTTCTATGGCCAGATTTGAAAAAGAGCATCCAAAAAACACCCAGGTTAGCTGATCTAAAGAATGATCTTGCTTGGAAGTCCGGTTGATGATCCTTGACATTTGGTAAAGCTTCCAGAATCTTCCAGAGCCGAAACGCGCGGGTCTAGCGTCCCAAAGGTCCTACGGTTGCCGCCCAGTTGTTTTTGGACTGGGGCTGCGGAAAGCCGCGCCAGACTGCGCCACACAGCTTCCAAGCCATTCCTGACGGATCTGAAGGTACTGTGGGGTCTGGTCAAAAGATCTCAAAAGAGGATAGGCTAAGATACTCCAATACAGATAATATTTTTGCACATGATGGTAGATAAATAGTAACAGTAATACGTGTATGTATACAGATATATGTGTACCGTACATGTCATGCATTTTGTCAATATTGGCAGATTTTTCAGGGCTCTAGGTTTCTTAATCCATGACATCCCGGTCAGAAGGTTAACCGTTTGAGGGTCAATGGCTGATGGTCGTTGAAGGAACTGCTAGTCACCGGCCGCAGGGGGAGTATCATGTCAACCCTGGACTAATAAACCCTGCTGAGTACCCCCCCTAATTCAACAGCCCAGGGATTATCAATTCGGAGTTGACATTCCAACTGGTGATTTGCGCCAAATGTACACATGTCCATGGTTTTCTTCACGACGGATGTGTTGGGTGACCATGAACAATGAAGTGGTGAGGGGCCGCATTAGCAAGACATGGTAAGCCATTTCAGGTCGAATGGTCGCAGGCGGTTCATTCACCATGACCACTATCGAGTAACTTGAATGATGGCCGAGCGGCAAGATGCTCATTCCAGCCATGTTAGGGCTGGAGGAAGCTGATGTAATGGCGAAATTAAAAACTCTCGCGGACTTTGCCACCTGCTTCTTCCCAGCAGAGCCCTCAACGTCCCAATCTGTGGGCAATCATGATTTCTGTGATGATTCACAGTGGCAGACGCATGCAAGATTATAGCAATACCATCGCCTTCAACTGTGTGTTGCTGTTTTCAGCGGCGATTGCAGATGGTAAAAGGTACATGCTGCAGTTCTTGCATGGATACACTGTTGGATCTACTTGGCGATGCCGCGACTTGGAACGTATGCATTAAAAGATCATACCATGAAGTCGGAATGAAGGTATTCAACAGAGCCAAGCTTAGTACCGTATACACTAGGTTTGCTCTTTGGCAAGGATGCTTTTAAGTGCTTTAACTGCAGCTAGGACACTCTGAGACCTGCAACTCGCAGCCATTTCCTTTGCGGAAAAGGTTCCCGAACTGACTCCAAACAGCACCTTTCGTTTGAATTTCCCACCTCAGAGCGGTGAAAATCAACTCATTTGAGCACTGGTTCGCGGAGACTTCATGAGCCACTCATTGAACCCTATTGTCATCAAATGTAACTATATTCCTCCTTTTTGCTGCTACGTCACATCAAGTTTCTCTCATGTTTGCAGATTTTGGTTGCTTATCTCTCCATACCCAAACTATGTCAAAAGATCTTAAAAGTCTTAAACCAAATTGACTAGAAATGACTCCTGTCATCTCATGACCCTGTTTTTCAACCTTTTTTCCAATGATTTGTTCCCACAGAACCGCTTTGCCCCGCACCTTGGGGACCTCCGACCTCGCCATGGCGCTACGGGCACCATCAACGCTGCCATCGATGCAGCTTTCGCCGTCGCCCAGGCATCGCGGCCTCACGCAAAGAGGTCCAGCGACGAGCAGAACCAGAGGCGGGAGGGCGAAAGCCTGCACTGTTCACTAAGTCACGAAGTGTTCACTAAGCAGCTAATATCCAAGGAAAAAAATGACAAGAACGAGAAAAAACGCAGAAAATCTAGATCTAAGGTTGAAAATTAGATGCACTCATCATCCAAGGCGCATCAAGGCGCCATGTTGTCCTGTCTTAATTGGTTCCATGGTCATTTTCAGCAGATTTTCGGTAATATGTGCACCGTCACGTTGGTGAGGCACTATGCTTCGTTTTGCCGCGGTCTTTTGTGGCAACTTGGAGCATTCCTGGTATGTTCTTGAGCCTTGCTTGGTGTTATCATTGTATTCTATATGATGATTTATATGTAACCCTAGGGAATGGAATGTCTACATTTGAATGCAATGTATGCGCATACATATGTGACATGTGTGCATGCGTTTTTGTTACGTTAGAAAATATCTATTGATGTCTTTTTCATGTTTTTCATAGTTATAGATGTTCGTGTGGAGCTGGCACTTGTGACAAGCCCTGCAGGAATCGCGAATGACCAGAGGAACGGAATGACAAGGGTGGTTTTTCACATTTCAATGGATTGGTTCAGGGGGAAGTCTACAGGAAATCATGGCTTTAATTTGTTTTATTCCCAAATTGGTTGGGGTTGCCGGTGTCGATGTTTCCACCAATTCTGGGAACATACCAGATGCCATGAACATGCCATGAACATGCCATGAATATGGTAAGGATTCATTAGCTCTGGCGTTTCTCAGTGTCAACATGTAGACATAGACACAGCCCATGTTTCTTTAAGTCGGAACCCTAGGCAAGCATCTCAGGTCAGGGTTGCTGTCACCATCCAGGCCCACCCTGAGGTATCGTCTCGGCACGCAGTTTTACGGCCACGAAGGCTGTAGGCGCGATGGAGATCCAGTGGATGGGACAGGAAACTGAACTTGTCATGTTTGCAGATGTTTATGGTTACAGAACAAGGTTAAGGCTCTCCAGAAAAGTTGCCAGAACCATGGGCCCCTTTTTTGAATACAAAACGAGGCTGATTCTTCCGCACGTATCGGTGATTGTGACACATGAATATATACATGTGCGTATACAAATATAATGCATATGTACCTGTACACCTTTATGGTATATGTTTATTTGTGTGTAGGTGACATGGCAATGGAGAACATGGCTGAGTTGCACAATCCTGATGTTTGTGCATGTCTGGAATCGCTGTTCCATTCGGCCACCACCATCGATGACCGCAGATCAGTTTGTTAATAAACCGTTCAGTGGATTAATAGCCATAGATAATCATAGATCACTAAAAAGCAACACTTTGAGCAATTAGTTCCTACTTCCACATGTTTGTTGATTTCCCCCTGCTGTAGATCGGTTTGAGTGGATTGTTTGGCCCATGTGCTTACACCACTTTCGCAAGTTGGTGGAAATACTGGAAGTTTCAGAGTGCATTTCACCATGTTTCACCCATCTCGGGAGCCTTCGCTATGTGTTACACATGGCAGCGGAAAATCACCATTTGTAGATTTCTATTGTGGGTCTGTCTGAGATTAGAGTACTGCACACGCACGCAAAAAACGCATTTCTTTTCACTTCCCGATGAAAATGCCCATAAATCATAAATCCACATTGAGTACTGTAAATTCCCTTCAATCATTCTTTTAAAAGTGAATGAGCTAGAGCTAGAGAGACAGAGAGATAGATAGAGAGAGGGACAGAGAGCAGTTAGATCCTCGATTTCAGCTGTATCCAGGTACCGACCGTGCGAGCCGCACGGCCACTGAAGCCGGCGATGGGAGGAAGGTGCAGATCAAGGTGCGGGGTATACCTGGAGCTTCATCCTTAATGGAGATCCTGAGTATCCAACAAAAGCCGGGAAATATGGGGAACCAGTTGAAGCTACTGACCCTTCCCAACCATATGATAATTTTTGTATGTATAGATTTACATATATAATTACATCTTATGTCGCAAAATCGGGCTTGGGATTGTATGGCATGTGTTAAAACAACTGTGGATTTGAACAACAGGGGGCGCTGAACGCTGAACATGAAGCTGAACATGGACATTTGACCCGTCAAACATTGGGGATGATTGGTGTACCGCCGAATTTACCAGCACCTATGAGTCAAAACTTGGAGATCCTGCTTCACTCACAGGATTCCAAAACTAGAACATCAAAATCCATCCATACCAGTGCTAAAGCATCAAGCCTTTGCTGAATTGGAGATGATGATGTCACTTGATGTCATTTGATTGTTTTGAATCTCGCCTTTTACATCAGGTTGATGAGACATTTGCAGGACACCATTTGTTTTTAGTCATGATTTTCTCGTTGGTTGATCTTCTCGGAGCTCCGGCATGAAGGCTTCGATGGATGATATCCGTCCCTTTAATATCCATGAATCGTCTTTAATCGCGGCAAGTATCTATTAATAGTGATGAAGAAGGGGATTAATTTGGATAATTCATGGTCTTCGTATGGATTACTCTCTGAAAAGTTGACTTGTTGTTATGGTATAGATGGCCCATTTGTAGATGATTCACCATGATTCACCCATAAGACATAGTGATGTTCCATAGGTATGTTAAGTTTCCAGAGGGTACATCTAAGTTGTTTGTTTGTTCGTGCATCACGAAAAATGGGAATGATGATCCCCAATTGCGCCAATCAGCCAATATGTTCAGAATTAAACCACACAAATCCACCAGCCAGTCCAGTTCATCTCTTTCGTGCTTCAAAGAGTGGACCAGCAGGCGATGCACTTGGCCATTTTAACAGTTCTGCAACCTCTAGAATCTAAGCTCCTTACAAGGGAGAGGACACCCCAATGTCAAGAGACGCTCAGCCCCAAAATCCAGACCAAGAGCTAGCATGGAGTCACTAAGCCGCTGAAAGAGTTGACATACCGAAAACCCAGCTGAACGTGTCAACCGGAAGATCTTTTTGCGAGCTCCGTGATAGCCAACTACCATCAACCACAGAAATTGAAGGGTATAAGCTACACAGTAAGAAAGTTGATCAAGCCATTGGCGTGTCAAATGTATGGATGTACCCCCAGGGAAAGGATTTTTCCTCAACTGGTTTGCCGCGGAAAGGCCGAAAAAGTGAAAGAAGTGTGACTCGCTTCTGGAGGGGTGGGCTGCTTCCAGGTTTCAAAGATTGACGTCCCACGCACCAACAATAATTGATGGTGATAAATGGGCTCCAATTGTAGGTTCAACCCATCCAGTATCTATGTATATTTGTTTTTGATGATGCTAATACTATAATGATAATGATGATAGTACAGGTAACAAGCACACAGATATGTACAGTACATATGTTATATGTGGATCATTGGCTTCGCATGGAGTGATTTTTTTCACAACGGATGGAAATGTCGCGCCGGGAGATTTGGAAGTGGGCCCTGCAATGAATGGATTGGGTTTCAAAGGGCCACTGGGACCCGATGACATGTGATCAAATATGACATGAAAGAAGTGTTGGAGAATGTCATACGCACTGTTCTGGGACCGGAGTATCACTGGATTGGTTTAAGGGAAAATTTACAGGAAACCCCTCTATTTGATGGGAAAATCCATGGTTTCCTGTAAATGTTCCCATTAATCCATGAGAGTAGCACCAAAAGGATGATCTATTGTACCATCCATTGGATAGTCCAACGCCAAGACCGGCAAAATCTTGCACGTTTTCAATGCCAACAGCCCTGATGTCCAACGTGTACATAGGTGCGATGCGCTGATCGATTCCTGGGCCTGTGGCATCCTGAAATGCGCAATGTATGGGAAGCCGATATCCAATCATTCGAAAAATGATGAAAAACGTATATAGATCATTTCAGGCCCCCGCGCAGAAACAGTGTATGTATAAATACATGCATGTCTACACCAATATACGGCAGGCAGGTATATGCATGTTCTATAATACATATATTGTTTTGGAGAAGGCATAGTTTTTCATCACATAGAAAACATATATCATATATCTATATGCATTGGTCCTCATACGCATGTACCTCCACTGAGGAAGCTGCAAGACGCTGAGATGAAGATCATGGATGATTTGATGCGGCGCCGCGGATATCCGCGAATCCAAATGGGGATTGATTTCTGGGGATACAACTGGTATAACGAATGGAAAAAACAGCAATCATGGAATAATTGTTGGCTATGGAGATCAACCTATAAGTTACTTGCAGGATCAACCCCGCGAAGAAAGTATATAAGTGGTTCGTGGGGATATGGGGTTACAGGTTACAGGATGTTACAAGCCATGTATACCATCCGGTAATCAAACGTGGCTTGCTGGAAAACCCCTCATGTGTAGATGACGTTGCCAGCTATAAAACTCCATTTAGTTCGGGGATCTCCCAGCTAGCCATGTTTGACTACCGGAGGACAGCTGGTGTATAACCAATAAAAAACGGACAGTGACAGAAACAACAATTCTGGAATAATTTAATTGGATATACTAGGATATGTTACAAACTGGTAAGCGTAAGAATATATGTACGATTGGGGGATGGTTTACACAACCTAATTGTGGTAATAGTGGACATGGTACATTTTTGGGTTTACTGGAACTATACAGCCATTGTGATTTGTTTGTATGCATCTCAAGTTGCGCAGCTACAACGTACTCTGCACGCTTGGTCGGGGTTGTTCCCAGATCCTGAAGCGAACAGCGAAGAGACATGACATGGAGCACCTACCCTTAGGATTTTTTTCATGTGATAGAAATTCAAGGGATGTTATGTCACTACTAATCACAAAGTCAGATACATTGCCCCTATTACAGTTTTGCTGTAGGGATCAACGAGGAAAATGTGATCTCAACAGTATCTCAACAGCATCAGTATGGATCATTTCGGTGTATCCACGTTCTTGAGCTATTTTTCCAATAGCATCCCATGTTTGTTGATGAGAATCATTTGTTCTCCTGGTTACCCCAATTTGTAACGTTGATTTTTAATGATTATAGTTGCTTGAATCGTCCAGAAGCCTAGAATCGCCATCCCCACATGTTCGAAGCCTGCTCTCTACGGCAATTTTGGCCATTTCAACGTTTCAACCTGCATAATATGTTTGGCTCGCCAGATCAAACCGTTGCTTCCACAGGAAGGAGGCCGTGACCATCTTGGCTGCCGGGGCTGAACGGACTGAAGAGGTCAAGGGCAGCAAAGGCCTGGTCCAGATGGTTCAGCCTTTCCCCTAAAATACCTTATGGAAATCTGTGGCAAAGGATTAATTGGATCTATTAACTATGATTTACTGTAATCTATTGTATTTTGGGGAGCTCTGGAGGGGGATAATTTTCAAGATTACGGGATGAGAGTAGTGCATTCACTATCAAATTCTGGGTGATGGTGATCTAACCAGAAGGGGCCATGATGGCTACGTCAACAACACCTGAGCATCAAAGCCGCTACTTGGATTGTTTGGACATATGAGCTCATGTATCTCCCCACCACTTGAGGCACCTATATTTTCTGGATACTTTCCCTATCCACCGGTCAGACACTGCTACTCCCATGCTCTGTCTTGGGATTTTGTCGGCAGCAGACATGGATCTTGGACTGTAGGGAAGTCTTTGCATGCTAATTGTGAATTGAATGCCAGCCAAGATTCTTCCTGGCAAGGCCTTTGGTATGCTTACATGAAGCCAACTCGCATGGGCACTTGGAAGAATCAGGCAAGATGCTTGGCGGAATTGGAGCTAGATCCCCTTCTTTGCAGCGAGGGGCAGTTCCTGCATATAGCCGCTATAAGCGCAAAGACCATGTGTTTAAAGTTCCAGCCAGCCACTGGATGCCTGCAGGGCAGGTCTCTGGATTGGAAGTCGCAGCTTAGGATTGAAATGCAAGTTGGAGCTGGCAAAATCTGGTGCAACTTGGATTTGATGATTTTTTACAGCCTGCAAAGCAAATGATTTCGATGGCATGGTGCCTCAAAATTGTCACCTGGAATCTCAGGCTGCATGCCACATGCTGTGACCTTTGCTATCGCACCCTGATGGGCCCCCAAGTGCAGGTTGCACTTTGTTGTATTTGTGCTGCCCCTCATTTTTCCAGAAGACTTTCATTCCAACCCTGTTGGACCATTGGGTAGACCCTATGTATTTACTATCAAATTATCATCTATTCTCCAATGCATTGCTGGGTTTTCTTCGCGCTAAATTTCGTGTCTTTGCGCCGGACACGGGGCCTTTAGGCGGTGAATGTGGAGGTGGTGGAGATCGAGGTTGGCTCTTGGGATCGCACCTCGGCCGTGAAAAGAGGGCCTGCTTGATGAATTGGGTGGTATCCCCCCAAGATCGTCTGACATAGTCATATATCTATAGTATGCAACAATACAAAGGTATATATAGTCTGATAATAAGTACATGCATATGTATGTATATATATAATTATATATACATGTGTGTGTGTGTGTGCGTGTGTGTAATATGATGGTGATGGTGATGGTGATGATGATGATGATGATGATGATGATGATGATGATAAATGATCGCATGTTGTTTATCAAAATGGTACCCCCAATGATCCCGACGCAGGCGACTTGCAGAAGTTCAAGTACGAAAAGTTTGCGGAAACTTTGGCTGCAGCTTTCATGAAATGGATATGGCGAAAAACACTAGGTCACTAGGCTATACAAATCTATGCACGGGCCAAATCCCATCATGCCATTGAATACCCTTTCATAGTTCATATATTACGGTTTCACAGTTTCACCATCAAAAAGTTGGTGTTGCCCGACTAAAGTGAGAGATGATCGTATCATAAAATGTGGCACCCCCTACGTTGGGAAAAGGGTGTCCAACAAACAACGGAGCTGTGGGGCTCACCCAGCCGCCCCAGCAAAGGAAGAAAGTTTTTCACTGAATTGGATGAACAGCTTGACCTGGAAAGAGAAGGGGAAGGACTTGTACCTGCTGCATCTTGGATCGTAAGATGAGGAATGGGCTGATGGTTGGGTCGCTCCATGACGTCAGAGTCCCTCCGGTGATCTAGAATCTAGCAATGGAAATCAGCCATTCATATTGGATGTAGTAAGTTTTATTGAACAAAAATGGGACATTTCATGACATGTCCATGTTGTCTACCAGAGAGTGTAGTATGTAGGTGCTCCATGATATTTCAAAAGGAAACCTGTTTGAAAGGTGGTTGGGCGACATGGCACCGTTGGGTCTAGTGACGATTGCTTTCCGGTCATTCCGCATCGTGGTCTAAGCTTTGAGGAACGTCCCAAACGCATCCAAATGGGATCAAATGGGTAGAGGCCAGCCCGGATTGAGCCTCAGTACTTTTTGATAAGAGATGCATTTATATATTTTTTTTATAATCATTTATATATTTAATTTAGGGAGATTTTCCATGAACATGATGAGAGCACATGTCATGGTTCAGCCCTTCACTATTTGCTTGGCGTCCGTGGTATGGTGTTGTAAACCGTGGTCCCTCAAGCGTTGGGGCCGAGGCATACCTCCCGTGGGGACATGGAATTGCAGCTGCCCTGGTGGTTTCCGCTGCCTGACACGGTGGTGAAAGCCACCTTCCAAGCCGGCATTCGATACATGTGCCATGGTGAAATGATGGATCCAACCCTTAAACATCAGGGATTTCCGATGGCCTATGGGATGGCCTATGGAATATAAACAGTGATATTTTCATGGGAATTCCGACTAGAATCGGAAGTTGGATGATGTACCCGGTTCTTTCGATGGTCATCCATATTCACAGACATGTGCATACCCCTTTTTTGAGCGACCCCATTCATGACTTTGGGATGACCACATGCCATACAGCATGGTTTCTTCACTGCTGATGCGCGATAGGCCGGTCGATGTGAAGGGTCTGGGGCGGTCGGCCATGCCACAGACCACCCATTTTTGTTCAGCCATCGAGCGAGAACTATGAATCTGAATATCTTCGAAAACCATACATAAACGTGTGTCTGGGTTTATGTGTATATATATATATATATAGATATCGAACATGTATACAGTACATTACATCACATTAAACTACACTACACTACATGATATTACATGACACACGTGTGCGAATATACTTTTTGTTTCAGGGCAGGGTATCGAAGGTGAACCGAAAGCCCACCCAGGATCTCCGATGGCCAGGCCAAGATTAGCGAGGCAGTGACCAAGAGACACCTGGTGCAACGGGTGGCCTTTAAATGCCTTTAATGGGTTTGGGTTCTAGAGTATTCTACGTATATATATATATATTATATATATATATATGTGTGTGTGTAAACAGTAAGTACACATGATATCAGTTAATATACATATATACGCTAAATTTTACGAATGCACATATACATACATATATATATATATATACATACATACATATATATATATATATATCATATGCGGGTGTATGTTAGAAGCTGCAAAGTTTGCAATTTTGATATACGTCCCCAACACACGGAATTTGTGAATTTCGCAGGTTCACCACAGGAGCAAAAGTCTTGGAAAGTACGAGACCTGTCATTGAGGTGATGCACTCATGAGGTCAATGAGGTGATATATTATCAAATTTATTGACTAATGAAGTTGCATTTCAAAAATTGCGTGGCGATGTTTCAATTCATTGGGGATTCACTGATTCCAAATCTAATGGGCGATTTTTGTGAGCCCCCAGTGGCTGGTCAATATTCATCCCCAAGGTAAGTCCATGTTTGCGGGCAAATTTTGGCTGTCAAAACGTGTAACAAATTATGAAGCAACAGAAATGATATCGATGACACCATTGGCGAGTTGTTTGCATCATTCGTCAACCGAACGCTCAGGATACCAACAAGCTGCTGGTCAACCTTCCACATGAGGACGCCACACTGGCAAACCTTCCCTTGACTTTTCCGCTGATGCGTCAGCTGTGGACAGCCCAAAATTCTTTGGTCAGAATTTTCTACCTGGGATTGGAAGCATCGAAATGTTTCTCACGAGCAAACCGCAAGTTTCTTGCCTGTTGGTGAAGAGAGTTTCTTTTAAGTGGGGGCCGTCACATTCTTCGGAAGAACTCATGCCACAAATGGTGGTATGCGCCATGTGTGCGCCCAAAGCCGAAACAAGTTTGGCCGATGTTTTCGCCTTATGTTTCACATCACCTTCAGCAAAGTCTGCTGAACGGTTGGTTTGGCTGTACGGGCAAAGATTGGGAGATGTTGGGAGTAAAAGCTATGTAGGCGGGAAAGGGTCCTTCCACAATAAGAGAACCTACAGGATTCATTAGAAGGCTCTGACTTTTTGCATCAAGGGCCAGCGGTTGGGCATCGACCATGTTTGGTGACACAGCAATGGCAATGGGGACCAAAGGCAGGTCAATTAGGTTTGCCTCACTTTTGGAATGGTTGTCCCGCTAACCTCCAGAAATATCCAAAAATGTCAAACCCGTTTTGTAGCCCACTTTTTCAGATTTCGTGTGAAATTTTGTGGGTAATAATTGCAGTTGGATGTGCGCCCATGGTTCTCCAGTGTTGTTCTTCAAATTTATTGGCTCATCCCTATTCCTACGCAGCGTGTTGCAGCTCCGTAGGTACGCTCCCTGGCAGAGTTGGCCAAGTGTAACGTACTCATGGAGGAGACTCTGGGGTCGTTTGGGGACCCACTAACCGTTGGTCCTTTTAGACCTGTATCAATGGATGATAGATATTTGATATCTGGGTTTTTCTCTATAATTATTTGGTGCCTGGTGTGATTATAAATATACTAAATGTAGGTGAATCAAATGTCTTATGTATATATATATATGTGTGTGTGTGTGTGTGTGACGGTCCGTTGAAGACTGATTGGCCAGTGCAACGACTCAAAAAAAGGACCCAGCAAATGGGGGGGTAAATGGGGGTACCCAAAATGGATGATTTATGATGGAAAATCCTATTAAAATGGATGATGTGGGGATATCCCTATTCAAAGATGAGACAACGCCTAGGGCCTTTTCAATTTCTGACAAGTACTTTGTCGCCGCTCAAGGTATCTCAAGATCATGTTCAATGAACCTGACTTGGAAAAGCAACTTAACGGCTTAACGGTGGGCAAACCCCGCAGGCATGGCTTTTTGCAATGAGCATACGATGGGTTTGGTGTGTAATAATTGTATCCATTGAATTATTGATTAAATCAATTATATAGTCAATGTTGGCTGAAAGTTATTCCACTTGATATTTGATAATATTTGGATGTGCACATTTCTCTAATTCACAAGTGCAGCCCTGATGTCGTGGCGCAAAAAGATGCCCATGACAGTCAGCCACCATCAAGCAACACCTTAGATGCTGCACCATTCAATTGCCCTCCCGCAATGCTTTCTGGCGGCCCCTTTGCCATCAAACGTTTGAGCTTCACCGCGATCCGTTTCAGGCTACAGGCTTTTGCCTCTGAGACTGCTGCACCACAGCAGGTCGAAACGCACTACCGGCGGCAGCGAGCCCGGCAGCATGACCGGTCCTACAAATCGGCATGCCCCTTCACTGTGCATCGTACTGCCTCGGATAATCTGCCAGTCTATGTCATTAAGCGCAAGAATCGACCCTGGGCGCTGCTTTCAGAGATGTTCCACCATTTTTAGTGCCAGTTGAGTCTAGTTCAATCCCACTTGCCCCCATGTCTGTGTTTTTTTTTGGGTGTCTTAACAAAAGCCACCATGCACTGCCACGCAGCCACCAACCTTTTCCAACAGGAAGCGAAGACGTCACGGTGATCAAAAAGATCCGTGGAGATCCAGAAGCCTTCCGGAAGGAGATCGAGTTCTTGTGCCAGACGCGCGCCAGCTATGGAAAGAGTGGCTTCCTGCAGATCGTTGGGAATCACCGGAGGGTCATCAAAGGCTACTTGCAGAGCATCGGCTACTGAAGCACAGAAGCAAAAAACGGCTGAGATGCAGCGTTCTTTTTTGTGACTACGGGGGAAATGGGGGCTCAGAAAATGGGATGTTGAAGACATTGATTTGATTCTTGAGATTTGCTATGGATTTACTGGAGCTTGCGCCAGCTGATCAGAAGGCTGTGGGTTCATGAGCGTGGCTTCCCAATGTGCAAAAGGCTCAAGCTCAATTTGTAAGAATGATTCTCGCAGCATCACCCTTGGCATTCTTCGATGTTGCTGATTAGCTTGGCCTATTCATCTGATTGTCACCCAACCACCAGGGCCCGTCCACCAGCTTGTTTTTTTTTTTGCAGGGGAGGTTCAATGCAGGTGGTGTTTTTCCAACTCTCAACCGCCACAAACCCTGATTCAGTCGAACTGGAGAAGCACCCCATTGGACCTTTGGCTCCGGCAGCTTAGCTTCCCGGTGTCCGTTTTTCGTCTGGACACAAGGCTGAAGGATTGCAAGTGAATCAGTGAATCCATGTCAATCTCCTGTATCAAACGTCAAACTTTGAAGGCATTTTGAGGTTCGATCTTGAGCAGAAAGATCATGAAGTGATTATATAATTAGCTAGGGTGAGGGTGTCCCCGAATGGGGGACACCCATTGGTTTTCACACTGTCACCAGCACATACCAGCACCCAAGTTGAAAGTCAAGACCTCCCTAATGCTGGGACGTACTAGTACCAATCCGACAGCCCATGACAGAGTCACCACCCGGCACACATCGCTGAAAACTCCGCCGAGCCTCACACAATGGCTCCCAAAAAGTCCAAAGCGAAAGCAAAGCCTGAAGACAAAGAAAGCAAGGAGCCTGGGCACTATTGGAAAGATCATAATTTCATATAATTTCAGTATAGGCTCTGCGAAGTGGATCTTGACACCCATCCCGGATTTGCATGGATCAACCCTTCAGGAGGTGCGGTGGCTGAGTTCACAGCTGGAGAAGCTCACCAATCAAGAGGCTTTGGGCCCAGCGTGGCTGGCGGAATTTCACCAATGGCATAAGGACGAACGGCTTGGTGGTGAGATGTGCTGGAACTCGGAGTGAAAGATTGTTGGATGCGAAGACAAACATGTAGAGAGGTGTGTGGAAATATGTGGGGATGATATTTGATGATATTTGTGGTTTAAATTAGTTTAAATTGACTATTTTCACTCCTTGGGTGGCATGGTATTTTTTCTCCTTGACGATCTCACATGATGGCAACATATTGAAAAATATTAACAAGGGAACGATCCCCAGTCGGAGGGTAAAATGATGGCCCCTATATTACCATAAAACGCTGCTCAGCATCGCCAGGAGCAGCTGGAAGTGCTTCAAGAAGCCTTAGACGGGGGCAGCTTGGTGGAGATGATCGCGACAGGTGGGTTTTGCTGCGGTCCATTCACCACCCAGATGTTTCATACGTTCGATGCCAATGAGAGTTGAGAACAGGTACCGTGAGATCATTCCTTGAATTGGATGTTGATTGATTTGGTGGTTCTCCTAGCTTTCTTTCCACTAAGTAGCTTATTCCCGCAAATCTACCCATCTCTGCCGCGCCAACCATGCTTCCAAAGACTGTTTGCGCCTCACTATCCAGTCTTCTCTTGAGGCTATCAATTGCCGTGCTAATGCAAAGTATAACCCGTTCAAAAGAGGGTTATTAAATGTCATTATGAAGCCATCAACAGGATGAGTAGGGTCCTGAAAAAACCTCGGACATGTCACGTCACAGCACCCAACCAGGATTGCCATGAACTTGATTACGGCCCGATTGTTTGGCTATGTCACTATGTGTCCATGTTGTTTTTTCGGTTTTAACTCGTTTAAAATCTGAATCTGCATTGTTCTTTCTTGGTTATGTTATCCACATACATTCACCATATATCTGGTTGGGTGGCCTTGTTTCACCTAGGCAGGGTGACTGCAATCCCCTCTGCACCTTGGCCCTTTAGGGAGCTAATGAGCTACGGGCATCCATATTTCGTATTCCCTATTAAATGAGCCAGTTGGAGCTACGAATAGAGTTTCCCAACCACATAATAGTAATAGTCATACTATTTCAGAGTTGCCCAGATTGATCAATGCGTAGGTGCTTTTGACTGAAGCCACTGCCACAGATGATGATCATTTCATGTCTTTCTTCAGTTCTCGCTTTCCAGTTTTGGGACTGGACTCTCCAACTGAAGTGAGTGTGAATCACTGAAGATGCGAAGATTCAAGTATCGCACTGAGGTATGAGATGTATGAGCGAATGCTACATAAGTCTGGAGAAGCACCAAACAAGTGCAGAACGTCTATACAATGAGATGGATGAATGATTCTCACAGCACCAACATCCATAAACATCCACAAACCACGTGCAGCCATGTGCAGCCATTGTTTATTCTTCTAGCTGGTTTGCAAAGCCATGGGTTACACACATGGTTACACTGAAGTGGCCCCCAAATAGATTTCAGAAAAGAAGGCACCCATTCACCAGTGACAGCATCTGGGTCCTCACCCAGGATGTCAAGGAAGGACTGGACTTTTACATCTCCCAGTGGCTCGGTTCCATGGTTGTTGACCAATGATTTCTTCACTCTGTGGTCCAGTGAAATCGCGTGAATTGACCCACGGCACCAAGGTTTGAGGACGGTCAGTCGGTCTCAGAGGAGGAATTCTACATTGATGCTGGGCATATACTGGGCAAAAAGGCTAGTGAAGGATGCTGACCTCCCAAAATTTGGGCACTTCAGCCAGCCAAGGACAAGGAGCTCTACACACAGCTCCTGGCACCCCCCGAAGCCGCGCCCGAGCCGGCCCCCTACGAACGGCGCGCGGCCACTGAGGAGGAGTTACAGGTGGGGCGATGGCTGGGAGGGCATTGATGGTGGGAAGATACCATTTGGAAATCAAACAATGGCAATGGAAAATTTTCCATTTACAGATGATTTTCCTATGAAAATCACCATTTGGGGGGATGGTCCCATGGCCATGTTTGATTACCAGAGGGTCACATGTTTTTGCTGTTCCATGAGTTTCCTATGTTTATCCAGCAGAAATTGCATGAAATTGCCAAAAAAAGGTGGTAGAAACTTGTAGAAACGTAGGACTGACGTCTAGCTGTTGATGGTCAGGTCAGGTTCCTGATTAAAGGTTGCTCTTGCCACAACGCATCTAGATGACACGCAGACGCATATATTGTGCCAGTCCAGAACTCTGAGCCCAGGTGGTGCAGCAGTTGAACCTTGGCAAGTTGAACAGTTGAATGTTGGAATCAGAAGGGTTGTTTTGCGCTATCTCTCAGTGGATTTGCACCTGAAAATGTCAAGCAACAAAGCACCCAGACCGAACGGCTTGCAACAGGGGTCCTTAGATGTCCTTCCTTTGTCAATAAGGAGTAACATTGAGTGGGACATTTGTTCTCGGTAGTGAAGTGATGGTTAGAACCCCAAGTTGACCCCAATAGTGATATGTGCAACTTTTGAGGAAAGATTGGAAAGATGCGACGCCGCAAGGTTTGCTGAAGGCTGGGTACCTTCGCTTCTGCCTCCCGCTATCAGATGAAGCCAGCGCAGGATGATCCCTGAGTGGTTAGGATGTTTTTTTTCTTGGTACATGGTGAGTACAAGCCTTGAAACAAGTCACTTGCGTATTGGACATGCATTCCGATTCCATAGCAACAATGAAGCCTAACCTCAGTTGCTATGAAGACACGAAAAAGATCCGAAGGGTCACTCCATTCCCCAGCACACAAAGCGCAGGTGAAGAAGATCTTGGAGGCAAACGATGGCTCTGCGGAAGTTCAGGCAGTAAAGTTATGCCTGCTGGGGTGGAGACATGATCTTTTGGGGGTTCCAGGCATGCCTACAGGGATGATACCTGAACTTACTAGATGGTTTGTACAAGTAATTAAGAATTGTTTTCATAGCCCCCAAAACTGCTATCAAATCACTGAAGTAGGGTCGGATGTGGTAGGTGTTTGCTGACAAATTCCTATCGAAGCACGCGTACTACACTGTACCAAGATTAAACAGTCGTGCCGTCCCTATTCATCAACCAAAATCCAACCCATTTGGCTATTCGTTTGCAAACCATTGGGCATTTTAGCTATCACTCATTTCCAACACATGTTAACTTCGTTGAAATTCATGGAAGTGTTTGGCACGTTTGAAGAGCATTTTTCGTAAAGCCAAATATGGATCGCTACTACCACTATTCTGGCTGGTGGTGTCAAACATGTTTCTCTTCAACTCAACCTAGAATGATGATGCCAATTGACGATCATATTTTTCAGATGGCTTGAAACCACCAGTCCCGTGTTCAAGTCATGTGTTGTTTTCCATAGTCTTAGGGGGTGCTTTGAAACAGTCAGTGTTTTTCCATGTTTTTCACCTTCAGACACCGTCTATAGCTATGGAACATTATCAATTTTTCATAGGGAAATCTTCGAACTAAAGGGCTACCATAGCAATCCACAGCTGCCATAGCCCATGATTCATCCATACTAATCCCCTTATCAATCTGATATTACTAGTTATTTACCACTATAAGTGGATATTAATTACCAGAAGGGACCCCCATCCCAGGGTCCCAGCCCCCAGGAGAGCGGCTTGACGCGCCTCGGCGGCCTCCTAGCGGACAGCAAGGGCAGCGGCAGTGCATTGCCTGCCGGCTGCGGCTTGACGCCGGCGGCGCTGTGTCCGGTGGTCATGGAGGTTCCGGATGGGAATCCCCAAAGCAAATCATGGTTTGAATGGGAAATACCCTCCGGTAATCAAACGTGGCAATTGGGAAATCCCCTATAAATGGAGGTTTTATATAATGGGAAGATCATCTATAAATGGTGGATTTTCTTTCATTCGCCATGGTTGATTACCAGAGGCTAATCACTGACAGGAAATGAACGGTTGATTTATTGATTCATGGTTGGTTTGTTGATGAATGATAGTTGATTAATCTCATGCCCCGATAAGTTCAACATTCCCCAAAATTAGGCCCCAATTCATGAATCCAGTGCTAAACCATCGTTGCTAGTGGGAGGGGCGTTTAATGGTTGACATTTTCATGGCTGATTGCATAGGTGATGAATGGTTGATGAATGTTCGAGTGGTTGATTAATCGGATTAATGTTTGCTTTTGATGGTTGATTTTCATGGTTGATGGTTGGGGGTTGGCTAATGGTTGAGCTCAGATGACCACGCAAGAGTTATGAGGTTGGCTAATTGTGTGTTCTGTTGGGCTGGCGCATCCGGCACGATGTCCTTGGCGGTCTTGTGACGAAGCCTCTGAGAACATTCCCCATTTATTCTGGGCCTTTCAACCCTGGTCTTGCGGTGATTAGCTTTAGTTTTGGACTTGTTTGATGAAGGAACATAGTGACATCCCACGAAACTATTGTAGCATGTTTGTGAGGAATCCAAGCTTAAACTCGAAACACCATTGGTGAGCGTTACTAAATTCCTGACCATGGCCATGAAGTGTGGTAAATCCTCCTAGCCCAGTTCATATTGTTGATATACGGATGTCGAGTTACATATATAATCATATGATATATATATATATATATACATTATATACACCATAGAATATTCGAATCGATAATCGTATGCCCACAGCATGCCCTTAAGAGGTTTGAAGATGTTTGAAGGATTTTTATCCTTCATTTGCTTGGAAAAAGTAGGATACACGCAGTTAGATTCACACGAATTCCCATTTTTGCGGGTTTCTGAGTTCTTCATATTCGGAGAAGTTGATGACGGGTAAATTTACAGTAAGTAAACCCCCGAAAATTGGTGGTAAAAACTAAAAACTATGCTTTCCGCTAAGATTGTCCTGAAAGCAATCCATTGACCTATCGAGGTTTCCAATCCATGGGGGTTAAGCCCAGTTATCATCCAAGTCATGGATGACCATGACTTAGTACTGAAACGATCCCCCAATGACTTAAGAAACGCCCCATATGTGGATGGCTGATTCAACCGTTTTCCATGGATCGCCTGGGAGCCAGGTCATGTCCCGCTTCCCGCGTGACGCCAAAGTGCAGCGGGTGGCCTGCAGCGTCCTGCGAGGTCTCGATGGGACGATTTCATGGCATGAAAAAAATCATTAAGCTTGAGACATTGGATATGTCTGATGGATCCAAGAAGCTGTTTGATATCATACATGCATGCATGCATACATACATGCATACATCCATCCATACATCCATCCATACATCCATCCATCCATCCATACATACGTACATATATATATATATGTATATGTATATGTGCGTATGTATATTATTTGATGGTGATTTCATGGAATAATGATGGTATAGCAATGATAAAAGAATGGGATTGTGATGGTAAAGTATATAATGGGTTACTGTCTTGTATACCGCTATATACTCTGAATCAAGCAAACTGACGTTTTAACGTTTTAAGCAGCACCAAAAAATGGTGGATATGGGAAATATCATACGTTGTAATGGGGTTTTCTTGCATTAATCAAACTGCCGCAAACTTGATGGGAAAAATTCTGTGGGAACCTTGGTTTTATAAAGGTGTCCGATTGTTTCCCTTCAAATGGGTTTTAACCAGCAAACAGGGGCAGAGAATGGGATATAAGGCCTTGGCGTTATACTAAACCCCTGAGATTGCAAGTGGTTAAATACAATGCTCTCATTTTTGTTCGACAAGTCTTCCGTCCGCATGCGTTTCCGAAAATCAAGCTAGTGATGGGATAAGGTCCCAGATTCTACTCTACATATTCAGATGGTGGAAAAAACAGCATGTTTCGCCATAGTTTTCACTATAGCAACCACCCCAAAAAAATGTTTCCTGCATATGAACATCGGAAATATGCATTACTTTCTCAACTAAAACCTATCTAAAATCATTTGGACCTCTCAGATTTGAGATTAATGTTCGTTCAAATCAGATAATCCAATTAAAATCAATGAAAGTGAGTAGTAGATTTGAGGCACTCCACATCTTGACACCACAGGCATCGTGGTCACCGACGGTGGCTGCACCGTGGTGGCGGATGCCGGCGGTGCCGCGCGCGCTGTAGAGGCGATGAAAGGACACCTGGTGGATGTGGAGGTCTGCAGGATGGGCGCTGCCGTGCTGTACGCCTCCCTGCCGGAAAGTTCGGGATGTGCACAGTGGGGGGGTGGAGGTTGGAAATCCCCGAACTAGCCATGGAGGTTCATAGCTGGGAAAATCATCCACAGTGGATTTTCCAGCACGCCAGGATTACCGGAGGGTATGTTGGGACCCATGGGATGTTTTGGGGAAATGTTTTGGAGATGGTTTGGGATAATTTGGGAATATTTTGGGATATGTTTGACCAATTTCTCAACATCTTTCAACCAGCAAACATGTGGATTTTGAAGTAGGAAAAATGGGAGCCCGGAACCAGCAAACAATGGTTTTTTTTGGGCAACAAATGTGGGTCTGTCTGCATATGGAGGATACCCCAGAATGGTCACTATGATTTGACAAAATGGGAAATAACTTCTGATTTCCCTCTGGTAATTCAACATAGCTTTGGAAAGTCATAATGTTGAATAGGTGGATCATCTACAAATGCGCCACGGAGGGTAATCATCAAAATCCATCAAAATCCATGAAACTTTGCACCCTATTCTCAGATAAACCGTCAGAGTTCACCAGCGCAAGGGCTGAGGGTTCCCACTGAGGCCATGGTGCAAAAGACGGACCCGGCCTCTCCAGAGCGGCTACTGATGCGCACCACCAAGGCCCATCAGGTGTTGGCTGAGGCGAGGTTTCCCGACCCAGTGCAGTGGCTCATCATTTCGTAGGTCCAGGGTAAGAACTAGCACTGTTTCTGAGGGGAAGTTGGAGCTTCATTGAGGTTAGTCACCTGGTGTGGAATGCACTGGGATACGATTGTAACCAATTTTAATTCATACTTGTAGTTGGAATACTGTTTTTGTGATCTTCCTAATAATATTTCTTGCTTTATGCCAATGCCCACAACAGTTTAGACTTGTCTAGAGAAATTCAAATGGCGATTTCGGATCAATGGAACCCGGCACGCGGCCTAGGTGCTGCAGTACCACCCGACGGATCGAGCCCTGGACCGTGCCTGCAGGGTCACTATGCCAGAGTTGAAGGGCTGACGTAAAAGAGGGCAGCACCTGGCAGTGTTTGGTGTTTGTGATGGAGGGGTTGGCCAACAAGCTAGACACCAAGGGCAAGGGGAGCAGGTGTTAGATACAATAAGAATGGTCATGCACATCGAGAAAACCAATAATCAATCATCGCAATACTGCTCGTGTTTTCATGGTCACAAGCAGTGCTAGAAAAGTACCCTGGCTCTTGATTCTCCATAGGAATTTTACATCAGTTAGAATTGCCCTCCCCAACCACCATTATCGTTGGTTCCGCAAGTGGAATCTTGGATTCATGCGGCCCTCAGGAGCATGTGAAGGTTGACAGCTGGGGATCCCCCGCAAGGAGAGCCACAGCAGTTTGGGGGCCCGGTGGGGCAGGGCTCCCTGTATTGACCTTCGCTCGTCATCTCTAGGAACGGTGAGACCATGTTTTTGACCTACCTATGCATGCCGCACAGAATCATCCCATACCTACCTAACTATGAATCATACTATTTCATACTATTTCTTTTTGAGCTGTTCAGATCTAGCCAACGCTGGCTAGATTTCTTCAGCCTGCTTTCAGCTCCTTTCTGCGGACCTTTTGGAAGATGACCCAGTTGCGATACCACATTCATCATCATCTCCGCAGGTCTTTTCAAGGTCAAAAGCGCTTGGCCACGAGCCATGGGGCAGGGCCCAGGGGGGAACCTCATGGGCCCACTGGGCACAGCTTTTCTTTTGGGCCCATGGAGCTTGGCGTTAGCCTTCACTGACTGTCAGGACTCAGCTTTGTAGGTGCCCAAAACACCAACAACCACTGGGTAGAGGATGATTAACCGATCCACCCTTTGGTCCCTATTCCCTGATATTTCAGGCTCCACGTTGAATTTTTGGGGCGTGCTTCAAATATTTATCCATTTCCTGAGTGGAGTTGGACCAGGATGCCACATGCAGTGCACAGTTCTTGCAGGCGGGCTTGATATTTGCGAGGAATCTGGATTGTGAACCCCACTTCTGATGCTAACATAGTGATCTTAAGAAGCAATGATGATACTGGTGGGATTTTGTGATTTTCACACACACACATATATACATATATATATATATACATGCATAATTATATATATATGGTGTATAATATCTTGCGCGTGTTACCAATGTTTACTTAGATACAGGTAGGCATGCAGCCAACAAGACTGGGAAGACGAGGGGCACAGACTTGCTAGAGTTCTGATACCAAAACTCTGCGTGGCCAATCTCCATTTTTCATCGGAATTCCAGGACCCTAAAATGGCGCTACGCTACGATACTGTACCATAAGGCCATTTTGTGGGGATATTCCGTGAAATTCAGGCCTTAGATAGACTCTACATAGATCAATACTGGACAGTTTGGTAGCTGAAACATTCCCTGCATTGTTGGCCTCAAACCATTGCTAGCGGCTTGAGGTGCAAGCCCAAGCACGGAGCCCAACTTCAACAAGTCATCCCTGGCCTCATGCCAGGGGCCCACAGGGACAGAGGCACGCCGGCACGCCCCTGGGGTGCCACCTGAGGATTGCATCAGGTGGCGGTTTGGGTCTCAAACTGTTGGGGAAAATATAGAAAAAACATCACTCTGATGATTGCAAACCCACATTTTCGCCAGAATTTAATTGGCATAAATTGGGAGTACACTTCATTTTCGGACAAATCAAAGATGCTGGGATCAGCAACAAACGTGCGGGGATCGCTTTCCTCACAGGCCGAGGGTAGTTTCATGGATGAATGCTTTTAGGCTACCATAGGAAGGTCGTGATATGAACCTGCATGAACCTGCCAATCATGGGAACGGAAGTGACATATCATCGAGAGCAATGCGGATGTGTGAGAGATTTGTGTCTGGTGACAAATTGAGATGGGGTTTGGCGGAGTAAGAGGGAATCATCTCAACACATCCCAGCAAAAACCCAGTGAATTCTCTATTCACCCTGGCCATGACAAGTAGAATGGGTGTTTTCAAAGCTGGGTGATCCTCAAAGTCATCCAAAATTAGGGGTCTATTCATGTCTAATTTCCAGCAAGTTAGCCTATCCATATGTCACCCATTCTTGTTTTTGGCCTCCATCCAAAGAAAAGAACTTGGAGAGAGACCTGACAGGTCCGGCGCGACTCCGGAAAAGTGGACGAACCACACCTTGAAGTGGTCCTATCACGACCCCAAGGGTCAGCTCCTTCGGCTGAAGACGTACAGATCCCTACCAAATCGGCAGAGTTCGGGGCGAAGTTTGATAGGAAAAATCATGAAGAATCAATAAGTTTGATGCATTACAAATTTCGGGCCCATAGTTATGATACTACCCACTTCTAGCGTCTCATATCCATTTTGCTCGTCTTTGCTTTGTTTCTGTCTTCCAGGAACTGGGAATCCGTGCAACAAGGGGCACACAAACAAACCTTGAAAGTGGAAATAGCAACAGCAAAACGGGTGAAGAACTTGTGATCAAGTCAGCGGGCCACAAGCATTGCATGAAGCTGATCCTTCAGATCTTGTGGAATGGGCATCCTCTGTGAACGCTGAAGTGGGACCCCCCCCTTATCAAACCATGAAATCATCATCAATCGGCCAACGTCGCATGGATGATGCCGCACCACCGGCTCTGACCACTGAGGTACCACAACCTGCATGCGGGCGGTCCTGTCATCGATCAAGATGAGAACCTCTACCAGATGACCAGCAAAGGCCTTTTCGCTCTAAACTCTTCAGGCCGCTTGGATCGATTGGATCTCGCAGCCGGTCGTGGCAGGCGCCGCGATTCAATCGAGGTCATGTGCTGTGGCACTATGAAACGCCTGGAGTGTCCAACAACGAGGTGACCCTGGCAGGAGACTATCTCCTAGGCTCCAGCAAGGCGAGATCTGGGAAGCTGATGGGTTCCAGATGGTTCCAGCATTTTCTCGGAACATGATGAGACCCATCCTTCAAAATGAATCGTGGTGCATCAACCGTCATTTTTCCAATTGCAGCTAAGTTCAGAGCTGTTCAGAGTGTCGTTCTTCGAAATCAAATAAACTGAGTTTCAAAGATGGAGTTTCACAGCCATGTGGTGCATTGCTGCAGCGCACAGCTTCATATCATGACAATGGCCATGCAACCTTTCTTGGGGCGTCCCCGTTGGTAGGACCGGTGCGACCCGTCACGCCTGACAGAGAGTGAGAGAGACTCAATGGTGATTCGAACGGCCCATGATATGATTGGTTTTGATATAGTCAACATCCGAGGGTATTCCAAGAAAACTGGTGGACTGTGTATCAGTCAGGCCCACCACACACTATCAACCCCATAATCTCTTGCATTCAAACAGGATTGAACCCAAAAAAGGTTTCACAGATTTTCACAGATGATTTGTTTGAAGGATATCGCCATTTTGGGCTTCATGTTGGCAACTGCACATGAGATGACTACCCCGCTCATTTTATTTGTTTGTAGCTTATTGGAATGGAATGTCACGCCATATCGCCTCCACGATTTTATGGATGTCGTTTCATTTTGTTGACGGGGGTGGTGGGGATGCATCAAAACCAGCACCTAGAAAGCTCTGGCAAGCTCATCTCGTCAGGCAGGCAACGCCTTTGCAGTGCATCGTCGTACAGGCGCCTCGCTGGCGAGAGTCCCCCCCACTTTTGACTTTAGGGGGTTTGTTTTCGTACATGTCTTCAAGGTTCAAGGATGTTCGAGGCCCAGTTTTGGTGGCAGTTTTGACCTTGCCTTTTTTGTGGAATCCCTTTGGTGGATTTTTCCTCACGGATTTTTCTGTTGGGCCTAGAGTAGGATCAGATAGCCGTCCTCCGGGGTTGGTTGCACACCCTTGTGTTGTTCAATAGAAAATCGTTTATTTATGGATGAATTTCTCATTAAGACGGGATTCTCTATTGCCAGGTTAGATTCTGCTGCGGTGCTTAATGGAATTGGATGGCTGTGACAAGTTTGGGACCCCACATCCAGCAAGATCTCGCTTGCCACAGTATTTCAATAAGATTCTACTGACAAAATCTGTCAAACAGAGAAATATCAATCTCTTTGCAGGGATTTACTGTATATGTTGCTGTTTCTGTCCCCCTTTTGGTAAATATGCGACAAGAAAGCTATATAAATATAGGAGCTCATTGGTGCTTTAGCTTCGCCAAGTCTGACCACAGATTTATGTAGGTATGGAGCCCGTTCGAACTGAACACGCAGACACATGTGAAGGTACATTTACTATTTCACATTTGATATTGCTACTTATTATTTTACAATCATTTGTATGTTCATGTTCGTATTTGTGCAGTAGCATGCGTATTCATACATATACATGTGTGATAGTGTGTACATCTCTCTTCCAGCTGATGTTGAAATACGAGAATAATATACTCCATATATGCCTCTGTATCCAGCTGCGAGCATATTCCTTCCAGGTAAGGAAGTTTGGGTCACAAATCTGGCCCCAGACGCTGGTGGAGATTGCGGGTACCCAGCAGCTTCTGACGGGGTTGCTTGGTGGGATCTGCCAGGGACTCTGGGCAGATTCATGGTTTGAGCTCGATCCCAGGGCCCAGCTTCTGCTCCAGGTGCTTGCCCCGGAGGCATCATAAATTCATTAGTGATTTCAAGCATTTACTGTTCATATGCTTCATCCCGGAGGAGGAGAAGGGGGATGATGCAATAGGGGGCCCAACATGACCCAAACCATCAACCGGCAAGGCACTTCCATGTTTGTCAGGCTTATTGGCAATTGGTGTTTCTACCAAAGGTACTTGCCAAGGCATCCCTCAAAAATGATGCTGTTACAGAAAAATGAAACGAGCGAATCAAACCTTTGGAACCCCGAGTCTTGCAGTTTCGACCCAGCAACATTGGTGTTGGGTGCCCCTCATCCAGGTTTTTGTGGTCGGAGCAGTGCCTTGACTTAAAAGATTTCATGCAAGGAGGTGTCTCTCCATGGACATGGTTGAGATGTATCCTGACCTTTCCCGTGCTGATGTTTCTGCACTGAACTATGATCCTTGACTTTGGGGCATAGCTGTTGGTTTCTATTCCAACGACTGCGACCGGCTATGTGACACCTACCTCTCGCTGATGATCACTGTATACATACACATTGATAAGGGTACCATCATGGAACATTGCAGTATATCTGGTTTGTTGGTGCTGTCAAACCTGTGTTTTTCCATCATGTACATATCCATGCGTGGGTGTGTATATATATATATATGTGTGTGTGTGTGTGTTCGGGGTTAGAAGCACGTACACACACAGAGAGAGAGAGATATATATATATATACATAATTATAGATGTACATACGTATCCATGCATATGTTGTTTATTGGTTTCTCGGGCACCGTATCCGATGCAGCTGCTTTAAAAGCCGGCTTCGTGCCGAGGTGTCTGGGCGTAATCCCATCATGTATGGAGGCAATGAGCGAGTCTTTGGTCACTGGCTGGAAGTTATGAGGTGTGACACGTGATGCTGTTTTTTTCAGATAAAACCCTCTGGCAATCGAACCTGGCAGCGGGACATAATCCAAATGTTATCCCGCTATAGACAGTTTTTCCTTCCGGGATTTTCCTCTGAAACATTGGGATGTTTGGTTGCGATGTTTGTATACCAGAGGGTGGCGACCTGGGGACGGGTCATTCTTGGGATCCAGAAACACATGGCCCACAAGAAGTCTCAGCCAGATAAATCCGATAGTTGGGGCATACATCCAGTACATACATCTTGCGTATGCATATTGAGATACATTGTCATTTGTGCATGTGAGCGCTCATTTGCTGCATTTGGTCTATGTTTCCGTGTGAGTGTGCTCACCTGCGTTGTAGAGAGTATAACATGTTTGTGTATGTGCTTCTCCGTTGGCACACATGAGCGCATGCATATACCTAGAATATACAAAAATAGCGGCAGAAGCTGCCCAGGGGAAAAGGCCGTCGCAGTCCTATCCAAGGCTTAGACGTGAAGAAGGGCACAAAACTTTGGGAGCCCTGGCTGGGCAGCCTGATGTTTTCAGTGATGAGTAACTTCTGGAACTTGCTCAGAAATATCTTCATGAAAGTGGGTAAAGTGGGATGCTGTCCTCGAATCATGAATGTACGCTCTGCTGGATATGAGAATTTTCAATGTGAAATTGAGATGCCCCTATGAGTATTTCACCAGCGAACCAGCTAGGAAACAAAGTCTTCAGTTCTCAGCTTCGTTTCCATGTTTTATGCCATTTGTTTTTGGCACATGGATTGGGACTGCCAAGAATATATGGCTGGTACTAGGTGTCTATGGCCATTGTGGGCGTGATGGCAACAGATAAATTGTCATGATTCATGGAAGCAAAAGCGATGGCTAGGATTTAGAACCTCATGTTAAAACGGACGAAGTTCAGCCTCTGCGTTTTTTTGGGTTTCAGGTGAATTACTTTCCAGGACCATAAACTCTCACACCATTCACCTTCAAATATATCTCAAGGGATGATCAGAGGTTTGTTCAACTCACCAATGGATCCCCCTGGTGCCCGCAGGAGTACAAAACTGATGTCCCCGTGTGGAACCTCACTCCGCTCTTCCCTGGTGTCCCTTGGAGCAATTTGGGGTAGCCCCTGGAGGGAACACATGGTCGTGGATTGCTAAACGGAAACTTACCGGAACGTAAACAACATGATCATAAAAGATCAGGGTTTGCGGTCAAGAACAAGTTTCACAGCACGATTTTCTTTCTCAACGCCACATGTTGTTAGGGGATAGTCATGCCCACGACTTCCTTGTTGGCCATGGGGGCCAGGTTGATGGTGTGGGAATCCTTGCCAGGATGGGAGCACTGTATTCATGGACTTCGCAGGTGGCCTCTATAAACTCAACCTCACCACAGGTGCCACTGTGGATGGGGCCTGGCTTCAATTTGCTAGTGCTGCTAGGGGGCGTGGGTAGGTTGATACTTCCGTTGCCAGCGGTGTTTTTTTCTTGCATGTGTCCAACCTTACATGCTTTTATATTCTATAGACAACAATGATGAGGGGTGGCTCAACTGCCAACTGGTGGATTCATTGTTCATAATTACATGTGTGCATATAATTGTAAATATGTCACTTGATGTCAAGCATCTTTTCGGTACCCCTATTGTTGGAGGATGGGTTTGGTACTGGCAGCATTTTTGCGTCACTTCAGTCCGCAAGCATCGAGAAGTAACTTTGCTGTTGAGGTCTTGCATGATACATGTTTTTTCCAGAGCTCTTCAACTGGAGCCGACCGAATACTGTAATTGTTTATCTGGAATATGTTTGCACTTCGGAATCACAAATCCGTGAGCCAAAGAGACACCAGAGTGTGTTGAAATATCAAGTTCTTGGTTAAACTTTCTCTTTCATGGGTGAACTTAGCACTTTAATCGAAATTACATGGAAATACGAAGTTTCGCTTAGACATTCTCCAAAATACTGAGTTGAAACTTCCACATCGGAAGGCGCTGTGTCCGGTCCCGTGAGTCGACCCGTTCCAGGTGCCGAGTTGTGGTCGTCGCTGCCGGGCTGTTGCCGGTCGTCCTTCAGCGATGGTGGGGCCGGCCTAGGGAACCACCTCGCCACCTGGCGGCCAAAGGGATCCAAAGGGTTGGTATTCCACTGTTGGGCTGGTGTTGTTTGGGAAGATTACTAATATTAATGACATCAAATTAGATCTACATCCAATTATATACATCTAATCTAGGTACTAGTTGTGTGTGTGTGTGCTTGTTCGAAGGTTCTTTGTTATTTCTGGGATTTGTTGGTCCAAGTGGATTCATGGCAATCAGAGCCATTGAACCCAACAGATGATCGTGGAACCTGAAGGTGTTGGCCTTCAATCTAAGAGACGGGTGTGGGTGTGGGACTTTGTGATGTATAATCTATATATATATATAACATACATGTATGTAATGTAATGTAATGTAATGTAATGTAGTGTAGTGTAGTGTAGCGTAGTGTAGTGTAGTGTGGTGTAGTGTGGTGTAGTGTACTGTAGTGTAGTGTAATGTAATGTAATGTAATGCAATGTAATGTAATGTATGTATATGATGTTTGGGCACAGCAACTGTTCCCTGTTTGTATTATTCTTTGTCTCCCCAATCTCAAACCCCCATTGGCATCCCGCGGCCGAGGTTTACACTTGCAGCAATTTTGGGGAGAATACCGGCTTGGAATCTGGTCTGAAGCGACTCCCCAGCATCACCTAGGTCCAGGAACTGGGGATCTGTGGAATTCTCCAACTCAGATCTTCCATGTTTTGGCGGGGTCCCATGGGATCCCGAAGTCTTGCACAGCATCAGTTACACAACTTACCCTGGCTTATGTGGTTTCAATTCAAGGGTGTCCGCCCTAAAACTGCTGAGGAAGGAACCACTGGAATCGTCCGCGCTTTTTTCTTGTCGAATGGAACAGAAAAGTGGTACAAGGCCATAGGGATGCTGCTGGAACTTATGGTTGTCAGAGTCCGTCACACCCCTTGAAAGGCTATGATGAAGCGGGAGTGTTGCTGTATGGCCCACACATAAGGGATCAGTGGGCATCCAAGATTGACTCAAGATTGACCAGTTTTGCATGTCAAAATTAAGCCAAATCATATGCAGATTATCGCAAGATTGGGTATTGCCATGCAATTAAAACATATGAAAACAGCAATCATGCTTTCGATCACTGATTCTGAGCCAAACCGCGTGTCAAACTTACAAAGGGGCCCGCACTCTGCTGCAGATGACCACTATGCCTTGCAATACATATCCATCAGCTGCTCAGTCAGATTTGTGTGAACAGTGTTGGGCACGATGGGATGGCATGATGTTTTGTCCTGCTCAAGTGTTGACTGGGCGAGCCGGTGAACCTGTGGGTTTGTGGGATCTACATGGATCTACCATTTGGTGGGAATTTGTTCAATGAGGGGCACCGAGGTATCACAACCCTTTTTCCAAGCAAGCCGGCACCACGTCGGCTTGGTTGCTGGTTTTGCGTCTGGCAAGGTTCGGGTATATCAGCCAGACACGCCAGACCACGTCTGCACGTAAAAGCCCCACTTAGGTCCTTGCTCCTGTAGCTGAGTACGGGGGATCTGCAACATTCTGCAACACCATCAAGAGAGATGGTTCATTGTACAGTGGATGATTTGTACAAAGTTGTTCCCAAAAATGAATCGTTGAACACTCTGCATGTACAAGAAACCATTAGATCCACTAAGAGATGCCGCGTTTGTGTGGTGCCAATCGGAAACCTCCAAGCTTGACCCATGCCCATCCTGGATGTCAACAGACAATACTGTAGCTCTATCTGAGGTGGGTCACATTGCAAACATGGATCAATTGGCAGTGGTGGTGGCACCAGGGTCCTTCATGACAACGGAGTGGCTGGGTTGCGGTGCGTTTCGAATTGATTGGACCATGTGGGACCAGGATCTTGGGTGGTTAAAAATTGGCTTTGGGGTCTAGACAACTGCATAGGAATGCAAGCACTGGTGCTGAATTCTCTTTGTCGTTGATTTGGTTGCAGAAATATCAGAAATCTTTCATGGGATTGCCAAAAGCTTCCATTGGATTGTGCGACCCCCGGGTTTCTGGTGTGTTTCTCCGCCAAATCAGCCCTGTGAAGTTGTGAAATTTTGGCACCGAGGAACCTGCATGGAGAGGTCTTAGCCTTGGACGCCCACACAGGAGCAGGGCTTACCATCACCCACCGCGATGAAAAGTTTTGCCTCCAACATACCTTCAACAATGAAAGTAACAAAAATCAATGAAACAGAAAAAACAACCAAGCAGCCAACCAAATACCCAAGCTACCCTGATCTCATTGACACTTGAGTGTGATCATTCCGCTGATTCGTAAAGCTCGGTAGCTTCCTATCACCCAAGAGTGATCCAACATTAAGAGGTTCTTACTGCTCTGAGAATGAAATCTGGGTGTGTCTGAAAATCGGGACATCAATAAACTGGCCATGTATATAGGGAAGATATGGGAACATTATTATAAACCTCTGGGTGGGATGGGGCACACTATTTTTCAGACAAACTCATATGGCAACGTAAATCCCCCATGTTACATGTTGTAGATTATATACTGGTGCCCCCTGGCTTTTCCCCATACTTTACGATGTTTGGAAGGGTCATCTGAGCAAATTACAACGACCTCACCGTGAATGATGCATCACTCGGGGAGTCAAATACACAAAAAAACTTACGGTATTCCAGGTTAGGTTCGTGAGTTATAGTAGCTGGTGCCATAACATTCCCCAATACTCGCTATGGGTCCAGTTTCTCTATTCCAGTTTCACAAAACATGATTTAAGACGTTTAAGACGTTAAACCCACATCATTTCCGGCCCCAGGAGACCAGTTATGGCGCCACCTGGTGAAACCTTACAGCGGTTTCATGGGCATGGCCGCCGGGGACGCTGAAGGCATGGCCGTGCGCAGGAAGGAGCACATATCGTCGATGTGCGTGCCCGTCAGCTGCTGGAAACAGAACTGGGAATGCCTTTTTGGCAGCGGATATATGGGAAGAATGACCCCACAAATGTATACAAATATGTGTTTATACATTTACAAATATATTTGCATGTATGTACAGATATATAGATATAATATGATGATATGATACATACATATCATATGATATTTATATATACATGCATGTATTTATATAATAACTATTTGTAGAAATAAACAGTAGACCTACATTATATGCATATATATATATATATATACGTGTGTGTATATATAGTAATCGTACATTTTTTGACCCCGAACAAATTGATCCTTTGCTTAAAAGGGGACCAGTTTGCAAACCTTGAAGTGTATTCATCTTGTATCATCTTGCGCTAATACACAGCCAGCATGTTGCGTTGTGTTTGATGGCTTTTTTGGTCCAGCGTCAGCCATGGGAGACTCCTCTTACTTTTTACCCGCGTAAGAAAAAGAGCTGGACAGATTGAAACTAGGCTGTTTTTATCATGTTTTTGTTGCTAGCAGCGCTGGAAATGTTGTACGTTGCGTCCTGGGATTCGGTTGGGGTGGGTGCGGTGGGGCATGAAACTTCAAGTTAACTTACTCACGCAGTGGGTCCTACGTTACAGATGTCTCCCGCTGGAGATATTGTACGTCATCTGGGCAACGGGCATCAATGGATGCGCCAATTGTTTGTCAGTAGCGTTGGGCCAACAGCAGCTCCTGTGACATAATGTCAACCACTGGACACATTCCGGAAAGCATTTTGCCTGCAAAACGCAATGCTTATATGAAAGTTTCCTCGCAAATCCCAGGGAACTACAAGGCCACATGTTGATATGAAATCGCCACCTCGCCGTGGTGCCCGACTATTTTCTTTCAAAAATTGAACAGGCGCTGGCGCAGAAGGTAGCAGTTGACCAGAGAAAATGGTGATAGAGCCAGCCCCCGAAAAAGACCAGAAAGCATACTAGTACCGGCAAAAATTGGGATGTCACCGGTGGGAACAGGGGTATAACCCACTAAAATGTGGATAGCATCAGCCACTAGACATGATTCTCGCATCGCAAAATTCCCAGAATCACAGGATTGAGCTGCCGTCGGTGGGAAATGTGGAAACTTGAATAAATCCATTGAAAATGATCCGGTTTTATAGGGAAAGCAATGCAAGTCATCTATAGATGGGCCATACCAGAGCTATGAAACAAGTAACCGAAGGATACCAAAGGGTAAACTGGATCAATCTTGGCGCCAATGATGGACCTCCAATATCCTTGCATTGTTGGTGTGAGATGTTCGCTCACATTGATCAGTAATTGATCAGTACATTTGTACACATGTATCATAGATGTTGATTTGATGGATATGCAAATATGCATGCATTCGCATGCCGGCGTCTGCATGTGTGTGTGTGTGCGTGACCTGATCGTGTATGTTTTGGGTTTTGGTATGGCACGTGGCACGGAAAAAAAGACTACAGTAGATATATCATGATATATCAATATATCGTACTATATATAATACTATATCAGATATGTTTCATCTATGCCTGCAAAATTGTTTGCTTGCAGGCTTTTTCCTGGTTTTTCGTGCAGTCGTGGTTTGTCAGTCTGGCAGATGAACAGCTGGCACTCAGGCACACTGGAGTGCCCCAATGATTGATGGCAACGGCATGGTCATTGTGGGTCGATCTGATGGTAGCATGTACAAGGCCTACCTGTTCTACCTGTTTTTTTTCAGGGGTCGTCGTCTGCAAAAATGAGATTGGCCATGTTTGGCCCACTTTTTTCTCCCTGTTGTGAATAAAACCGCTGATTCCGATTCCACGCCCATCTAGCCAATGGCTAGTAGCCTCTATGATGCCACGGGGAGTCGCAAGAGCAAAGTTGTTGTTGTTCCTTTAGAAGTTACACACCTGTAAAGATACCACGTCCAGCAGATTTACATATCTGCATATGAAAAAACAAAAAACTATTGGCAAAGAGTCACCAACAAACCATCATTCCAATTATTTTCACTTTCTCAGCGCTGTAGATGTTCTTCCAGGTCTATGGTCCTGAGAGCGGCTTCAAAGGTGCCCGATCCGAGGCGAGAAAAGCGGCAAGCTTCTCACGAAAGTCGTGGTGTCCACAGAAGTGGAGGGTTTATAAGTGGGAAAATCATCGAAGTAAAGGGGACATGTTCCAGCACACCATGTTTGATTGCCAGAGAGTGCTAGAAATAGATTAGTTGTTCCTAAGGGCAACCTGGGAGTTGGTTGGGGTAGTGTCGCCATTTTGTGAATACGAGGGAGGGCCATGAATTGTAGTTAAAACCTTCCACAATAAAGGCCGCAGGTTGGTGGTTTGAATTTGGAAAACGTGTCACATCCAAGAGGAGCAAGGTGATCCGAATCCAAATCGATTGAACCCCTCATAAACCGTGAAAAATGTGTTAGATGACAACAGCAAGCTCTGTCATATTCATCCACTTTCCTCATGATTCTTTCTTCCATGAGATCTAAACCCCAAAATTGTGTCCTGCAAAAGAGTTTAACAAAACATAACAAAACGGTTCAAACCCATCTACCCAGCCACTATAACATCGGAATACCTCCCATTGAATGCCCGCTTTGTTACTGCTATTCAAACCATGGTAAAAGCACCAAAAAACCGTTTTCCTGTTCTTTACACCATAGTAAAACCAGCCAAAACCCAACTTTAAGCCATGGTCAAACCACCTAAAACCCTGCATTTCAGATATGTTCCATGTCTATTGGATTGGTATAAGGGAAAATCTACAGGAAACCATGGATTTTCCCATAAAATATAGGGGGTTTCCGGTTTCAATTTTCCCATGAACCAATTTTTCGCCATCAGAACATCACGGTGGACTCGGGCACCGTGGCGGAAGAGATCCATTTGGGTTCCGCCTTCCTCCACGGAGCCCTGGCCGCGGCGCCGGGGATCTTCGCCATCTCCTCCTGTGATGCTCGGTGGTGGAATCCTTTCGTGGTTAATATATTGTTAATGGTTGATCAATGGTTAGTAATATAATATTAATATCCTTTCTATGAATGTTAATGGTTGATATGCTTGTATTTGATAGCCATTAATGATTGTGTGTTTAATAGTAGTGGTTGTTGATATATATGTAATGATATGTCATTATATATCCATGAATAATAGTCAATATACATGTACATATAATTACATATGTATATATGTATATATTATGCACATATTAATCTGTCTGATGGGATGTTGTAAAATGACCCCCTTTTCTGGTTGGTTACTGGGATGGCGTATTATTGGGTTCATACATCGCATTATTTTATTCTGTACCCGTGCGACGACAGACAGAAACCGTTGGTTGATTTTGTTGGTTATTGTTTGATTGTTTGTTATCGGAGGTACCATACGTATCGTATTTTATATACTGAGAGAAATGGATGGTTGGTTGATGTTTGGGCCCAATACGATGTAAAGGATATGCAAGTCTGACTTCATGTCTGGGTTCGTAGATGTTTAAAATTTGCAAGTCTGAGAGAGGTGTGAGCATGCATGTGCCAGTATTTTTTTACTTTCCTCTAAGTCTGAGTTGTGTTGTTCGAGCTTATTTGGGCAGCTGATTGCTTTGGCCCTACACGTTCTGCATTGTGTTTGTTATTTAATCCCCTACTCCCTCCGGCACAGTCCAATAGTGATGTAAGACGCCCAAGTTTCTTCGAGCAGTTGATCACTTTCTTGTTTCAGATGATATGATCTAGGCATGGTCAAAACTTCGAACCAGGTGGGAACCAGAAGTTTCTGTCCAGCTGACGCTTTCCCATCCAATCTTGAGAGTTTGACGCCCCACCACCAGGACACCTTGTACGTCTTCCAGCCCCTCAGCCGCACCAAGAAACAGCATCGCGGCCTGGCGCTGAGCTGCCGGTCTGGACTAAGGAAGTGAGGATGTGCCGTGACGTGGACACCTGAGCAGGTGATGCAGGGTGCAAGTGATAATGTGGTGATCCTGAGAGAGACAGACAAGCCATGATTTTTGCTGGTAATCAAACATGGTTTGCCGGAAAATACCCTATTTATATCTATTAGTCCCTATTTCGAGATGAAATTCTCATTAAGACCTCCATTTTTGAGGATTTCCCAGCCAGCCATGTTTGACTGTCAAACTACTGGAGGGTCTACATTTTTTAATCACAAACTGTTGCTGCTTTGTGTGACATGTATGTCTTTACTTCTTTATACAAGCGTGATAAAGAATGTCTGTCAAATACTGTGAATATAAATGTAAATCGTTAAGACGGGATGCTTGAAAGGCATGTCCGTGTTCTATCATCAATCACTCTGGCAACCGCGGTACTTGAAGTATCTTTGGTATGCCGATTGGCTGGGCCACGGGCCCAGATGCGGCCAGAAATTGATGAAATTGATGATTGCGCTGGCGGAATATGAGTAGAGTTGCGCCATGTCGGATACTCTCATGTGGAAAGCGGTGATGTTTTGCAGTTGATAGGTTCATTTACATGCGGGAAAGCATTTGGGGGAAGGCAGTACTTTTTGTGTTTGGCTTGGGTTTGGCATGACAGCTTGGCATGTTCTGCACACCAATGCGTAGATGACTTTTGAGTTGAAAGTTTACATAAGTGTTAGCCAAAATTCAAATCCGACAGAAGTTCAGATGTTGGTGGCCTTCAAACAGGCCATTGGTAGGTACCATACACCACCTCTGTGCATGAAGGGTTGGGAGGGATACCGAAACCGGTCATGAAATCTATGATGCAGATCCCTCGCCTTTGAAAGTCCAAGTTTCAACCGCTAAGTCACTTTGTTGGTCCCTCATCGTGATAAAATTCATTCAAAGTCATTGAATTCTTGCGGTAGCTACTAGCTTGACGGCCATGTTCTCAGTTCCAGAATTTCAACGTCAAGGCCAACAGATTGGAACGATTTGTGTTTGTCTGAATAGGGCACCCCAAAATCCCGTGGTTGATCATCATTCGGAATCATCTTCCCCATAAGAATTGCTATGAATTGGATCATGGAATGGGGTATTCCGTATACCGTATACCCGGTATACATCGGTATACCCCATGTTCAGACAGACCTATTTGGACAAAATGAGGTTACCTGCTACTTTCGACGCCCAGCGGCCCAGCACTTGCGGATACGAAGTGGTCAGGGCCCCATGATGGCTGCTTGAATCTGCTTAATTGATCTTAATTGATGTTTAGTGGGTCTCAAACTCCAGTTAGAATAGGGAGATATGATAGGGAGATGTAAGAAAAAAGATATAATATCGAGATATTGATATAGGGAGTTTCTTGTGTCAATATATTATATGTGGATGGATGATGTTCTCCGTATTAAACGACCAGTATGGCAGGGTTGGTATACAGATTTTGGCCACTTCTCATACAAAAGAACTTGAACGATTCAAGATGATCTGGCGGAGAGCACTTGACTTGAATCTGTAGGGTGCGACGGTTCATGCAGATTTAACGAGATAGAACCATGATGAACCATGTAGATATACGCACAATCTATACGTAACATTTATCTCGGCATGCACGTGCAACATAGTAGAGAGAGAGAGAGAGGGAAGATACCCACACATAAATCCATGCCTACTGTACCTAGCTACCTACATACATATATGCATCTTTCTGTGTTTGTGTGTGTGAAGGCATGTGATACATCTCCCACATTGATCCACATCTCTATCCATCCATCCACGGTCGATTCCAAGGTATACCCAGATTCGTTCGGAGAAGAAGTCGGTCCGTGTGGCCCAAGGAAAAAGGGCTGTGACGCTTCCGCTGGAGATGCGGAGGATGGGTTAAACTTGAGGTTTTGCCAAATATATATATATATATATATATTTATATTTATATTTATTATATATATACACTATATATATATATATTCAATATATATGTATATATACACTATATATATACTATATATACACACGCAAGTATGGATTATAGATGTGTACATTTGTGTATATATATATATATATGATTGTGTGTATACCCACGTCTACATTTGTTGGATACAAGATCCAAGCAGCCACAGACCCACAATGTGCTGTGAATTGGCTCAAGTGCTTGCTTGCATTCCAATTATTCTTGGTTGCAGTTGTCCAGGCATTACAGGGATGCAGATCAACTCCCCCTTTCCGGGAGCAAGATATTTTTTTCGATACTCTTACACGATCTAGACATCTAGACTTTGTAAGTTGCCATTTTGCAAAATCTAAGAGGCCATCCACAACCCTTAACTTGTGGTCCACAAGTCACAGAGCAGCCTTAAATTGGCAGGGCAGCTTTTCCGCATGTGCTTGCTTAACTGAAGCTGCATGTTTCTAAGCACTGAGCTTTTCCAAGCGCAGCTTCAAATGACATGGCGGTTTTGGTTTGGAAAATTGGTTTCACTCCAACTCTCGGGGATAAAAGTACTTTAGTTTCGAAGCCTGCCGGTTTAGAAGCGCAACGATGTTTTCGCACCCTTGGACTATCAGCAGGGTCATTAAAGATTGTGGATGACTAGGCCCTGTTCGCACGTTTTTTGATACAGTAGATCATACTCGGAGCAGCGTAGCATTTCTTGGTTGTTCCTCCAAAACAGGGGAGTGGCTTGCTCCCAATTGCACCAGCACTTAGCTAGTTGGAAATTTCTTTTTCGCAGCTGGTCATTATGCCATCCTTCATTGCTTCTGGCTGGCGGGGAGCTCAGGTCCCAAATCGGCCGGAAAGAGTCGTGTTAGGAGAGTCTCAAATCAGTGCTTTCCGGGTTACTGGCCGACGTTCTCGGACTGGACTTCAGAGGTCCCAAGTTCCACCCTTAGGTGCTGGCCCCTTTTCCTCACTCTGGCGCGGGGGGGAGCATTGTGACATCATGAAGTGACTGTGGTGCTGTGCCATGAAGTGCGGAGGTGGCAAGTCCCTTGTAAGGGGGTACCACAAAATCCTTTATCCTCACTTTAACCACTCAAATGCCAATTTTGGGGCACCCCCTAATCCTGAACAAATCTATCTGAATGATTGGTGAACTGCAGATTGCCTGCCATTTGTCGGTCATCCCGGCCGGCGAAGGGGTGGCCGCATGTGCTTGCACAAGAGCGAGGCACAGACCAAGAATGCTGAGGTGTTGGTTTGAATTCGGGTGATGGTTCGGCTTGGAGTTCAGCGGGTTTGTAATCATCAAAAATGTGGAGATACAAAAAATTGGGATTTGCTCTGTAGTCGCTGAAACTCAGCTCAGGTGTCTTTCCGTGCCATAGCATGTGGCAGCCCAACCCTTTGGCTAGATGTCGACCATGGTGGAATGGATGATCCCATCCCCATGTCCTGAGGTCAAGTTCTATTTGTTGGCCATACATATCCCCATGGTGGATATGTTTGATATGTTGGTTTGATGTTGTTTGCGTTTTTTCTTGGTCCAGTTGTTGCTCAGATTTGGTGTAGGATGTTTGTACAGTATATACATATAAAATAAAACAAATATTTCTCTCTCTCTCTCTCTCTCTTTGTGTCCATGTGTATATGTAGTTTATATATACATATATATATACTGTATATATATATATGTGTGTGTGTGTGTGTACGTGTGTGTGTGTGCATACATCCTGCTACATCCCTAATGTTGTTGTGTTGACTCTCCAATTTCGAATCCATGGCATCCATGGCTTGCAGTGCCTCGTGGTGCGGCGGCCGACTTGCTGCGGGCCGTCGCCCAGGCCGAGCGCTTCGAGGCGGGGAATTTAGTGGTGAATCTTATGGGGGGTACCCCAATAGCTGGATGGTTTACCCTCCGGTAATCCAACATGGCGTGCTGGAAAATCCACCATTGATAGGGGGTTTTCATGGGTTTTCCCATGAAAAGCTTCATTTCTAGGGGAGTTCCAATTGCCACGGTTGATGACACCGGAGGGCATGATGGTTTTGAATGGAAAATCTTATCAAAATGATTTAAAATGAATCATTTGTGGGTACCCCCATGGATTGGCCCAATAGATGGTTTATGTGCTGGGAAATCCATGAAAATCCATGAAAATCCCAAGATAAGATGGATGATTTTCGGGGGTAACCCCGTGGATTGGAAACCTCCAATTTCCCCAACCACGTGATAGAACATGCTGGATCCATGTTTTGGAACATAAGTGGAAAAATCATTACCCAAGAATGAAGAGATGCTACAATACACTCAAGATGTAGGTCCTGTTGAACATGGATCCAGATAACCAGCAAATATGGGGCGATTACCACCGGAAATTCGGAGGATTATATTGTGTGTGTGTGTGTGTGTTTGTGTGTGTGTGTGTTTGTGTGTGTGTGTTTGTGTGTGTTTGTGTGTGTGTGTTTGTGTGTGTGTGTTTGTGTGTTTGTGTGTTTGTGTGTTTGTGTGTTTGTGTGTTTGTGTGTTTGTGTGTTTGTGTGTTTGTGTGTTTGTGTGTTTGTGT